>CALSBV010011748.1:55617-89604 GCA_943590825.1 Bovichtus diacanthus
ACAGACCAGAACTGATTTAATTCCCTTAAAAGCTGTGCAAGGGTCAGAGCCGTTGTTCTGTAAACTTGGCATACAAGGCCTTGATTGACTTTAACTGCATGGTGTGATTATCATGCAGTTTGCGATACTATAATGAAAAATCATAAAAAAATAAAATAAAAAAAATATGCATAAAGAAGTAGAATAATAAACTGTGGCCATGTCTGTGCACCTGCTATATTTACATTTGTATATTTAAGTTTGACAGCTGGAATGTTTCCATTCAAACAAATGACATAAGGTGCGTTTGTTTGGTTTCAGACTGCTCCACACCCTCACTCACATGTTTGCAACATCATCATGAAAACAGACCTCCAGACAGTGATTACAGGCTGCTTTTGTTGTTCTGTCATCCTCATTGTCTTACAAACTCTCTGTCAACGTGAGAAGAGTTATCTGTGTTTGTCTGTATTGGGACTAATTCCTGCTGCAGACAGTGTACGATTGTCAGTACAGCTCCAGTAGCTGTTGACATACATAAAAAAAACTCATTACAGTCCTTCAGTAGGAATGTGTGTGTGTGTGTGTGTGTGTGTGTGTGTGTGTGTGTGTGTGTGTGCGTGTGTGTGAATTTGTGGTAATTCGTTTTTTTTTTCTCTTATTAGTATCCTTCTCTTGCCAGTCAAAATCCTATAATGTTTCATTTTTACATCCCTGGTTCAGAAATCTAACAAACTAATTGTTATTCTTCAAATCTGACTAAAAAGCCTAAGAGGAGATTCAAAATCAGGGTCTATCCAAAATATGGTATTGTATTGTATCCACATATATGTTAAGTAAATGCACTGATTAACACATTGCAGATGTTGTCTTTTGTCTTTACAGTACGTTATCTACTGTATGTGCACGTATAATATCTGCCATTGTCTCCCTCTGCTGTCCATTGTCAGTGTTACCTCTACAATGCAACCTGCTGCTGTCCTTTAACCATTTACACAGTACAATGCTCTTACTCATACCTGCATTTTTAAAAGACACTGAGGCTGACAATGTGGCTGCACATGGCTGCATTTTCTTCTCTAGTCCTCCAATCTGTATCATCACAGTTACCTACCTGTCATGCCAGCATATTAGACATTATTCTAGCTTTTAGTTTGGAAGGATAGTTTTGCATAGCGTGGTCCTTTATAATCTCATTGGTCAAATGTAATGTGACAAAATAAAAGGCGAAATTAAAGATACATCAGGACAAAACGAGACGAAATAGTTGACACATCACGTAATGAATACAGTTACTGTTACATCCCGTCATGTTTGTTCATTTATTCATGTCATGTTAAGTTATTTATCAGGTTTATGTTATATGTTTCATGTTTAGTTTATAGGTTTAGATTTAGATTTATGTTTAGTCATGTCTCATTGTTCACTTAAGTTACAGTCACTCATGTCTAATCTGTTATTGCACTTCCTGTTTTATTTTGTACTTACCTTTCCCTCTCACTTCAGAGCCCTTCCTACCATTGTGTGTTTTCCCGCCTGTGAGATTGTCAGCCCCTCTCTTGATTGTTGCCACCTGTGTCCCATTACCTCCGGTATATTTAGTCCTCGTCTCCCTTTGTCCTGTGCTAGTTCGTCTGGTGTCTTATGTCGTCAAGAGAGCCAGCGGTTTCCAGCCAAGAAACTTTGAAGCATTTTTCACTTAGTCAAGTTTAGTTTTGTTTATGTTTTTGCTGTTTGCTTTTACTACTTTTTGCTCTTAGTGATTTTTTTGTTATTCTTTGTTTGTTCTTTAGTAAAGACCCTTTTTGATTTTGAAACCTTGTCCTGAGTCGTGCATTTGAGTCCCAGCATTTGTGTCACGTACTTAACAGTTACGATGGCCGACAGCAGCAGAGAGGGAGGTGGCTGGAGAGTCCATCTTTATTTTAATCAATTATGTATGGGTTTTGTTTATTATCCTCCTTCCTTTTCCTCGCTATTCAAGGGCAGAAGCACTTTGGAAACGCACCCAGACTTGTAGTAGTCTGGCACATTGCAGGTCTCACCCTTTTTTTTCTCACCTTGAAGCTCTTCAGTAGGCATCCCGTCCACTGACGGAGGAGTAAAGCCCTGAAAGTGCTACTCGAGACTGAACAGAGGCCCATCAAACAACAACCAGCAGCCAATACAAATGTATAATAATAAAGAAAAGTAATTAATAATAGTATTAACATTGTAATCCAAGTGAGTGACACTGTGGTGTCCAAAAAAGCAACGCAAATGATATAGTGTAAAATAAAGTACATTAAGTATACAGTGGAAATAAACAAAATTAAGTAAAAATATAAGCAATAATTACTGTAAGAGCTGTGGACTTCATCTATCATCAGAAACATTTTTGGGGAGTTACTTTCTTCAATGTTGACAGTTCAAATGTAAAGAAAAGGAAAATATGTCGGGGGGGCAGGAGCGTGATGACAGTGACTGTCAGGGCCACCATAACTCCTGGAGCTTCTCTATATTTTCTCTACTGTTTTGTTTACTTTCCCCTGACATTTTATTCCCCATCACACACCATTTTGTTCAATTGAAAGTTATTGAAAAAGAAAAAAATGTGGGCGTATACAGAAAATTGCTCAATTGATGATGATCTATCATATTGGATATATATATATATATATATGAAAATTATCTATCAATATGATAGATAATTTCCTGGTGCTACATTGCTTACTGTAAAAGCAAAGATAAACAGATGTACAGTAGGAGGCGTTAGAAAGTGTCGGCCTGCTGTTTATCTTACATTTGTTACAGCAGTTTTTTAACTCACTTAGAGAGAAATATATGCAAAAGCTTGAGACGATGATACCAGCTGCATGAGAAAAGCAGTGTTTCGCCTCTCATTTACATTCAGCATGAGGCCAGTCAGGTTGAACGACGAGTCAGCTACCCACAAGAAATGTCCAAAGGTGGATTCCTTAGCCGAGGAGCTTTCCTCATTTCTACGTAGGTGGAGTTCTCGGGCCCTGCGTTGCTGCACTGAAACACCAAAACAGACAAGTAACACATTTGTTAGGTTTTTATTTTCCTAAATGTGTAGCTCAATGAGTAAAAACAAGCCTCCGAAAGTGCTGGAGATCAAGGTTTTATTCCCGAAGGTTGAAGACAGCCGAAGCTGTTATTCTCTACCTCTGATGCAGATGGCATCATGGGAGATTAAAGCATTATTCAGCTAAGAATATACTCGGGTGAATAGAAATAATAGTTTGAGAGTAACAAAGTTTACGAATTAAATAAGATAATTTTGTTTTCTTTTGGCTCTCATTATAGGCCCCTTTCTTTCAAAAGTTGACCTAAAACTATGCTCTGATGAAGTTCTACATGCCGAAATGTGGTAAACTGAGGCCATACTATTGATATTTGCCACTTTCCTCGTACATAATTGCCCTGAAATTATGCTCAGGTGAAGGCTTGTTTACCAAATTGCACCAAACTAAGAAATAAAATAGGAAACTGCCACAGTATTGAGATTTGTTTTTTTGTGTTTTTAGCGCCAGTATCCTAGTGCATAAGTAATTGCCCTGAATTGAACATATTTCTTTTTAAAATGTTATATATACGCAAATGTTGCAGTGACTGTAAAAGACCAGGGGGATGAAATGTCTGGGCAGAGGGGTCGGCCCATTTTGCTTTGATAAAAGAGACCCTGGTGGTCTCTAGATTAGTATTTGATTCATTCATGTTTTGTGCTGCAACACCATGAGCAGCACGGCCGTCCAAATCTCGTGTTTTATGGTATTTTCCTTATATGACAAGTGAGAGAGATGATAAGTCTTAATAAGTCAGACAGGCAGACAGTCACCCTCAGTGTGATGTAGATGGAGGTGATGACACAGCTGTACAGGAACATCAGCGTCAGCAGACCAATCAGAATCCAGCTGAGCTGATAGGACTGAGGAGGAGGAGGAGGAGGAGGCGGAGGTACGCAGGCCACTTCCTTTTGACCTTATAAAAACACGGTCAGGCAGTTTGAACTACACTGGTTTACACACAAATACAGTGCGGATCTGTTTGACCATTAGCACAAACTCAAACACGGTTTCCTGGTTAAAAGCATCAACAATGAACAGAGAAGTATTTGGAAAGTGAACATTTGAAATAAAAAATATTTAAGCCACATAAAAAAGCTTGCTTTGGGATTTTGAGTCACAAAAATATTGCATTCAGTTATGAAAACTATGCTTTTCATTTGATCAAAGACAGTTACAGGAGAATATGAACGGAGATGCACGTAAACCATGTGTATTTAGCATTTGACTTGACTTGTATTTACACTACAGAGCGTCCAGAGGGGTGAACATACCTGGCAGCAGTGTGGTTGGTTTTCCTGTCTTGATGAAGTCCAGATCATCTTTTACCACCGTGAACTCACACTCGTATTTCAAGCTCATGGCCTCTGGCCCGATGTTGAGTACGATGAAAAGCCATTTTTTGGGATTCTCTTGATACATGGTAATGTTTTTACAGTCTGTCTGTCCCTTCTGGCAGAGCAGTCTAGGTTTGTCTGTTCTGAGAGAAGTTAAAGGAGTAATTCAACATTCACCTTCCTGATGACCAGGCCAAGAAATAGTCATTACATACACAACACGGCAAACTGTATAAAAATCTCAAATAGTGACCTTAACATGAGCGCAAAGGGTTAAACGTTTTGTTCCCGTACAATGACACTGCATTGTCAATTATGTTTTGAGAGGAAAAAGGCTTTTTTTCCCGGATTATATTTATTATTTGAAGCATCACAAATGTGTTTCTAATCCAAGTCCGCGTGGAGAGAAGCTCGGGCTGGATGGATGGGTCAAACAAAAACAGGATTTTCATCATGTCAAGGTACAGACAGATAAGGAATACTGTAAAGAAACAAAGACAACAAAAGAAAAGACAAAAAATAGTCTTATTGACTTATTTAAACTCACGTATATGTAACTTAAGCTACGTAATAAACATAGTTATTTTAAGCCCAGCCATGATATTTTACTGAACCTAACCAAATTGTTGCGTTTCTTTGTTTTGTTTCAATTAATTTCAAAGGTTAACCCTGTTTAAAATTGCCATATTACCATACCATATTAATATTATCTTAACATTAACGTCCAACCAAGGTCACAGTTTTTTTGTTTTTTTTCGGTTTCGTCATGTAGAGGTTTGCTGTGTTTGTGCCGATGAGGTGACGCAGGGCAATGTTGGACACAAAAGAACAAACTTAGGATACATACAGCGATATGCTGTTGAGTCGCACGTCTTTCACAGAGTTGACGTCGGCGGTGTGTTCACAGCGGATAGAGGCGGACATGTCGGAGTTTACAGTCCGTCTCTGTGGCTGAAGAACCTCAAAACCTGATGAAAGAAAAGGAAACTCTCGGGAAAACACATCACGCCTTATCGTCTAACTCTCCCTTTGTGTCTTCACTTTCATTAGAAAACGCTTCTGATTTCATTCGTCAAGTGAATGCTTTCAGTCAGCACTCCCATTTCCCTTTTCTTTCAATAGATTGAACAGGGTTCGGATTTTTTTTTTTAATTACGCATGAGAGCATTCTGACTGTGGCTGCGACTACAACAGCGGGGAGAGAAAAAACAAATTAAAAGCAGTGCTTGAAGTTTATATAAGAATTAAAAGTAAAAAAAACAACAACTATGTAGTAGATGGTGACCTACCGTGGCTTGGGTGGGAGATGAAGCTCAGATAAATTGTGAAGATGATGAAGATGTTGAAGCTGCAAGCCGTCATCTCAGCGTTTCTGCTACTTCTCGCACTGTGATGAAAACCACCTGCCACAGACGGCAACCAACATCACTATCAGAAACAGCTCATTCTGATGCCGAGCTCTTCACTAAACAGGAAAAGGACATTTTGAGGTTGGACTTGATGCTGAGCTTAACCAAAGTCTTTCTGTGATGACTCCACACAACTGTCTGTGGGCGGCACTTTTTTTTACAAAACTCTACAAGAAGTGTTAGTTATACCACTTCCTGGACAGCCGGAAATATAATATATTTGCTTGATTCGGTGGTAACTTTACATAATAGGGGGCACAACAACTTATATTGAGGCCTTTTTGGAGGGGAAAAACAGTGTTTAACACCTAAAATGTGCTCTTATTGATAACATCCTGAAGTAGTTCAGATACTTGGTGTATGTATATTCCCAGTAATACCCAACGCCATGGATCCTTACTTCCAGTATGATGCCACGAACGCCAAACAAAAACCTTGTCAAGTCTAGATCTGCAACGATTAGTCAATTAATGGATTAATGAATCGACAGGAAATTAATAGGCAACTATTTTGATAAACGACTCATCGTGAAGGTCGTTTTTGCAGGAAAAATATGAGAATTTGCTTTTCTAAAAAAAAAATTTAAAAATGTTTTATTACTATTATCCAGTTCTAATTAAACAGGCAGAATGGCTCTTTATCTTTGAACAAAATGTAAAAATGTATATTATATTTAATATTGTTAGCAATGCAGCTTTTTAGTGTTTAGTGTAGCTGCGACAACATCAGGAATATGTTGCAAAATTTCAATACAATAATCTTGTGAAATCTGATTCCTGATGATGTTTTAAAATGTATCTGGTTACGAAACCGCCTCTCGACTTCTCTGTGTTTGATTTTTCTTTCCTTTTGATTTTTGTCTCCTTTTTGTGTTTTCTGTCTGCAAGTGTGTGTTTTTATTTATGTTGCTGCTTGTCTTGGCCAAGTCACCCTTCAAAAAAGAGATTCTTAATCTCGAAGGGACTCTCCTATTGTTCCATCAGAAGAATTATGCATGAGCAGTTTAACACTAAAACATTGCAGTTTCTCTGAGATCTGAGTTTAACACGTGTACTTACGAGTCATTTAGATTGCAAACCACAGTCCAACATTCAACACAATTGTGATATTGTGATGTGATAATTGTGCACATACACCGAGAATGGGCTCTTCAGTGAAGTAGGAGACATCTCGTTTCCAGCAGTTGAACTTCTGAAATGCAGTATATTTGCGTATTCATAGATTCTAGATTACGGAGAAGAGGTGGATTTTAAACTGGGTCATTTTCTTTTTTTTTTTTTTTTTTTTTTTCTCGAAAAACATTTCAGACACAAATTATAATTTTGTGTAGTTTTAGTCTTAAATCATGCCTGAAAGAGATCTTTTACTATTTTAAATACTGTTGGGTTCATTATTTACTGTACTGAGCATACTGTACTACTAGTATATATTATCCACTTACATGTAAAGGAGTAAAAAGTAAAGTTTTTGCCTCTAAACTGTAGTGGAGTACAAGTATGCAATTATAGCATAAAATGGATTTACCCAAGTAAAGTAATTGTATTGTATTTTTTGTTGTCTGCACTTAAGATTTCCTTTGTTGAAGCTGAATTTCAACACGGTTTTTAGAAAAAAAAATTGAATTCTTCATCTGTTTTGTTTTTCTCAGCCAGACACTGCTCTCTATGCTACAGCTGCACAAACCTGTCCACATTCTTCATCAAAAATGTAATCCTTTGATTTGATCTGGGGAGTCAGCAGTTGTAGTCCACATCCTGTTTTTCAGAATTTGTGCTTCTGTGAAATCTTCGTGAGTGAGACAAATAGAAACCACCAACACAATCAGAATTACAAGCCTGAAATCTGTTCTCTGATTAGTACATTGGACATACTTGTTTCCTTAAGAGTTTGTAGAAGTCAGTATTAAACCAAAGTCCACCACTTTGGTCCAGACTGAAATATTTCAACAACTACTGGATGGATTGGCATGAAATGTTATGCAGACATTTATTCTCCCCAGAGGATGAAACTCACTGACTTTGTTATGCCCCTGACTTTTCTGCATTAATGCAGCCGTGTATGTTTACTGCTTATTAACAAACGTTAGCACGTTAATATGCTTAACTAAGATGGTGAACATTGCAAACAATATACCCGGCAAACATCAGCATGTTAGCATTGTCATTGTGTGCATGTTAGCATGCTGATGTTAGCACGTAGCGCAAAGCACCGCGGGGCCTATGCACAGCCTCACAGTCTCTCAAAGCCTCATTGAGATAAAAAAAAACACATGTTTGTCTGGGCAAGATAAGCAGCAATAAACAGTAATCTGATAATTGTTTTAATACAAATCATGTAGACAATTATATCCTTGAAACAACCTAAATACAATTATACCAATGCCTTGTTCTTCACTGTCACTGTTTTCCAAATAAAGAATAGATGAGTTTCTGTTTCCATCTTAATTTTGACTCTGTTGAAGCGGAAATGGTATCAGGGGTTCCTCATATTTTATAGATTAATCTGTGGATGAACACACAGCTGTGCTTCTCTCTCTCCTCTGATGATCTAGAAACAAGCTGGATGTCTTGAATTTTAACAGTTGAATAATGATAAAGCTGCCAGCTTCTTCAGAAGTGTTTGAGTGACAGTGGATTAGTTTCGGAGACCTCCTCCCCCCTACGCGTCTCCAACGTGTAGAGGAGCTGTGGACGACCATTTCTGTAACTTTCTGTAATGTGGAGGTGAGAGAGGAGTCCGTGTTACATCCGCTGCCGCTGGATGTAACACACTCAGCATTGAGTGTCACTGTACTCATTTTCTATGTCTTTTTTAACTATTATAAAACAAAATAACATCTGCCATGAGTGCACTTGGATTCTCTTCTCCTACGTCCTTAAGAATTCTCCTTCACTTCTTTCCTCGACCTCTTGACGTTTTCCATCGAGGTTGTGGAAAAGCGGTTAAAAAAAGACACAGGTGCGTAATATTTTTTGACTATTCGACACACACCCAGACAGAGATTGAACTTCTCTCTGTAGCTCGTTCTGGCGCTTCCCATGTCAACAACTGGCACTGCGTCTTTGAGGAGAGACCGCCGGCTTCATGTGTGGCTGTGGCTGTGAGAACAATTAAAAACCGTTTTGATGGCCGACGTGGTCTGTCGACATGTCCTACAAACTATTTCAAGCATATCAAGCACAACCCAAGCCGGAAACGGACGCACTTGTCCTACAAGCCAGAGACAGAAAATGTGTTCACACTGAGAGTCACTGTGGCTGGACTACAGCAAGAACCTGAAAGTCACGTCAGTAACACATCTAGGGCGACTTTTATGGGTTAAAAAAATAATTTAAAAATCAGGTATTCATTCTCTAGCTGATTCTGCGGAACTGGTTACACCTGACTGTAATGATCTTTGCTGGATCAACTCGA
The DNA here is from genome assembly GCA_943590825.1 of Bovichtus diacanthus. NCBI lineage: Eukaryota > Metazoa > Chordata > Actinopteri > Perciformes > Bovichtidae > Bovichtus > Bovichtus diacanthus. Next base: position 64,825 of record CALSBV010011748.1, read on the forward strand.
CCTAGATTCTCACATTCTGAGACTGTGGGCTTAGTTTACTTGCTTAGTTCGTCACTCCTGGATGAATCAATTAATGATTATATTATTTGATCCCACAGACACTCAACAATTGAGTCAAGATAGTCTAATATTGCCATTTGACACTTCCCGACTACATCAAATACGTTAAAAAAAAGTCTGTCCTAACGCATTTATTAGTTTCCGACTCTGGGAACAACAGTAAAATTCCCCCAAACTACTGTATCTACTATCTCTTTAACCAAATCACACACGTGTAGGCTACTCTGTGAGCTCTTCTTTTGATAACTAATGTCATAACTAATGTCATATTTTTTTTTAAACTTCCATTAACTCAGTCTCACACCTAATAAAAAACAATTGAAAGGCTCCAGTGCATTAAAAAGAAAACAAAAAGCAGCAGCAAAGTCAAAGTTGTTACTCCGCACAACTTACATCACTTTGGCTCCCTGTGCCATACAAGATAAACTCCATTTATTCATTACAGTCTTTGTCTAAAGCTGCACTTTTCTGCTCTGTGATTCACTCACATCTCTCAGGTCATTGTGTGGTTTTCTAACCAAATCTGAATAACTTGCAAATGTGATGATGGTGCTTCTACGTACGTTTCCGGAACAAACTGACTGATAATCAAAAACTTTTCTTCGGCTTATGATTAATTCCTGCATGTCTGTCTGTCTTTTGGTTTATGTTTCTAGGAGGGGAAGATATTAGTCTTTCACCATCTGTGAAATGTGGGTAACATGTCGTAACGTTTGTCAAAAGGGATGATCTAAAGCCCTGCGAGCACCCTCTAGAGTCTGCAGTGTTTTCATACACGCCACAATATCAGTGTTGAATGACACAAACAACATAAAGATGGTTCGAAAAGATGTGAAGCAGAAGATCTGCACACCTTCCGTCGCAGACTGTAAACCCACCTGTTTCAAATTTTTTTTAAATCTTCTAATTTCTGTATGTAGCATTTACTTTGGCTTATTTGAAGCTCTTGTTCTGCATTTAAATGATTTCATCTATTTGAAGCTCATGGACTTGCAAGATTCTTGCTGTTGAGTTGTATCCTGATGATTGTTTGCACTTATTGTAAGTCGCTTTGGACAAACGCGCCAGCTAAATGTAATGTACTGAAGTTTGTGGCGCTCGAGGAAAAGGCACTGCTCGTCACAGAGCTATTTAAAGTGTATGAGTGGAAATACTGGCCTGATGGTGGAGCTGCAGCAAAGTCCGCTGTTGCTTTTATTTCAATAAGTGATAACCCACAGAAGGCCCAATCTAATTTATTACCTCCTAAAGTTTGAATTTTATTAATATATATATATATATATATAAAATGTTTGATTTACAGATGGAAAAGTCAACACATTCCATGTTTCTCAATCAATTACAGTCAATAATCTCGGCCTGGTTTGAGTTAACTTGTATTATTTTGTTGTCTGCTGCTGGCCTGTGCGTTATATATACCTTTGTTTAGTTTATTTGCATCAGTTCTTGCTTACTTTGCAAGTCGTACGGAGCTCCACTCTGACATCCAGCGGTTCTAATTGTGGATCAACAATTTCAGATTTACAATAAAACCTTTAAATCTTTAATTCAGCTGCCACAATCGAAAATAAACCATTTCCCGTTTCTTCATGTTGTGACTTTGTCGAACGTTTTTCATATTGGTTCTTGTGTATAATGTGTAAAAAGCTGATGCGTTACACCAAAATGCAATTTAAAGTTAAGACATTTTATTTTAAGGAAATATCCAACATGAATATTTGCTGAACATTGCAATGGCAACAAAATATACTGGCATAAGCTAACAATCAATTCACGTTCAAATAACTTCTCGAGCCGTAATGAACCCTAACGATTCGAAGCATTGCATTTTCTCAGCTGCTAAGTTAAACTTTTTAAGTTTTTAAGTTTGTACACAAGCCTTTTTTTCAAGGCAACTTTTTATGCAACTTTTAATGCAACTTTTGTTTACAACAATGTAAACATTATTTTATACTTAATAAGTAAAATATGCACAAACACCAAAATGTCATATTGGTAAGAACCTCAATCATAACAGAGGTGATTTTTAATAAAGGGTAAACACTGACCCTGTATTCTTCTAACCCTCCCATGAGTAGTACGCTAATGTTTCTGGGCAGATACAACGCACTGTGTTTTTCATGCAAAGCTTTAACATGAAAATGCAGCAGCGCCTGCCTTGTGAGGCATGCTCGGCACGCTCTGCACGCTCGGCACCGGTCGGACGTCCGTCCTCCTTCGCTCACACTGTACAGCCTGCAGACGGAAAACACACAGATTTTAATGCAGCAAACAACATATGATAATGGACTCATTCAGCCATTAAGCCGAGAAGTCAGACAGGTTAGACAGGAAGTTAGACAGGAAGTCCTTCTGCTGCCACTGCTGTAGGTGCTACTGCTCCCTGATACCCCAATAACTCCTCCTACTACTATTACCCGTTGGCCTGATTAAGCTGTTATGGGGCTAATTATGGCCTAATAATTAGCTGCTGTGCCCCATGTGTGGTGATCTGATGACACCGACAAATGTACAACTGCCACACTGTAGACTACTTCAACTTTTAGTACTGTTACTGATATGCCACTAAACCTTCTACTTCTGGTATTTTCTCAGCTGCTACTGTTGTCGTGAACACAAAACTTCAGGTCTGCAACACACTAATTGAACTTCACTCATTCACTGAAATGGACTGTACTGATACGGTCATATTTTTTGACTTTTGACGCTTATATTACTTGGAGTTCTGGAGCAATAAATAGCCACATTTCACAACCTTACTGCTTTGTTTATTTGCAGGAGAAGATAGACATGCACAGTGCTTTTGTGTTGGTGTGTATGTATGATTCTTTTTTAAATGTTAACGGCACACATTGACAATGTACACTATGGTATTTAGGTCACAGTCCACATAGCTAGTAGGCGAGTGCAGACAGGTGGCATGTTTCAGGGCGGACTTTTAACTTGGGCATAAAACTCCAACTGCTACTACTAAGTAGATAGGATGATAACCATAAAATGCATAAATAAAAGTGTTGTTCTGACCTGGAAGTAGATAATGAGGATAAGGACAAATATGACCAGTATCACCAGCACAACCACAGGAACACTGACCGGTGCCATCCTCTCCTCACCCTCTTCATCCTCTCCTTCATCAGAGATCTGCCTCTGAGCCCCCAGGACGGGACAGTCGGAGCTGCCTGTGGACAAGAGAAAGGGATGAAGAGAGAGCAAGACGGAAGGATGTGTGAACTGTGAGCTCTGTGATCTCTGTGAACTGTGATCTCTGTGAACTGTGAGCTCTGTGAGCTCTGTGTCATGTGCGGGCGTCTCACCGAAGACATGAATGAGTGTGCCGTTGCCCATGAGCCGCAGGTATGGTGGTGGGTAGAAGATCTCTATCACACAGCGGTACAGATCTGTGTCTGTGGCTTTCAGTCCGGACACCGTCACCTCCAGAGCGCCCTCTCTCGCCCGAGCAGAGCACTGCACCTAAAAACACACATTACACCTTTTTATCTACGCACTTCTGTCACCTGGGGGGCTGTCAATCAAAACAACGTGTCCTAGCCAAGGTTTCCTCCTCTCCAATACAAATGGACCAGATGAGTATAAAGCCAAATTATTGTTAAAAGCGCCCATCTATGTTTAAATTATTTATTTTATTACAAAAGTTTTTTGCAAACTAGCGGCCTTTTTGAAGAATGTCCTTCCTTTTGTTTAAGTGTTTTGTTTTGAATGAATGTGTGTGCTCCACAGCATGTCATCAGGGTCCCGAGCCACACAAACAAATGAATTAAGCTGAATGCTAAAGTTTTCTCTTAAGATCCAGACTGTTTTTTTTTTGTTTTTTTTAATTTAATTTGTTTTATCAGGAGCTGAATTATCCACAGAGGTATCACAACCAATGAATAAAATCCTTTATCTGGTTAAAAAGTTTTAGAGTAAAAAAAAAACTAAAAACGACCAATATCTAAAAAAGTGTATGGCAAAAATGTGGCTTAAAACTGGATAAAAAAGTAAATTCATGATGGCAAGGAGAACTCATGCACAAATGGGATACGGCACCATTGCAGGCGACCAAATAACAGATTTCGTTTTTATGCGGAAATATTACACATTATACCTTTTTAATTTGACACATGACACATGAATATAGTATTTGTAGGAAACTACGAATGGGTTGTATAGAAATGATTCCAAACAAGGTTCACAAGACAAGAGGAAAGAGAAAGGTCACAGGGGGGCCTCTTGTGTCCCCCATATGCCCGCCTAAAGGGCAGGATGAGGCGTAAAATAAATCCCATTATTCAGGTTCTTTCTGTGAATATGTGTAGCTGAAGACATCCTGAGGAACATGTTCCACTCAGAGGCCTTGGTGTAGTAGCCTACAGTATATTGATTGAACACATATTCTTAACTATCCACTTGAGTTCCTGGAATTGGGTTTCTGTGCCATATCTTGGTTATTGAAGAAGATATTTGCACTTTTCTCCTCTTTGAAATGACATGTTGACCTCAAGAAACTAACAAGCACACGGATGCTCACTTCTCCTGTTGGACCGTGTGAACTCTGGCGCCACCCTCAGGCCAAATAGTTGATTTGTCAAATAACAAAATATCTCATAATGTGAATGATGCCAGAAAGTTTCCTCTGCACTTTTCAATGACCCCATGACTCATGAATCAAGGGGTCAAAGGATAGAAAGTGCTCCATGTTGTGCAGATTGTAAATCCCTCTTGTAAAAAAATTGGGTTTTGGGAATTTATAAACAAATTCTAGTCGATTTGAACGTTGACATGAGCTTTCCTCCAACACCACCCTGAGGACTAAACTCCTCCACGTCCAGCAAGGCTTTTTGTAATGTGACGTGTCAATAACTCTGCTTGAGACGTATCTTATTTTGAAGGGGAGAACTCCTCGATAAAACATTAGGAAAACCGCGATGAAGTGCCTTACAGGCCGAAGGTTTTCTCCATGCTAGAAAAGCTTCTGTTGCCGCCCCATCGCATGCAGCTGATGCGTTTTATATTTTCAGTTTATGTTTTTTCCCTCCTGCCCCTCAGTCTGCCACTGACTTGTAGTATGTAAACCAATTTATTCTGGGCCTAACGTGTTTCAGCTTGTGACCTTTAAGAATATTCCCCGTCTCCATGCGCCATGGAAGAAGGGGGAAGTTGTGGCAGAAATCCCTACATGACCTTTTTTCTTTATTTTGCCACAATTAGAAATCTCTTCCTAGCTCATCTGTCGTTAATTGACCCCTGACCTGGGATGTTTAGGATTATGGTCAGTAACTATTAACCTCATAATACATATCCATCGAGATGGCTCTATTTATTAATTAAAAAAATGATTTATAATGTGATTCATTAATATTGTATTCACATAACAACATTTCACAGGTTTGTCTGTTTCATCAGGACTATGTGTGTGTGTGTGTGTGTGTGTGTGGTTTTATCAGATTTGATAGTCAGTGGTCTTTGAGGAAAACAACTTTCACTAGATTCAAATGCTGCAAAATCCTAACTGGTGCACAGAGGTACGTGAAAACATAAATACAGTCTCTCTGATGGAACATGCAAAACGGTGACAAAACGTTGTGTTTTCATGTAATTTCTCTGACAGTAAGAAGCTCATATAGAAAATGTGTTTTCAGGGCCTTTAAGTGTATTTGATTGCATTCTTTTGGTTAAAGTTGAAAAAACGACCACCCACCGACAAACTTACCTCTCCCTTTTCCTCCACACCTGCTTCTCTCTGCTCCTTGAAGTTGAGGATGGACGAGCAGAGTTTCTGTGTGCCGTGGAGGCCTTTCAGCAGAGTCACACTGAGGTCCTCGGGCTCAGGGTAGGGGTATTGCAGGGTTTGGTGGTAGGAGGGTTGGACGAGGCACCGGACCTGTGCCGTACCATTGGTACTCACCACTTTATAGGGCTGGATTACCTTCACATCTGGCGGAAAAAGGGGAGAATTGGGTGGAGACGGTTTAGAAATGGACTGGTGTGCGTTGCATTATGTACTGAATCCAAGTGGCAAAGAACAGACACCATTTCTGCAGGTTTAGTTTTTTTAAGGATAGAATAGATAGCAACTTATGGCAAGACACTACAGGCACTGGTGAATTTTTGGATTTTGGACAATTTTTTTTCCATAACACGCCTTCTTTTAGACTAGTGGAAAGAAAACATCCAAAATAAACATTTAGGAGTTTATTTTACTAACTTTGTGTACTTGTGTCTGTAGATTTCTGCTAAATTCACCATTCTAAAGGTTTATACAGAGGGCTTTGTTCATATGTCATTTATAGCCTGATTTAGTATTTTATTTCTAAAAATATGGCAAAAATAGTTGTTTTTTTTATGGCTTTTGACATTATTTTGTGATTCATGGACTGATAAAAAGAAAAATTGATGAAGTGCTTTAAAGTTCCAGTGCCACAGTATGACAGTTTTATCAGTAAAATTGTAAACAAATGTATGAGATATTACATTAATTCAACAACACTTCTGTCTCGTGTTTTGATGGAACGTATAATTTCCATCTTCAAATGGAAAAGCTTGAATGTGAAGTTTGACATTTTGGAAAATTAGCTTTTTCACTTGCTGAGAGTTTGAAGTTTCATACCACTTTCCAACATGTGTGTGGTAAATACAATATAAATACAGCCAGCAGCTCACGGAAAGGGTCCCTCACATAACCCCCTGAAATACTTTACACTTTAGTGACAAACTAATGAGATATAACATGTTAAATATTAAATAATATTGTTTAATACTGTGAAAGTGTTGGAAGGTAAGGTTTGCTGTTTCTACTTGTTTCCAGTTTGGAATGTAACTAAGTACATTTACTCCAGTACTTAAGTACACTTTTGAGGTTATTGTACTTTATTAAAACATTTCCATTGTATGCTGCTTTATATTTTTACTCCATTACACTTTTCACTCCACTACGTTTACTTGGCAGCTTTAGTTAGTGGTTGCTTTTGAAGTTAAGTGAAAGATCTTGAGTGCTTCTCCCACCACTGGCTAACCAGCTGCTGGCTCCAGCTCCATATTTACTGTATAGATATGAGAGTGGAAATCATATTTCCCAAAATGTTGTACTATTCTGTTATTTTCATTATCGATAAATCCTTTGGTCAATCGAATGTCACAAAATAATGAAAAAAAATGTCAATCCCAGTTTCTCAAAGTCCAGCATGACGTCTTTAAATCCAATACATTCATTTTTATTATGATTTGAAACAGAGAAAACCTTCAAATCTCCATATTTGAGAGTCTGAAGACAGCATTTTCTGCCATTTTTGCATGAAAATTACTTTGAAACAGTTGTCGATTAGCTACTTGATTAGTCGACTAACCGTCGCAGCTCTAATCATCCCATCTCTAAAAGTCTGTTTGTACTCACCACTCCGCACCGGCAGGCTGAGGACTGTCAACGCGATCCAAACCATTACACAGGGAGTGAGGAACATCCTTCAGTATCTCACACAGATGGGAACGAGAACGCTGGTGAGCACACACCTTCACACTGTCATTAAAATATGGCAAAAACCCATAGGAATGTACCTTTATATCTCTCTCAGCTGTCATGGAAACTGTATGCCAGCACAGGAAATGATGATGTTTTGCCAGTAAAAGAGATGCGGCAATGTTTAACTGCAGTTTTGCAGGAAAGCTGCAGAAAAGTTGCACACTAACAATGTATTATATGTGTAAAGTCACAATACAGTTGTTGTTTTACAATTATGAAGAACATTCAGGAAAACAAAAACCTTAACGTGAAACCTGATATCCATTTGATTCGATAAACTTCTTAAAACGTGTTGACCTGCATCAGAAACAAAAATTAATCTAGTCAGCCTTTTTGCAGATGCACTTGTGTGGAAAGTTCAGCACTGAGATGAATGAAATGAATGGAAACTTTTGCAGGGTTGATATTTAGTTTAGATTTCTGTACAGTGAGCAATCATAGTGTGGAAAATATCTATATAGCATAAAATAGATTTTTAGTGAAAGGTCTTTTGAATGAGCTACTTTTAATTCTTGTAGTCTAGTCCCAAAATTAAAAGTGAAATCCTTGTGTATTAAAGGTTCAATGTGCCAGAATTTAAACTTAAAACATTAAAACAATGAACTAACATTATCAACAGCGTGAAGAGGAAACAGTGTTGACGTTAAAGACGTCTGTGTGTTGTGTTGCAGAAGTTAGCATGCTAACAGACTAGCTGCCATGTTGGTATTCATGCCCTGCTGACTGACTGACAGGCATTGCACAGGCGTAAATGCGATACCCAATATAAAGAATAAATTAGAATACAATAAATATGCCAAACTACTACGACTAAAATGTGAACATTAGAGAATGTATGGACAGAGTTTAGAAGTGAAACACTGCCACCTGTTTCTTTGGCGCAGGTGGCTCAGAATTACACATTGAACCTTTTAAACTTGGTGTATATTCTAAAATTGTGTCATTGTTTCACCTTAATGTTGTAGCAAATATAGAATAGGTGTTTAATTTCAAACAAAAAAAACATTTTTCTTGGGCATGTACGGGAGTCCTTGCTGCTAAATCAGCGGATAGTTGTAGATATTAGAGTTCAAACATTTTGCTTCACTCGTAAAAGCAAATCCCGAGGAGAGACAGTTTAGTACAGGAAGATGTTAAGATCTTAAAGGGACACTTCACCCCAAAACCAAAACTCCATATTTTTCCTTTGACCTGTAGTCGTATTTATCTAGATTGTTTTAGTGTGAGTTCCAGAGTGCTGGACATACCTGGCTCCAGTATAATAGAAATACCGGGTCATGATTTCTGACAAGAGACATGACATTTTTATTTTTTTTTTGTCGCTTTGAGCACAACAATCCAAGTGCAATGTATTTTTTATTATATCCAAGAAAAGGCAGACACCTCTACGGCTCACACGAAAACAACCCAGACCCAAAAAATATATTAACCATTATACCAGAAGCCAGGCCATGAGAAGGTCGGTGGTTAGTCTTTATTTGCTCGAGTAGCCAAACAATAAAGCACACTATACATTAAGGGATAAAAGCAATGATTGTGCTTTTGAGATAAAAATAAATAAATAAATGAATAAAAAAATGGGCATCTTACTGTATAGGTTAAATAAAACAAATGTAAAATCAGAACATCAAACATTATAAAAGTTTAATGCTAAATGCTTAAAATAAATTCCCAAGTAATAGATGTTTCTGTTCACATCAGCTCCTTCATTTACTGAATGTGGATCATTTCAATATAGAGATTAAATCTGGAAAACTGTCAAATATTTGTTAATTTGTTGATCGTTTCCTTAAAACGCCATGAAAAAACTAAATCCCTTGTGTTTAAATGGAGTGTGTGTGAGGCAGTTTGAGTCTGATGGCACATCACGTGTGACAGTTTCTGTTATTTAAGTTTCTTCTTCTCTGGAATATTAGAATATGGTTTGTGGTTTCGTCTTGTGCATTTCTTTCATGCCCAACGCACTTGCTGTGCAGTGATAAAGGTGACAGGTAATTCTAGTCACTGTGTTTTCTCACCGTGAAAGTGCTGATGATGTGACATCTTGTGTCTTCCTGACGTCACATCTGTGTTTTTCCAGGAAACACTTGTTACTGAAGTTAGTCAGCACTACAGGCTTCAGTCACCCGGAAAACAGAGGTTTATTTTTGCTGCTGTCATTGTTTCATAAGATTCAGTAAGTGCAAAAAAATTAAATTCAGAAGCTGCCTGTCGATCAGCCTGCGACTTTAAAATTCATCACATGAAGCTGATTTCAGTGAGGTTCAACCCGTGCTCCAACAGTGGGTTTGTGACCCCTAGGGGGTCCTCAAAGTTACTGCAGGGGGGTCCGCCAAATTATTGTTTGAAAATGTTTAGATTTTATTTTTCTTCAAAATGTTGACATCTGAAAAAGCACCTGACAGTAACATGAATCCAACATATTATCAGCAACAAAATAAATCTGCCTATTCGTGAAAAAACAGCAACAACAAAAAACAACATTCAATTTACACAACAGCCGTTAAATTTATCAGCTCCGTGCATATTTCACGAGCATTCGGCTGGTGCTAACGTCCAGCCTTAACCCGTGAGTCCTCGTGCAAAAGCCCTATTTTCACAAGGACTGTCTAATTTCCCTACAAAATAAAGAATAATTTCATAATTTGAAAGGTACCAAATCAGATAAAAGCTCAAGAAAGGTAAAAAAAAAAAAGCTCAATATTCATTCCTCCGTTATTCTTCTTGCTGAGTTTCAAACTGTTCCCTTCCTGCAGGCAGAGGCAGGAGAGCAGTTATTCTGAAAATTGTTAACTTGCGTATTACCACACACAATCAGCATTTTCAATACATTTCTTGCAGTCATTTGTGCCATGCATGAGACATTTCTGAACTATTGAAGAAGCAATGTGACAGAACAGGAAATAAAATGACTCATGCTGTTACCAGATAATTAAATCCATTTTTCAGTACCAGCTCATAACTACTCAAATTTACATTTTTCAAATACAATGTTTAAATTTTTTCAATATTGAATGTTTAAAATATCAAATCCTCTAAAATATTTATAATACAATGTGCATGAAGTGTCATATTTCAGTAGCTCTACATAATGCTTATTACGTCTTGATTTCAATATCCTTATAATTAAAATACCAGAATAAAACAGCATATAACATCATAATAAACATGTCAGATTTACATACAGAACAAAAAAAAATAAATACAGCACCATGTCAAAAAATAAGTTGTCTGTCTGTGGAAAACGGGTCTCAGAAATCATCTGATTTTTATGTTTGCAATCCTAAAATATGAGGTGAAGTGATTGACACCAAATATTGAGGTTTGATAAACACGAGACGTTACATCCATGTCTGTCCAAAATGTCATCACTTCATCTTTTTATCCTTTTCAAACAAAATTGTTAGAATTAGCGTGGGAATTCTTCAGTTCTGGCAACAAAAAAAAAAAGTGTTTGTGAGGTCTGGAGGCTCTGCTTTTTATTTACCTGTTGCCATGGTGAATCATCATGTCAGAGCTCCATTGATGATTTTAAGTTCAGGTTGAACCTACTCAGAGTGGACTGAACTAACTCTGATCAGGTTTTTACCAGGAAACTCACAGTTTCCTGGTAAAAACTCAGAGAAAGAGAGAAGAGTTTTACTTTTACTGACACATTTCATTTTTCATTTTTCAATGTGTGCAGCAGAGAAGACTGAGTGAAGTCGATCCATGTTTTTATATTTATCAATATAACAATGACAATGCAGGTGATTGACAGGCTGGAGACCAGTAAACCACTTAAAAAAAATAAATAAATTAAAAAAAAACACATTATCACATCATTTTAGGATTTATTCTAGCAAACTCTGATTCCAGATCACTGACAGAGCACTTGAAAGTCCTCGCAGTCATTCTGAAAGTTGTTATCCCCGTCTGAGCGGTTTCAGGTGCCACTTCACGGTAACCGGCTCAAATTCAATTCTGCAGCAATTTCACCAACGTTACGTTTCCCTACCTGAGCATCGTGGGAGCTTTCCATCACTCAAACACACCATCACCATCCACAGGACCCCTGCTCTCGTCCCGTCTTCCTGATCGTCTGCTATTGGTTATTTGAGTTTGGTAGAAGTCTCTATCGAGGTGCAAATGGGATTGAGACGGCTCTCTGTCCCTCGAGTTTGGTGAACATGCACATGCAATCTTTGTTCAATATTACGTAATATGTTCAATACCTACAGAGAAATGTGTGACTTTATGTGGGATAGGAACACTTCTTGTGTGAGATGTCTGTGCTCACACGCACACACACCCGCGGTGTCACACGGAGAGATACCGCAGGTCCTTCCTTCCTGCAGCAGTCAGACTATACAATCACCACGGCCCCTGGTAGACCACCACACACTAAATGCAGCTGTAACACCAGTGTTCCTCCGCTCATGTGCAATACACCCTGTACTGTTTATTACTATTTGTTACTGTGCAATACAATCACGTGCAATACGTATGTGCAATATATCTGTATGTGCAATATATCTCTTTTATTATTGTTATTACTGGCTGCTAGAGTATTACTCTCACTTGTTCACTTACTGTATTATGTTAACCTGCCACCTACTTACCACGGTTGTTGTGTTTTTTGTTTTTTTTTGTACTTATATTTTGTACTTATCCATTTGTACTTAACCTTATACTTTGTACTTATCCATTGTACTTAACCTTTTATCTGCACTGTCCCTTTGCTGTTGTAGCGCTGTAAATTTCCCCGCTGTGGGACGAATAAAGGTTTTCTGATTTTGATTCTGATTCTGAAAAGTTGCATAAACTGAGTTAACAGAGGGTTTACCTGTGGTTTGTAATCAAAGATCACCTGGCAGACAATGCTGTGATAGTAATCTCAATTTACTCACATATGTCGTGCAGATAAAATGATTGTTGTGTCATTTTTATTTTTATTTTTATTTTTTAAGGTTTTACGTTCCACAAAAGGACTGGTGGAACATTTTAATTCCTATTTCCGTTAAATTGAAAACCAACAGGGGACGTCCCACTTCGACCTCCGGATTAATGTCTGCCTGTCTCTTTGAATGAATAATCTGTGGCTCCTCACATTACTTTGAAATGATGGGGAAAATTACGCTTTTGTCTGACGTGGAGTCTCTTTCTACTGACGCCTCAATGTGATGCAAAACTGCGGTTTAGGTTTTAAATTTGAGTTACTTTCATTTAAATTCACAGAGAAAAAGGTCAACACCTATGAGGCTTTGGTAAAAAACGAGAGTATTGTCCCCACCTACTCAGTGCAACGCGCAGCACGCACACGCACACACACTTAGGGAGCTGCCGTGCGGTTTAGTGCTGCAGCTTGTCTCACCTCCTCTTCCTTCCTCTCTGCAGTCTGCCCCTCGTTCTGCTGTGGGATACAACACACTTACATCCACGTGCACAGTATTTCTACATCCTTACTACACTACAAGCCTTTTCAGATCAATAAAAGTCAGAAATGTGTGGAATGCAAGTAGATTTATTCAACTAAAGTTCAATTTTGAGGTGCTTGTACTTAAGTTTACACATTAATGGTATTTTATTTCATTTATTGATTTGTTGTTATTTTAAAAAGTGCCATATGAATAAACATTAATATTATTATTATTATTATTATATTATCATTATAATTAGTATCATTATTGTTATTATTATTATTATTATTATTATTTCAATGCAACATCTATTATAATACAGTGTTATAATAAATATAATTTTCTGAAATGGGCAGTTCCACAACCTGATTACTTTCACTACTGGTACTTTAAGTATATTTTTACTTATTATCTACTTTTACTTAAGTAAGAATTATAGGACTTGTAACAGGGTATTTTTACATTGTGGTAAAAACTAGTTTTACTTCAGTAAAAGATCTGAATACTTCTTCCACCAGTGTTTTATTATTTTTTTTACATTGCTGGCACAGACAGAGACAGAATTATATGTCTATCTATATACTGTACATATTTGCATTAAAGGGGTTTATACCCCCTAAAAGTACATTTAACTGCACAGATAATCCAATAAAAATGCCTTAGTATATAACAATCCAATATAATAGGTCAATTAATGGAATTTTAAGGTTAGAAATGAAAGGATTAGGTTTCATAACTGTGCCACAAGTGGTGACTACATTTTTAATTGGTATGTATTTTAGTATAATGACATATGACTGTGTTAATTGAACATACTCATACTTCACTCTGAACTGCACCTGTGTGATTTAAGGCCGCTTCCTCTCAAAAAGGTGTTTTGTTTATTTTACATTTTTGTACATTCTGTACTGACGCTTTGTTCAGCTGTTAAACTTTTGAAATGAAAGATATTTGCATATTTATAGATTCTGGATGTTTCAATAGGGAGATGAAGAACTGGTAATTATTATTTATTTTTGTCACCAGGTAGTCACAATTTTTTTAGGAAATGGAAACCAACTGGATACAAATTAAGTATCAAATTGAGTATTTTTTTGTTTCTTAATTTTTTTTATATTTCTTAAATATTTCAACATATGTAAGCTACATTTTACAATCTCACAGTTTAGTTGGAAACTATTTTCTCCTGGAAGAATTTTTTACATTTTTAACTGATATTCCAGATTTACTTAATTTTATAATCGATTTATGTTGTACTTTTAATACTTAGATCCAAACAGATCCTGCTTATGTTTGGGAAATATAGTACATGTCAAAATCAGTACGCTAGTTGCACTGTAGTCTCAGACCACCAGAGGTCACCCTTTAGTTTAAAAAGCAGTTCAAAAACGGAACAAAGTGCTGATTTACGCGTACGTGTGCGTGTGCGTGTGTGTGTGTGTGTGCGTGTGCGTGTGCGTGTGCATGTGCATGTGAGTGTGTGTGTGCGTGTGCATGTGCGTGTATGTATGTGTGAGAGAGAAAAATAATTTTTTGTAATTTTAATATAAGAACATTATAAACAGTTATACAATTAAATAATAATAACATTGATATTACATATACAAACAGAATATACTAATACAAAGACTATAGAATAAAAAACAATAAAAAACAATAATAAATAAATAAAATAAATAAAATAGATAGAATATACTATAACAGAATAGAATAGAATAAGTACAATTAAATCAAATCAAATTAAATGAATAAAATAGAATGACCTCATCAGGACTGATTGGTTGAGGCTGATTCTGGGCTGGGCAGGACAGGAAACAAGGCACCGGGAACGCGCAGGGCATGGATCCGCGCTCCCGCTGAGTTTTTTGGGATCCAGTATAAAATCAGACTTTAGAACACCGGATGTGAGATTATTTCAGCTTCACAATAAAAGACCAACACGTATGAAATTGACATTTCCGGATGACAACTGAGCTTTTATTTCACAGGAGTCAGCAGTGCAGGGTGGAGGAATAAATACAGCTATTCAACCGATATCACTAAAAAGTAACACCGGTAAAGGATATTAATGACTATGTATTGATATTACACAATGATATATTTTTTTATGTATTGATATTACACAATGATATATTTTTTTATGGCATTATTAATATAGACTGTTTAATATCTTCATTCACACAGACACACATGGAGAAAAAATATGAAGGGGTGAATTGTGACAGTTTAAAAAAACTACATAAATTGGCAACACACTGTTAATACAATTAGAATTGAATAATATTAGAATATTAGGGTGTATGATAAGAATAGATTTTTAAAAATGGGGCTTTATTTTTGTATACTTCATAGTGACGAGCACATTGTTTTGGGGGCAGTTACATTTTTTTGTTTTATTTTATAATTTTCTGTGTGTTTGTCAAAAACGTAGTTGCTGGTTTTAAGTTAATACAGCAGCGAGGGGGGGTTATTGTGAAAGTCACGCCCGGAAGTGGTCCGTTCTGCCTGCCTCTAACTTGATGCTGGAGTTAGCCGTGTTGGGATTCAGTGTGGCAGCAGGGGAAATCAGGGAAATCTGGGATATCTGGGAAAGGGGAGTCGGTGAAAACCGGGACTAAACCGGCAGAAATCCCGACGAAGCCGTGACCGTCACACCGCGGGGTTTCCTACCGGACACCACTCGTTTGTCTCCCCGCTGGTGGCTGCGGATTTTCTCCCAGAAATCTCCCTGGATTCGCACAGTAAGTAGCCCAATTCCCCTTCACCTAAACGCATCTCTCTCCCACCACATTCACCCTGCTTTCTCTTTTACCTCAGCTCTTTTACATTTTTTTAAATAAAACTCACCAGTTACTTAAAACCGCATTGTTTTGCACATGTATTGTGTGACAAGCGGAGAGTGGATTCTTTAATTAACATCCGCTGCTATAAAAGCCAATTAATCCCGTTAGTGGCTGCATGTGTATGCAGAGAAAGGAGAAGGGGGGGGGGGGGGGGAACCGCTCCAAAAAAAAAAAAAAAAAAAAAAAAAGGCTTTTATACACATCAGCTGGTTAAATGCATTATAGTGGCGGATGCATATGTACACACGGGGTGGATTTGTGCTTGTCAGCACCGTTATTCGTTGTGCATGGGTGTTTTTTTTCGGTGCTGTATTAATCGCCGCAGGGCCTGCAGAGCTCAGACTCCCGGCCTGGATGCGCAGGTTCGCCGGGGAGCAGCAGCCGGCTGACAGCGCCTCTCTCAGCCGGAATATTTGCGTTTAGTGCTGCAGCTCGGAGGCCAGGCGTGCTGAGCTGACACCAGCAAGGCGTGGCATTCATATAGCATTACACAGCATATGGGCGTGTTATCCCGCAGCTGCCACACTACTGACTTAAAAAAAATAAAAAATAAAATGCATAGTGTATTCAAATGATTTTATTAGATGTACATGGCCCTATAAACATGACTTCGTCATTGTGTTTTTTTTTTTTTTTTTTTTTTTTTATAAATGTCGTCTTTTAATGAGCAGCATGCTCAGGGTTTGCTCCGAAGTCCCATTTTTAAAATACATTTTAAATTCAGCATCATCAGACATGCAGGCCCGCCATCTGTCTGTCTGCCTGCAGGTCAACCTGTCTCACCATCCTGCAAGGGTAGGAAAATAACATCTTTTTTTTCACGGTGGAATTTTGGGCTCCTGATGTTTGGCATTTACAAACTCAATCACATATTCTTTCTGCCCCTTTTTTATTTTTTATGGGGCAGATACCTTGTAATTTGGAGGCAATTTTGGCCTTTGCCCCCCCCCCTGCTATACTGTCTCATTATCTTGCAAGTAAAACCTCTGTCATGTCTTCCTGCTGGTAGACCGGTGTCTATCTCAGAATAAGAAATTCCATTATATATACATACATTAGCATGTATTTGATGAATTTAGGAATTATTATATGCAGATAAAGGTCTTTTTATGGATATATTTTGGCATAAAGTTGAACGATTAAACATGGATGTGGTGGTTTAGATGTTGGTTTGGTGGTTACAGGCTTTTTATGGCTCCGGATTGATGGTTCTGCTTTTTATTGCGATGCATCTTTTTTCAATTTTTTTAAATCAAAAAATACATTTCTACAAATGTAACATAGAAATGATGCCGTTTACATTGTCAGTGATGATGTACAATGTTTTTTTCATGCACCGGGCCATGTATGAAAATCCGTTCCCATAAACTGTGGCGATAGATTTTGGGTTTAATGAGCCAACCTTCACCCTAAAAGTGGATTTATAATTCTGCGCCACGGAGTACGGCAGTCCTGTGGTAGATCCCATAATAATAAGAATAAGCAAATGATTTCTATCCATTGACAGCGCTGCTGCAGCACTGTGGCAGGAGGTCCTGCTTGAGGATTGATTGGCCAATATATTTTATTGCCAGATGATGTTGGACTGCGTTTTGGCAAAAGTTGAGCCAGGATCGACCTTTCTGTCTGCGTCTCATTAAAATGAATGATGATGCTGTTTTTGATTCAGCGCTATCATCAGTCTGAGTGCCATTTGTGCCAATACAATATAGAATCTTAGTTCAATATCTGATGCTAAAATAAGAACATTTTAAGATCTTACTTTGACAAACATAAAAAAAAAAATCCTTCAAAATCCATTTTTTCATGTAACTGAAGAACCAGAGTTCTCAAACGTTAAATGTCTAAATGGAAAAAGCTAAAATTGGCCAATGAAACCGATCAAATCAATGAATAAGTAAGGAACTACAGTTTTGATGCCTGACAGGTTTCGATAAGCTAATCTACCAAAGAAGTGGTTTTATACCACACACTAACCATCCTGGAAATGTATCAATTTTAAAGGTTGTTGGTGAGAACTTTGGCCCTCTCCATTGAAAGTGGGCAGTAACCATGTTTACCCAGTTCCAAAGCAAATTGGGACAGGCTTTGACCTCACTTTAACAGGGAAAATGAGGTGAGAAAAATAGAAGCGCAGGATTAGAGAGCATGTCGTCGCTGGTATTGACGTTTTTCACCGTTTTAAGAAGAAGACAACACGATTGCAATTTGCAATCCGACTGTTTTGATGTACTAGAAAAAGAAATCGAACATCAGAACAGTTGTTTTTGTTGTTAACAATAGAGATGTGGGTTACATTTGGTTAGGTAAGAGCTATGGGAGATCACATCCTCAGTCTTTCTACATCAGGTGTGCATGAACTACAGTTTATAAACTTCGTTTTAAGCTACAAAAAATTTGAAATTATCGGTCATCTTGTTGGTATCGGCCATGAGTAGCAGGAAATTATCGAATTTTTGGGGATCGGCTAAATAAAATCCATATTGTCCATCAGGTGTGTAATGAGCCATCGATCTGGATCGAATTATATATCAATTATCAACGATCCAGCACCTTTTTATTTTGAAATTCCTAAAGGCACTTTTGCCTCACCATTTCCATCCAAGCGTACCTCCTTCCTACAGACCCCAGCAATAAGACTGTCAAATCATATTTTAGTGGCTTTTTGTGAGTTGGTATTAATAAAAACAATTGTGTTAAATGGGCACATGGAATCGTCCCATATTGATATCTGCAAATATCGCGTCGCCCAAAGAGTCGACGTAACATCGAGATGACCCTGTTTACCAGTGATGGCGGGCTCTGTCTCAGGGCTGTGATCTGTAACAAGGCCAACCAGAGATGTAGTTTAATCGTTCGGACAGAATTGAGACGTCCCGTCTCGCGTGCAGCAAAGTGGGGCAGAATCCAGCATCTCCTGGTAGTGTTGAGGGTTAACTGGAGTATAAAAAGCCCTACTGCCCTACTTCAACTAAAGGCTGCTCTGACTATCAGCCTTCACATCAGAGACCTGCAGGCTCCGCGGTTTCCTGGTTCAGGATCCTTCACTGCTGGTTAGTGCTCATCCCATGCTGCCGCTGCTCTGTTTCTCCAATGATCTCTCAATGAACCCGTGTGAGATCATCTTTGGATGCTCTGTTGATTTGGGTTTACGTGGCCGGTGTTCTTTTCGTCACATTGATGCCTGTTCAGCCGCTGGTTACCACCAATTTTGGAGGTGAATTAGCTTAGAAATCCTGACACAATGTGAAAATAATATAAGTATTTCGGTCATGTAATATTGAAGATGAAGATTGAAGACTGCAACGTTGGCTACATGGCAAGATATCATGACATGTTTGATACCTACTTCATGACAACACGGTCTTTTCTTTAACACCACAATCGGCTCAGAATGTTCTACTGACCAACACTGTTGCCTAAAGGAAGTTCTCTCAAAGCTACTTGTCAAAACTAATATATTGGATTTTTGCCGATAGCCAACATGCCGATATTTTATAACTAATTTTGGCAGATTGCCGATATATGAAGATATTGTTTTCCACCTAATTGCGAAGATGAGAACGTCAAAATCTCGTGTTGTGGATTTAACGTGTAATTCTGTCTTCTGTTGTCTTGATTGCCCACTGGCCACAGATATGAAGACATAAAATACAAAGCTTTTCGGCTTCAACTTAAATTACATATGAAAGATGTTCTGTTTATCTTCATGCCAGTTATTGGCATCATCATATTGAGTTCATTTCTGCTCGATGCCAAAATCTCATTTTTAAAAGCCTTTTATCTTATTTTAATCAGAATCAGAATCAGAAATCCTTTATTAGTCCCACAGTGGAGGAATTTACATGGTCACAGCAGAACGGTAAAAAGAATGCAATAAAATAAGTGGAGAATTAAATAAAGGGCAAATGCACACAGTAATACAAAAATAACAAAAAAAACATTCATGTCTCCAGCGTGAACGCACTGCATGATAAGCAGCTCAGAGTATTGAATCATTCCCCTGTAGTCTCCTGTGGATGATCCTTTGTTGACTCCTTCAGTTGTGAAAATGGAACAAAGTACACGTACTGTACTTGAGTACAAAGTTGAGGTAGTATTTCCCTTTTTCACAAAACTTTTTAAATGTCTACTCCACTACAGCGCAGAGGGAAGTGTTGTACTTTTTTACTCCACTACATTCAGCAGCTTTGAGTTATTTTCAGATTACATTGACCTTTCCAGTGGGAAAAAGAAACAACAATTTAGAAATTTTCTCCGATTTTATGTAAAAAGCCTCTCGGATCAGCTGGAAAATGCGTCGTGACGAAGCTGAAAGCATGCCGATTTTCTGAGAAACTGATGAAAAGTTGACTTTGTAGAGACACATGGTTCTCACAGGACAGAGACAAAGACACAAACGTGATGATCTTATAGAATATGATGCATTGCATGCAACAGGATATAAATGAGATAAAAAAAACATCTACAGCAGGAACATGCAACACACACATTAATGCAGCAGAAACATCAGATATAATAAAACATTTTACTGCACAATGAATATTTTTTACTTTTCAAACTTAAAGTACATTTTGCTGATATTACTCGCATACGTGAAGGGATTTTAATACTTCTTCTACACTGGTGAACACACTATGCAATATGTCCACTTTGCACCCGAGATGTTTGTGGTCAGAGAAATCTGGATTTAATAATATTCCCACATGCTTTTACTTAAGTAAGGATTTAATGACTTTGGATGAGACTCTTATCCACAGTTCATACAGTTTCTCGCTCAGGGGACATTTCGACACACGAGTCTTGTTGTACAGCTGCAGATGTGGAGTTCTGTGCTCTTCCTCTTGTGAACGTCACACTCGCTGTGCTGGTAACATCTGTATCAGCTGCTCTCGTTTGTCAGAATGTTCTCACTGGTGGCGACGGGAGGTCAAATCGGGTCACCGTCCGACGTTGTTTTCTTCGTTTCTGTCCGTCTCTCTCTGGAAAAGTCATCCCTCCTTCTCGCAGGATTCAGGAAATTCCTCCTGGTCCCCGGGGTCAGAGAGACGGACAGAGAGGGTGTGAAGGAGACAAGGAGCTGCTGCAGAGGGACAATCCAGGCCTTGGTTTCTTATTTAGTCTCTTTTTATTTTTGTTGTGAACTTCACACTATCTTAGCATGTTAAAGCTACGGCTTAACGATTATTTTCATAATCGATTTAATCTGCTGATTATTTTTCTCAATTAAATCGCTATTAAATGTCTAAAAATAGTGAAAAAGTCCATCCCAGTTTCTCAAAGTCCAAAGTGATGTCTTTGAATGTCTTCTTTTGTCAATCCAAAACCCAAAGATATTCAGTTTAATATGATATAAACAAGAGAAAAGCAGGAAATCTGTATATTTGAGACACTAAAAACAGCTTTTTCTGACATTTTTGCATGAAAAATGACAAAAAAAATCAACATAAAATAGTTGCCATTTATTTTCGTGGCAGCTCTAGTTAAAGCAGTTGTGAATAAGCACTGTTTTGACGCGTTTCTTCGTTGGTGAATTCAAGAAAGCTCAGACATTTGAGATTTGACATTTGGCCCCATTACAAAGCCTTCATTTTAATGCAAGAAGATACCGTCACTGTTAGACAGCACCTGTCAAATAAACCACATTTCACATGTCCATTACCTTAAATTTGATTAAAAACAAGTGTCTAAATGTGAACAGCACCAACCTTTAGTAGTGTTTTGAGCTGTAGTGAAGTGTAAGTTGTGTGTGTGTGGTGTGTGTGTGTTGTATGTCATTTATGGCTGTCTGACCAATTTGTCTATAA
This sequence comes from Bovichtus diacanthus, assembly GCA_943590825.1. Taxonomy (NCBI): domain Eukaryota; kingdom Metazoa; phylum Chordata; class Actinopteri; order Perciformes; family Bovichtidae; genus Bovichtus; species Bovichtus diacanthus. The sequence goes on from CALSBV010011748.1 coordinate 86,450, forward strand.
AAAGAAAAGTCAAAATCCAATACAGGAAAACTAAATACCATTGTATGCTCAATCATATACAAGTGTGTATATATATATATATATATATATATATATATATATATATCAACTACAACAACCATGATGCCAGTGCAAACTGTTTAGTTGCAAAATAATTAGACATTAAAGCTAACTTAAGTGATAACCATTGTTTAAATACAGTTAAGGACATTTTAAGGTCACACAGCTGTGTGTGTGTGTGTGTGTGTGTGTGTGTGTGTGTGTGTGTGTGTGTGCTGATAAAAATAAAATGTTGTTTCTACTGTTGTGTTGTTGAAACAGGCGACTGGCAGCTGAATGCAATGACTCAGCCTGTGTGCGTGGGTGTCTTCCACACACACACACATGGAGACAAACACATAATGTTAATGGAGTATCCAGATGAGGTAACTGTACTCCAGTTTCCTCTGTCTCCCCTTCAGTTAATTGCTCTGTAAACTAAACAAAATGGACTCATAGACAAACAGCAGAGCAGTTAAAGAGTATCTTAACATTTGAGTACATTTGAAGTAGAATTTGAAAGGATTTCACTGGTTCTGCGATAAGATTTCTATGTGCAGCAGGGCAACCCTCACAAACCCCTCAGGGTCAGCGATGCAGTTTAGAAAGCTGAGGTTGATCTGAAGGACATTCATCAGTTTTAAGTCCCTGTGACAAGGTCAAAGAACAAGGAATTGTGGGAAAACAAACTAGAAGTAATGTCTCACTGGTTGACCAAGTCATCACTTTGACCAATCCAGTCAGCTGTTACTACAAAGGTTCCTCAAACAGGGTTACATTCAATGCTTCACTTTGATGAATATAAACTTTATTTGATTTAAAGGTCATATCATGCTCATCTTCAGGTTCATACTTGCATTGTTTGGCTTCTACTAAAACATGTTTACTTGCTTTATTGTTCAAAAAAACAATTATTTTTCACGTACGTCTGAATATTCCTGTATTCAATTTCTGTCTGAATCGCTCAGTTTTAGCACCTGTCTCTTTAAGGACCAGTGTCTGCTCTGATTGGTCAGTGTTTCTCTGTCTTTTGCATCTGCACCGTAGCTGCCGGGGAATGACTTTAGCAGCACTTTACTTAATATAGTGTATATTTGTGGCATCGCGACTTTACGGAAGTCCTGACGGCTCGTTTAAAGGCACAGTTTGTGAATACGGGCAGTGTGCGTTTCTTTGTGGATTGTGCATTTTTGATACTTTCACAGTATTTATTTAGCACCTAGACCTGTTTTGTAATCAATAAGACATGAAATTCTCACTTTTAACATAATGGAAATGTATATTTAAATAACAAAAGATAGAAAATATGTTAAATGTTGTTGTTGCTGCTGTACAAGAACTTTGCCCGAATGAAAGGTTTGATTTAAAATCAGGAATTGACTGAGGATATGATAAAAAAAAATAATAATAATAATAAAAAAAATAATCTGTAAACATTACAAATCTAACCCAATATTTAAAGCTGGTAGCTTTTTCACATTGGACAAATTTTGTTTGGTTGCACAAAAGTATTGAGATTCGACCCCCTGAACATGCAGTCATAAAGATGGTTTGATTGAGTTTTTTCCCTGATCTGTGTCATTTAACTATATTCAGATACAGAATCCAACTGTTTAAAGCAATCCAATGCAAAAAATATGTAATTGACCGCTGAATAGTTCTGCAATGAGAAAATATAGCTTCTAAATATAACAACATCGCGGCTTTAGCTTTGTTTTTGTTTTTTTATACTTTCCTCCAGTGTTTTGTTTGCACAGAGGGAAATGTTTGTGTGGATCTGTTGTGGCTTTGCAGGCTTTGGACAGGATTTTGTTTCCGACTCTCTTCATCTCCAGTTTGAAGAAAAAAGTTCAAAATACAGAGACGGCAGCGCTGTCTGTCTCTATAATTCCACACAGATGTAGAGTCATTCTGTATTACTGCACAGCCCTCCGTCGTGGAAAAATGTAATCTCATTTCTTCGTGTGTGTGTGTGTGTGTGTGTGTGTGTGTGTGTGTGTGTGTGTGTGTTTAATTATTTTATTTTTCCTTTTTTCGTTTTTTTTCCCTCAGCTGCATTTCTTTCGCCAAGCCACTCCCCCCCTCTCTCTCTGTCTCTCTCTCTCTCTCTCTGTCTGTGTGTGTGTCTCCGTGTCTATGTCCCTCGACCCTCCTGGAGATCCAGGGGCAGGCTGTGCAGCTGGGGATCAGGACCGTCGTTCTGACTCTCGAACAGAGGCTGTTTCACTTGTTTATTTTAAAGTTTGAAATGTTAGATGAAAAGCAACACTTTCAATTCCAACTTTATTGTCCATCAGGAGGCAATGGAAACTGTCGGCTGCATTAGATTTGGATTATCTGTAGAAATATACAAAATTTAAATACGTAATCTCGTCCTTGAGGGCATGATTTTTGCTTGAGTCACGTCAGATAAATTCTCCTCGCCAATGGCGATTGTTTTTTTTTCAATGAAGACAACAATTCCCATGATCCTACGCTACTTCCCAACGTCATCAAAGTCTGTCTTTTGTTATTGTTTTGATTGAGAGATATCCCCTCAATGGCAGAAAATTACGTACTGTACATTTAAAAAGACATAACATTTTCATGATATGATATACATGATTTAAAAAAAAAAAAAAAAAAAAAAAAAACTTGTGTCCATAAAAACAAGAGAAAGGAAGAACCAAACATGGACACAGCCGACCACATGATCCGCCGGCAGTATGGTTACAGATGGAAGAGGGCGACGCTAGCTGTGAGTTAGCACGTTAGCTTCACATTGTACTACAAAGCAGTAAAACAAGTCGCAGGCACAGTGCTAATTATACCCTGAGCTGTGCTACATAGCCTTTAATGTGTGTGTCATTGATGTTTGAAGGAGATGTTATTATAATGTGTGTGAGGGAGAAACGGAGTGAGAGTGTGTTTGAGGTTTGTCGGTTGGTTGGTTGGCTGGTCGGCCTGGTTTTGAAGTAACTGTTGACACAGTAAGTTGTGAGCGTGTGCGGGTGTCCGATGGCTTGATGAAACTGTTGATACTGTAAGCCAGTCAGTTTTCCATTGCTCATACTAAGAGAGAAAAAAAAGGTGTGTGTGTGTGTGTGTGTGTGTGTGTGTGTGTGTGTGTGTGTGTG
>CALSBV010011748.1:110703-123683 GCA_943590825.1 Bovichtus diacanthus
AGATGGATCAGCTGTCAGACGAGGAGGTGGAGGTCAGGGAGGAAGAGGAGGACGAAGAGGAGGACAGTGATAAGGAGGACCAGGACCTGGATAAGATGTTTGGAGCCTGGCTGGGAGAGCTGGACAAACTCACGCAGGTACACAAAGTAAGGGAGGTCCGGAGCTGATCTGCATGAAATCCACCAGACACTGTAGACTTTGCATGCATCACAGGATTGAGTTCATTGTGATACAAAAACCTATATTATTGTTGACTATTCAGAGTCTGGATGATGGTCGCCCGGAGCAACCCCCTCAGCAGAAAGCTCCCCTCCGACAGGAGACCAACATGGCCAACTTCTCCTACAGATTCTCCATCTACAACATCAACGGTCAGACACTTTTATTCCCTTTGGTCTCTGCTGCCGCTCTGTTTATTGTCTCCCTGTGTCCCTCTTCTCGCCGTCTCACACGCTGATGTCTCTGTGTCTGCAGAGGCGCTGAATCAGGGTGAGAACGTGGACCTCGACGCTCTCATGGCGGATCTCTGCTCGATCGAGCAGGAACTCAGCACCATCAACGCCAAACCCAACAGCACTGGCAGCATGGCTCGCCTGGGGTTGACCGACACCAAGGTTCCCCCCTTCACATATCTACGCAGAATCATCTCCCGCAAAACATATATATCTGACAGTACACTTGTGAAGAATTAGGCGTGACTCCTGCGTCATTGAGTGACGTGTGTGCCCGATGCGGGTTCTTTACGAAATTGCACTTACATTCTTGCTACTTCCCTGCAGGACTTTCAAATAACTTGCACCTGACTGCTGATATATTCGTCCCAATTGATAGTCCCACAAACATGTGCAGCTAAATACTGTATTGGCATTTCTACATAAATCTACTCAGATAGAGGGGGGTCTGTATTCTGTTATCGACGAGACAGACTTTACATTTTCATGTCGGCCTACATAGGGGTGGGACTAAATATACAAATTATAGGAAAACATGAATCGTATCGACTTTTCTGTAGGATGCATGTCAAGTATGAATACACTGCTGCAATGTCCTGCAAATACCAAGTTCTTGTGCTCATAGTGTGAGTGTCACCTATAATCTCATCGGTGTGGTCAGCTTGTTCTCACTGTGTCTGTACGCACTCTGTCTTTCCGTCTCCAGGTCCGTCAGAAGCCTCCAGCCGGGCGCAGTAGCCGGCAGCAGCCAGCAGGGAGCAACAGCAGCGTGGGCGGTGGTAGCAGTAGCAGTGTGAGCGGTGGGGGGGGCAGCAGCGGGGCGAGCAGCAGCAGCAGCAGCACGAGAGCGTCGCCTGCTGGCACCATCAGAGCTCCCACTGGGCATCATGGGAGACCGGCGCTGGCCTCCAACTTCAGTCTGGACGACATCACTGCGCAGCTGGAGAAGGTGTGTGCAGTGCAGTGTTGGACTTGCCTTTACCATACATCATTATATGTACTGAAAATATATGTAAAAAAAACCCAAACTTTTTGTTTTATAACATAACAAACAAAAAACAATGCTTTAACGTGTAAAGACCGGACTGCCTGGCCTTAAGGTTGTCGCTGTTAGCATGAGGTGAACATTTCAAACTCTTAAGTAAACTTCATTGCCTCGTCAAACTCATGGAAATCTGGAGAGGGAGCGAGACACAGCGGGCTCCGTCGATGCCGCGCACTTATAGAAATATGTACTCTAAGGGAGAGCTGGAGGCAGAGCTTTGTGCTGACTCGGCGAAGAGGGAAAAGTTGTTTTCGTGGTTGAACAAAAGGCTCCGTCCCAGCTTTCTGGGCTTGAAAACCAGGACGTTGATGGAGAAAACGTTGGCGCATTGAAACATTACAGTGTTCGAAACGGCCAACAAAGCACCAAGGAGCGACATTTTTGCACAGTCGAATGCACATTTAAAGCAACACTGGCAGAAAACTAGGGACGCTCTGATGTGACGATTTGCAATTCTCAGTTGGTGTAATTATGGAATTCATTGTTTGTACATCAGATGCATTTAATTCAGTATTGGCAGGCGGCCAACTCAGTTTTTGGTGTCACAGCAATAACTGGCCCTCTTGTTACTTTACATGAAAATGAGGTGCAAAGATTTTACACTTGGGAAAACGAGAGCCCTTGGTACTGGTTATCAGCAGAGCCGGAGTTTAGGATTTGGTATTGAGAGAAAGTTGGATCGATACATGGCAACAGCAGTTTTTTCTGTCCACCACGGATTTGATCCGAATTCGTTAGTCAGGGCTTTTCTCTGGAACAGGGCTACGTATGTAGAGTGAAATTGCAAATGATTATTATTTTAGCTGTCCTTTGGTTTTTATTGTGGGAGTTATTTGTGTGTGTTTTTCTTCAATTATGCTGATGCATTTCATGACTGTTTTTCATAGTTTTTAAAAAAAAATTTAAATGCTGAATCTCTTGTGTTTCATTGTGTTTTCTTTGTCCTCTAACACAGCGGTCCCCGACCTTTTTGCACCACGTACCGGCTTCATGCAAGACAATTTTTCTACGGTCGGGGGGGGGGGGGCAGCATAACAAAACACACATGTGCAAAACATATCATTTAATTATTACACATATAATGTAAATGTAATTATTCCATTTTATGTTATGCACTTTATTTATATTATTATTACATTTTAATATATATAATATAATACATATAAATGTTAACAATAAATATTACCAACAAAAAAAAAAAAAAACGTTTTATTCTTTCTGTGCGGCCCGGTACCAAATGATCCACGGCCCGGTACTGGGCCGCGGCCCGGTGATTGGGGACCGCTGCTCTCACATCTTGGGACCATGTTGAAAATAAGTGTTTTCACGAAAACTAAATATCATCAATCAATTACACAACAACTTTTAGTGGACATTTTGACGAGAGTTTTTACCTTCATTATGTGTGAGGGATGAGTTATTCACCGTGTGAAAGCTGCTTCATGCTGTCATCACTTTATTTAGTTTTATCTGACATACGAGCCTAAACTTTACCGTCTGTCACCCACCAGGCGTCTCTCAGTATGGACGAAGCAGCTCGTCAGACCTCCTCCCACTCCCTTAGCTCCGCCTCCTCCTACACGTCATCAGCCACGATGCGGCGGCCCGGATCGTCTCAGCGGCAGCATCGACGCACGGGATCTGTCGGCACCGTCAGCGAACATGAGGTGACCTCAAAGTGACCTCAGCTGATTTTGTGTTCATTCCATTTCACAATTTGTGAATGAAAATGTGTAAAAATTTGATTTTTAAATCACAAGTTTGACCCAAAGAGCTTGAAAATGTGTGCAGCATACAACACCATCTATCCATGAAGCTAATATTTTGAGCTTATCAATTTTATTTCACTGATTTGGGTCCTCCAGGATTTGGAGCCGTGACGTCTCCACCTGACTTTTTTATTTATTTTTAAAAAAAAAATTATTTCACACACATTTAAGACATTAAATACAAATCAAGAAATTGGGTAAAAGTACGTGTGTGGGTGTGATGGAAACATGTAATGGTTTATGTAAAAAAAAAAACATACCCAAAAGACATAGCTAAAGTAAAATATAAACATACAAAAATCATCCATATGTTTTAAATGTAACGTTTACATATGAATGAAAAGTGTAGCTGTATAGTAAAAAAAAAAAAGTTTTTTTTAGAATATGAACAATTTTTCTTTTTCTGTTTTTGTACACAGACAAAGCCATGAATGTACATTTTCGTTCCACAAGTTAATTCCACAAAATGTAGATAGAAAAGTGACCACGGGATGTTTTACACAAAGTAGGATGAACATGCTTAGCTTGTCTAGCTGTGGCTAATTATGGAATCGTGAATTGTAAACAACATCATATCTAAAAGGTAAATCTGTGTTATTAAATCTCGCTCCAAAAAACGAACGTGCAGGTTTAAAGAATGTGGATGTTAAATACAGTCAACAACTGCAAGAAATCTGGAAAAAAGTAGATTTTCTGTTTTCTGAGCTGAGATTTCTCTTCTCTTTCTCTTCCAGGCGCGTTCAATTGTTCACTCCTCACGCTCCTCCGTCACCTCGGCCTCCGGGGTCTCCGTGAACTCTGCCTCCTCCATGGACTCGTTGGACAGCGTTCTTCGCTCCAATGAATCCGACGGGCAGCCGCCGCCAGTCGTGCCCTCGGCTGAAGGAGCCGGTCATCACAACACAGAGGTACACGCTCGCACTAAAAGATGCTTTTCACTTTGCTTCGTTCAGACATTGAGAAAGAATACGATTACAGCCAGTCTGTGTGAGGCCTTGTGAGAGGAATCAAAGTACACCGACGGGTGTCGTTACAACGTTCCACTTTTCTGAATTTCATACGAGTCAAGGAAACGGCATATTTCAGAAAATTAGGCCTCGTTCCGGATGCAGCGTTTCAAAAATCAAGAGTTGATTCCTACCTCAGCGCGGATTTCATGTTTCAGGTATTTCGCAGCAGGAGAGATGTACCTCACTAGAACTCCATTGACTGGGATTATGATGAGTCGGCTATCGTTTCAAGCAGATTACGAAGGGATTATGTGCTTCAGACGATAATTGCATTTAAAATACAGGAAGAATGATGAGCATGCATACAGTTTTATAATGGGGGACACAAAGGGTGAGAATGGGGACCATGTGTTTTACATAATTTTTTAGGTTTCCCATCCTCCAGGCAGCAAATTGTTTGCGTTAATCCATCACAACTAGTTCCCTTACGTGAGGTTTGTAATGCAACGCATTTTTCTAACCGATCTGCATTTAAAGCCACGTAAGCCATGTAACAATCACGACGTGGCATAAAAAAAAAAGTATTTTTTAAAATATATTTATTGTTGTTTTTATTATATCGTGTTCTAATAATAGTTCTAATTTTCCATTATCAGAATCAGAAATATTTTATTTAACCCGGGGGGGGGGGGTTTTGTAACAGTTGCTCCATTTTAGAATAAAATAAAATAGAAAATATTCAATGTAAAAAAATAGCAAAATTTGCATGGTCATATTGTTTTCTGTATATTAATCTTGGGCTCTCTATATCCATAACATTATTTAGGTGGAGGCTTCAAATAGGCCCCGTGGGTTTTCTGCCTCTGCACTGCATGTCATGTGTTGTCTTTTGTTATATTTCTGTATTTTAAAAAAAAATTGTGCAAATAAACTTCAACTAAAAGCAGATGTTCGCTGCTAGCTGATTTTCATTCAGCTGCTGCCTGGAATATGGGAAAAACACAATTTAAAGACTTAACACTCCAGTATTGTAAATTCTAACTTGTTTTAGCTGAAGATTTTGGAACAACTTTTTAAGTCCCACTTTACCAGTCAGTGTTATCTGTAAACAGTGTCAGTCGTGATGGTCAGCTCTTCTCCAGCTGATGTTTTTCTCTGGTTTGTGTTGTTTGGCATTTCTCCTCCTGCTGGCTGTTCGTGCTGCTTCAGGCTGTTTCTTCGCTTCTTTTTAGACAAAGAAACTGCTCCGTTTTTCCGTCCCAGAACACACTAAAGAAGCCTGGTCATAATCTTCCCTGAATCACTTGTGTAGTGAACAATTCACAGCTGTGCTAACAAAAAAAAAAACAACGTGAAGAGGATAAAATACCCCCTAAAAAAAGTGCTCAGAACAATTTTCCACTGTGCATTTCCTATTTCACAAGGCCTTTTCTTTGTTGATCATTTCTACCTCAATCCCCTTTAGTTTCTGACCCTGGTGCATTCTGAGGCCTCGTTGATGTTAAATTTGAAACCGCATGAGCTGCCCCCGCGAACACGAACCCTCTTCAGTGAGCAGGAAACTATTGCTCCAAATTCATCCCGTGTAAAACGCAGAGAGTAAACGAACGAATACGATTAGAATAATGAGACAAGAGGCCAGAATGAGTCAGCAAATGACCATAGATGATAAAGGAAGAAGGGAAAGAGTGAAGCAAAGAGCGACTCGGGTGAAGAGAACAAATGCAGAAGAAGAGAAGAGGGAGAACGGAAAGAGAGGGATGAGAGGATGTGCTGTAGTGTTGCCCCGAGCGCTGCTCCCATGAGTCCAGCTCATTAGAAACTAGAACTACTGCAGTTTCTCTCCTTCACACGCTCACTCTGAAGAAACAACTTCCTCATTGAACTGTTTGGAGTTTGAATCAGTTGTCGGAGCAGCGCTTTGTCCCAAATGCTAGCTCGGAATGGGGCGGGGGAGGACTTTGTTTTTAGGGGCCACATTGGGAGTGCATTACACAATATCCTCCGCCTTTCAACATGAGAACAAGGAAGAGAAGAAGAAGAAGAAGAAGAAGAAGAGAAAAAAGGTCGACAACAGGCTTATGATCGAACCCCGTCTCCTACAGAACTACGTTCCCATACAGCTAAACTGCATTCTCAATTTTCTCCCAGATTACGGTCGTAAAGTTTTGAACACGTGGTTAACGTTGATCATTCAAATTGGCAACAAAACCCACTTGGTTATGTTTAGTAGAAGATCTTAGAATAAGTATGTTTTGTTACGTTATTTAACTAACGGATGTAAATTAAAAAAGGTAAACGCTGACTTTGGCTTTTTATTTGGCCCCGTGTTCCTCCTCCTCCGCACGCAGAAGTTTCCCTTTTTAAAATGTAATTGACAATGCAGTGTCGTTGTGTTGGAACATAACCAGGCCAGGCTGTATGATTGGGCTTGAAGGAAGTTGCGAGGCACAATTTATATTTAATCAATAAATATACTTTTGCCATCTGCCATCTTTGTCAGTCACTGGATGTTGTCGAGGTTTACATTGACCACAAAAAAAGCTTTTTTTCTGCTTAAAAAAATTAAAATAACATGTATATAATATATATAACATTTTTAAAGTATATGTTAAAAATCCAAAGAAAGGAAGTTACTATGTATCGTATTCTCTAGTGATACCACAGAACCTGTGTGTGTGTGTGTGTGTGTGTGTGTGTGTGTGTGTGTGTGTGTGTGTGTGTGTGTGTGTGTGTGTGCGTTGTGTTGTGCGTTGTGCGTTGTGCTGTGCGTTGTGCTGTGCGTTGTGTTGTGCGTTGTGTTGTGTGTGTTGTGCTGTGCGTTGTGCTGTGCGTTGTGTTGTGCGTTGTGTTGTGTGTGTTGTGCTGTGCTGTGCTGTGTGTTCAGAGGAGGAGCGCTGTGAAAACTGTGTGACCTAAATAATATTATTTTTAATCTGTGGAGAGCTAATGCTTTCTATAAAATGGTTTCTAGAGATTGAAACACTCATGAGATTATAAAATATGAGATCATATGTATATATATATATATATGATCTTTTTTTCTAATTTATATCAGATTTCCACAATATCTGTTATTGGAACAAAATCAAATAAGATTCAATTCAATAATAAGGTGTCTCTTGAGGAAGTGTATTTTTTTTCAGAAACAAAAATACAGAGAAAAAAATATGTGTGTGTGTGTGTGTGTGTATGTATGTATGTATGTATATATATATATATATATATATATATATATATATTTATTTATTTATTTAAAAAAAATCAGAAAAGCAAATTGGAATTGAACCAAATTCTTTTGTACTTGAGGAAAAGAATATTCCTGTCTCTTGCCCACCACAAACAACTCCGTGTTTTTCAATGTCAATGCCTTTACTCCAGTAACAACAGTGAAAGCTGCTGTGGCTCTGTTCGTGATCCCAGTTATCCCAGTGTGCCCAGTGATCCCAGTGTGCCCAGTGGGAACCTGGCCCGGGCGAAACAGTGACTCACAGCGCTGCTGCATGTTTGTGGGATTACATAAAGCCCACTGAGCCACAGATTTGTCCAATGCCTGAGGAATTCACATTGTCAGAAAATAAGACTTATATAATCAATAATTTAGCAAATAAATAATGAATACAAATCTGTGTGGCATCCTGCTGGCCCGGAGTTAAATCCTGTGTGTTCATCGGTTCTGCTCTCAGTAGTACCTGAGGCAGTAGTGACTGTATACTGGTTTCTATTTGAATTATTTAACCTTTATATTCTCGGAAATGTTAACGGGGCTCCGCTCCACTTTATTATTAAGTTTTTTTTTTTATAGTTGTCTCCAGTATAGTGAACAGACTTTACTGGGAAACAGAACACTGGTTGTATCAGTGTCTTCTTTGTTTCCTAAAGCGGCACCAAACAGTAATAATCTCTGTGCGTAAATGTGACGACGTGATGTAAATTAAAAAGGTTAAAAATTGATATTTGTACATTTGATTCAATGGCAGTTCAGGTGTGTTAAAGGAATTCCTTAAAGTAAGTGTGCGTGCGTGCGTGTTACATTTAGTAGTTTGGAGTATGGAAATGGAATTTCTTTTTATTAATGTCATTTTAGATCAACATCCAACCATCTTCAGGGAGAAGAAGAAACATTTAGAGTCATTTTCTTCTACTTACAAGAACAAGGAATATACCAGAATGCAATGCAGCAGCTTTTAACATAAATTGGCTTTTAATCCAGTGCACCACAGCTGCACGTTAAAACAGTTCATGCAGTTCTTCTCATGGCCACTAGATGCCAGTTCCAAGGAATCTCAACATTTCTCTTTTTTTTTTTTTTTTTTTTTATTAATTTGAGCTCACCAGCTTTAAAGTAGTAATTTAAATACTTCTTGTAATTGGAATTCTGTCATTTAGTGGCCGTTCTTCAATAAGGCTTAAAAAGTGGGGGATGTTTGGGGAGGTATTTGCCTGATTTGGCAGAGAGTCTCGGTTTAAGACTTCCCTTCTCAGCGCTTCCCAAGCTCCATCCACTTTGATCAAATTAGGATTTTCTGGATCCAGTAACTGACAAACATTGCAGCGAGCAGCAAACCCAAACTCAGGGAATAAGTCATGCGCTTGGATCCATGAAAGTGCAAATGTCGAGGTGAACTTGAGGTTACTCATTCTGGGGAGGAACAACTGGTGGACTCGGCAGGTTGAAGAGAAGAAGTGTGTGGAAGATGTACAACAGTCTTCATCAACTGGATTTTCTTCTTCAGGTGCCTTGCTCACTCAAGGTCACTCATGATGTCAGTCATATAGTCTGGGGGAGAATGAGCTCGGAATTACTTTATATGACTGTTGGTTAAAGTGTGTTTTAACACTCCCTTTCCATTGCAGCAAACCTAAATCCAATGTTCCCCAGTCGGGAAACCAAGGCCTTGAAAGCTTCCGAAAATAGACATGGGTCATTGAAAGTGCTTGAATTTGTATAGTTATCAATTAAACTTGTGCAAGTTTAGAAATGTAACTTTTTCTTTCTTTCTGTGAGCTACTGTAAAGCCTGCTAGTTCTCATTATACAAACGGTCAGTCCTGTAGCGGCAATTAACCTCCGTGTCTACAACTGTACCATGTTGGGTCCTTGAATTTGAGGGAATTGAGCCTGGAAAGTCGTTGAATATGATGGTACAGGAACCCCGTATGTCATTACTGTGATGTGTTTTAACAGGTTTCTTTCTCTGCTTCTTCACCACACAGCTTTCTGCTAAACTGCCACATCCAGCCAATCAAACCCCAGATTAACTCACCAGGTGTCTCTCTGTCTGTCTGTCTGTCTGTCTCTCTCTGTCTCTATCTGTCTCTCTCTGTCTTTCTCTCTGTCTCTATCTCTCCTTCTCTCTCTGTCTCTGTCTCTATCTCTCTGTCTCTGTCTCTCTCTGTCTCTCTCTATCTCTCTCTCTCTGTCTCTATCTGTCTCTATCTCTCTCCCTCTGTCTCTCCCTCTCTCTCTCTTTTTTAAAGCACTCCTATCTGGACAGGGAAACCTCTCTGATTCTGAGAAACATAGCAGGGAAACCTTCCCACCTGCTGACCAAGGTGACACCACATTCACTTCTGCACGCTCCTCCCTCTCCTCTCGCATGGCAACTTCCTGTCCCCGCTTTGCCTCTCGTCGTTGCCACCGTGCATGCTAAATCCTATTTTTTTTTTTTCTTTCCCCCCTCCCTCCTCCACCATGAACAGGGGGCAGTGTGTATGTGCATTACTGTGATGCACCGCGCCGTGCCGTGTCCTGTTGGGCTGCAGTATGCTGGTGTGTAATCCCAAAGCTTTACAGAGGCTGCGACACAACGTGGTTGTCCCCGTGCAGAATCGCCACACTTACTTTTGTGGTAATTTAGCTGTACCTGTATACTGTGCAACACTCGCGTGACTGTGATTAAAACAAGCGATTTGGTTTGTCATGAGATGAATTGTGTCAAAGTCTGCTAGCAAGAAATGCACCGGATGCATTTTTTTTTAAGTTGTTTATAATGACTGAACACACTATAAAACTAGTGATAATGGTAGAAATACATATAAAAGTAAACGTCACTCGTGAGTTTGTAGAGCACAAAGCAATCTCCATTATGCCTTACATATAGAATCAGGTTTCCCGCGTATCCTTAAGAAAAATCTTAAAATTCATTAAAATAAAAATAAGGCCTTAATTGATATTAAAATGTCTTCAATGAATCTTTCAAATGTCACATTTTTTGTTTTTTTTCAAATTTGCCTTTTAAACTGGAGGAGCCCTGAGAATAACTTTTTACTTCCAGTTTGTTTGATTTGTCCACAAAGGTAGATATCAAATATGAAGAATTATATTTATGAGTCATAACTGGCGATATTTTTTACCTCACCAGCCTTGTTGAGGGAATCAGAGAAGCTAAAAGTTCTACCGTGAGTAGCTCATTGTCAAGAACTTTCCAGTCACACTATGTGACAGCTGTTTTGACAGAAAGATAAGTGTAAAAATAAGTACTCAATATAATTAAGATGGTCATTAAATGTCCTACAGATAAAACACATCTATTTAATACCAGTACAAACGGAAAAGTACGAGTTGTTATTAGTGTCTGTGAAGCTTTGTGGATGTTGGTTATCACTGTGTTCACCTGTGCATTTGTGGGGAGAAACTATTCCTTTCCATATATTTCTGCATCCTTCGCCTCATTTCATTGGTTCCTGTTTGCCGGTTGTTGCAGTGATGACAGAGTTTCGGTCAAATCTGCAGCCAGAGGCCATTTTGCCATGTGTTCCTCTGAAGCATGAAAGTTCGCTTTGTCTCAGAACAGTGTGAAAGTGAAAGCAACCTGGGCCTGACTTAGTAATGGCCGACAGTCTCACGAGGATGTGATCACACAGGAGTCTTTTTGCAAATGCAGAAGCAAAAAAATGCATGCCGGCATGTCTTTTAAAGCACATACCGAATGCAGGTTTTGTTCTGGTGGGCACTGCTGGCTTCACGCTTTGTGCGGTCGTGTCCGTTGTACTTTTAGTTTTCACAGCTTCAAAATTGGACAGTTTTCAGAAGCATTCTTTTGTCACTGAGCTGATGAAACGCACCCTGTGTGATCGTTCTGTAAGGCTGCTTCAACAACACCGTTTGCAATAAAATGTTCGGGATGATGATGTTGATGATGTTGGAATAACTCACTCATGTTTTATGAAACGAAGAACAGGTAAGTGTGACCGTCAGCGCTTCTGTGTCTGCTTTTCCTCTACGACGAAAAACCCCGTCGACATTTATTCGACGGCTGCATTCGCGCTGCACATTTAAAGTCTTATCAACAAACAAAAGGAAGACAAAAAAAAAATCACGATTGGTGGAACATTTGGGCAAAGTTTAGTCAAGCAGCCGTTGTTTTCTTCTGATCGGTAATGAGCGTTGGACCTCAGCCAGTTGCAGTAATGAAGCTTAGTGGACGAGTCCGGTGCGATCTAAGACCGATCAATGCGGATAATGGATAATGGGACTGGCTACTGCTCTTAGTTTGTTGTTGTCGGTGGCGTTCAACCCAGATCAGGCTGCTGGTGGAGATCAGCCTTTTTCCTTCAGCTCTGGCTGTAGACGGAATAATATGACAAAATAAACCAATGAACATGTTTGAATTTTAGGAGGTTAAATGGACTGTAATGTGTGTTAGAATCTCTGCTGCTCTTAAGCTAAAGGGGTGTGTGTGTGTGTGTGTGTCTGTGTGTCGCAGCATTAGATGGAGAGCAAGTAGGTAAGGGGGCTTTATTCTGATTTGGATCGGCAATGCCATGATTTGATTGGACGATTGAGCAGATGAGGCCGTTTGATTGGGTGATGCCAGATCAGCAGGGATAATCTCCTTTAGTGGGAGAGGAGGAAGTGATTCCCTGTAGCCTCATGTACACACACGTGCATGTACACACACACACATACAGGGGGCTGTCTTGTTTGCCGTTCTTGGCTTTGGCTGCCTTTTTATAAGGCAGCACACAGATTTATAAATCTGCTCCAAGTCCTCCTCATTTTTATCAACCTGGGAAGAAATGGAAGCATCTCCACTAAACCTCGAGGGGTCGGATTGAGTTTTGGATCAAGCAGACCCCAGTAGGCTACTTTTTTTTTTTTTATAGCTTATAGTTTGATATAATCTAGTCGACCTCCCTGAATGATCAAATTGGACTTTTCCCCTCTGGTGCATCACTGTATTTAACATATTTTTAGCACCAGCGGACATCAGTCTAGGCCCACTGGGTCCAAATTAAGTAAATGTCGCCAGATTAATGTTTTACTCTTAAAATCCAATTATTTCCGAGCAGCTGCCATTGGCTTCAAATCCAGCTTTTATTGCTGTGGAGGAAGCCAAGACGAACCCCTCTCATCGCCGTTCAGTGTTCCCATCCTGCAATTTCGGATTTCACTGATTCTTGGAACAAAATGCGGTGTTTTAAATTGTGGCCCCCAGATTAGTAGGAGATTCCTGAGACTCCGGGCAGATTAGGAGCTACGGGGCCGGTCTAATTCCTGCAGCAGTGATTAGGCTGAGGGTGTAATTATCCCACTCGTGCACTCTAAAGCACAGATGTTTGCACGCGTGTAAATATGTCTGTACTGTATGTGGGGCTGTTGGCATGTAGTGTGTGTGTACAGTGTAGTTCTGCATACTGCAAAGCATACTGTCTGTGTCAGTGTTACACTGCCTCGGCAATAAATGCAATCCACCCACACACTTTCTCGATCATACACACACACACACACACACACACACACACACACACACACACACACA
>CALSBV010011748.1:150115-190664 GCA_943590825.1 Bovichtus diacanthus
ATATATATATATATATATATATATATATATATATATATATATATATACACACACACTGCTCAAAAAAATAAAGGGAACACTTAAACAACACAATGTAACTCCAAGTCTATCACACTTGTGTGAAATCAACCTGTCCAGTTAGGAAGCAACACTAATTGTGAATCAATTTCACCTGTTGTTGTGCGAACGAAACAGACAACAGGTGGAAATGAGAGGAAATTAGCAAGACTGCCCCTATAAAGGAGTGGTTCAGCAGGTGGTGACCACAAACCATTACTCTGTTCTCATCATTTCTGGCTATTGTCTTGGTCACTTTTGAATTTGGTTAGTGTTCGCAGCCCTGGAGGTAGCATGAGGCGATGTCTACAACCAACAGAAGTTGCCCAGGTTGTGCAGCTCATCCAAGATGGCACATCAATGCGAGCTGTGGCAAGAAGGTTTGCTGTGTCTGTCAGCACAGTGTCCAGAGCATGGAGGACATACCAGGAGACAGGCCAGTACACCAGGAGACGTGGAGGGGGCCGTAGGAGGGCAACAAGCCAGCAGCAGGACCGCAGGAACAGGAGGAGCACTGCCAGAGCCCTGCAAAATGACCTCCAGCGGGCCACTGATGTGCATGTTTCCGCTCAAACTGTCAGGAACAGACTCCACGAGGGTGGTATGAGGGCCCGACGTCCACTAGTGGGGCCTGTTCAGACAGCCCGACACCGTGCACGGCGATTGGCATTTGCCAGAGAACACCAATATTGGCAGATTCGTCAGTGGTGCCCTGTGCTCTTTACAGATGAGAGCAGGTTCACACTGAGCACATGTGACAGACGTGACAGAGTCTGGAGACGCCGTGGAGAACGTTATGCTGCCTGCAACATCCTCCAGCATGACCGGTTTGGTGGTGGGTCAGTAATGGTGTGGGGAGCCATTTCTTTGGATGGCCGCACAGCCCTCCATGTGCTAGCCAGAGGTTCCCTGACTGCCATTAGGTACCGTGATGAGATCTTCAGACCCATTGTGAGACCATATGCTGGTGCAGTGGGCCCTGGTTTCCTTTTAATGCATGACAATGCCAGGCCTCATGTGGCTTTAGTGTGTCACCAGTTCCTCCATGATGAAGGTATTGATGCTATGGACTGGCCTGCCTGTTCCCCAGACCTGAATCCAATTGAGCACATCTGGGACATCATGTCTCGTTCCATCCACCAACGCCACGTTGCACCACAGACTGTCCAGGAGTTGACTGATGCTTTAATCCAAGTCTGGGAGGCGATCCCTCAGGAGAACATCCGCCGCCTCATCAGAAGCATGCCCAGGCGCTGTAGGGAGGTCATACAGGCATGTGGAGGCCACACACGCTACTGAGCATCATTTTGACTTGTCTGGAGGAATTTTCGCTGACGTTGGAGCAGCCTGCAATGTGATTTTCCACTTTTATTTTGAGTATGGTTCTGAATCCAGACCTCCATGGGATGATGATTTTGATTTACGTTGATCATTTTTATGTTGTTTTGTTCTCAACGCACTCTACTGTGTATTGAATAACGATTTACAACTGCAGTATTTCATTAAATGAGATCTAAGATGTGTTGTTTAAGTGTTCCCTTTATTTTTTTGAGCAGTGTATATCTGTTGGTATGCATCCACCCACCGAGGTTCCTCTGCCTCCAGGGTCTCCTCTGGGTCCCGGCTTCCCTCTCGGCCCTGCATCTCCCCACTGCCCTGGGTCGCCCTGGAACAGCACAGCACAGAATAGCATGGCTCCACATTCATAATGTGTTCGAAAATGTTTCTAATGTCAGGCGGTCTTCCACCTTCTCTCCTGACGCTGCAGTGAGGCCGGGCTCTCCCTGGAGGGAGGGAGGAGACAGAGAGAGAGAGAGACAGAGAGATAGATGGGTAAAAAACTGTTTTATTCATTTGAATAATTAAGTCACATGAAAGAAAGGTTTCCGCTTACCATCTCTCCTCCCGGTCCTCTGTTTCCTCTCACACCTTTATCACCCTGATGGAGATAAATAAAATAAATTAAAAAAAAATAAAAAGATTTGAAATAAGTGGCGTATATATCACACAGCAACAAAGTCCTCGACATAAAATATAAAAAGCATTGAGGTAAAGTGCCAAAGAAACACTTTATAAAAATTAAAATAAAATCAAAAATAGTCGAGAGAATGTAAATAAAAACAAGCTAAAATAGAATAAAGCAGGTATAAAATAAAAATGATAACAGTTACAGAGCGGCATAATTAATGGATAATTATTATTATATATATTATTATATTTATATAAAATAAACAGAAAAAGAAGACATGCAACGTAACCGTCACTCACCCTGAATCCTTTACCTCCCTTGCTGCCCTGTAAACACAAACACACACACTTAATGTCATATAATATACAATAGTATACAATATGTAGAGATGACTGACATGTCCAGGCATGAACATTTCGCCTTCATCTGCATAAGGTCATGTGATATAGATTTAAGCAGGTAGGACGTGGAAACATGATCCAATTTATGGATGAACAGCAGGTTCATGAATGCACCTTTATCATGCCAGGAGTTCCTATGTCTCCATACAGGCCCCTCCAGCCTCGGCTGCCTTTCTCTCCCTGTGCAAACAAAGAATCACAGCATGTAAAGTGTGATGTCAGACTCACACGGGTATGTACATGCGTGTACTTACTCACAATAGTGATCCCAATGGGGGAGAAAGAGAACTTTAAATGTGGAAGACTTTATTACTCAGATTTGATTTGGCACGGATGGCCAATTTGTGACTTTTACATTTTTTTTATTTATTTATATATAAATACATTGCACACAATGGTTCAAATTATGATAATCAAAAGAGGAGTGGTTTTAAGCTCTAAGTTTGTTTTTTTATTTGTTTGCTGCATTTCTGACCATTTTTCATAATACCAAACGCTACAAAAAGCTTGTGGTTTTCAAGTGCTAAGTTCTGCAGTTTGCAGGACTTTACAGAAGCCCTGAGTGATCCCTTATTCAAGTCTGATCTAAAGGGTTTTCCCTCCCGTGTTAATGACTTAAGTTACTTTTCAGATGAAATAAAACATTTTAAAAAAAAGGTTATTGCTGACATAGTGTGAAAATAAAAAAAAGTGTTTGTTGTTGTAATTCTCATTGCGGCCACAAGAGGCTGAAGTGCACAAATGCCAAATCTTTTTTTCCCCCGTTTCACAGAAGAAATTGTTTGGAGACATTAGTAAGATCATCCAGGTTATCTCAGGGTTTCCACAGACTCTACAAACAGAGTTTTTCATCTTATAAGTTGTCTTTAGATGAGAGACCGCTGTATGTCAGCGTTTGATAGACATGGAGAGTCTTTCTGTGACCTTTTGACCGGGCTGTCCCATGGCTCCCAGTGTTCCAGGTTCTGCCTCGGGAGCCCTCACACCAGGCCGGCCCTAAAATACAGACAGTGTGTCATGACTTTACATTTTATGACCTTTTGTTTTTCCTGGTTTTTTTTTTTTCTGGTTCCACAGTTGCAGAACGATGGGATTGAATTCATTTGTGTGTGTGTGTATGATTACGAGTGTGTTACACTGCACCTTGGGTCCTCTGGGTCCTCTGCAGCCCTTTAAACATAAACACCATTAAAGTGTTAGTAATAAAAATAAAAAAATAAAAATCATATGAAAAACTGTTACAGTCGAGGAGTCTGGAAACAAGGACAGCCCACTGCTTTACATTACAAAAGAATAACCGATGTCCGTCATACCTTTTCCCCTCTCAGCCCTGTGACGTGTTCCGTTATATCAACCTGAAGAGTTAAAAGCAAAACAGCAACATTTAGTTTTAAAGTAGGAGTGTATACATGCATATGTTTGAGCCCTTTTCCCCAAACGAGTTCACACAATGCTGATAAAACCATCGCCGCCGGGGAAATCTCCCCGCATTTGTCTGCGCGTGTGATGAGTTCAAGGAGGCAGGAAGTGGGGAGGGACGATAACGACGGAGCAGCAGCGAGGAGTGTGGCTGGAGAAAAATCTTAAGAAGCGTCCAAGAAGTAGATGCTAGATGATCTCCACTGGTGTCGCTTTTCCTCGTTAGAGAGCGCCGACAGAAGAAAAGGCCGACTCGGATGTTGGGATTTGTAAAATACTAGTGCAGCGCCCGAGGGAGACGGGCAGCAGGGAGACGTTAGGAGCACACATCCAGTGTTTGTGTAGTTACTCTCACTGCCACAGGGGGAGACACATGAGCTGTCTCAGCTTTAAGTCCTGCATTTAGACTCGTATGTTAACACATTTTAAATGTAAAGCCCCCGTGTGGAGGATTTGAAAAGTTCAGACACTGGCCCTGCCGAGCTGAACTTAAATGCACATTTGTGTGTGTGTGTGTGTGTGTCATCACCATCAGCTCTGCTTTCCGTTTGACTGTAGGAAACACAGGTGGTGGAGGTGGAGGAGGGAGGAAGACTTGACATTTTGGAGCAGACCACCTGCTGTCTCTGCTAGATAGAAATCCTGCAGACAGACAGACAGAGAGACAGACAGAGAGAGAGACAGACAGAGAGAGACAGACAGAGAGAGAGACAGACAGAGAGAGACAGACAGAGAGAGAGAGAGACAGACAGAGACAGACAAAGAGACAGGCAGACAGACAGAGAGAGACAAACAGACAGAGAGAGACAGACAGTTGCTTCAAGGTTTTGAGTACTTATCAACCACAACATATTACACGAGTTGTTGTACCTGTTCCACAATCATGATGTAATTTTACTTCAGCTGATGCAGGTCAAACCTGCGGAAAATATTCCCACTCGAATCACAACCACTTCATAATTTCGAAAAATAATAAAACCAAGTCAGGCTTTTCTGCAGCTTTCTACAATTTAAGACTTTTTAAAACCTTTTAAAGACCACAGTTAAATTTAATTCCCTTTTTTTTTTCATACGGGCAGAAGTATGAAGGAAAATGAGTGCACATTTGGTTGAGTCCTCTCTGCCCTCTGCAGCACCTGGCTGTGACGGGCTGCTTGTACTCACTGGTTGTGACGGAGGCAGCAGCCGGCTGGAGGCCACTGAGCAAGGCAGTCCATCCCAAAACCAGCTGAGTCAGCATATTCCTGCAACAACAATCGGATGTTAAACATTTCAAACACTAAATATCCTCACGCCAGTAGCAACCCCCCCAACATCTAAATATCTACTCAATTCTTTAGTCATTTTCCTTCCTTATTATTACCATCTAGTTATATTATTTATTTACACAAAAAAAAAAAAAATCATTTTTAATTTATTCAATATGTTATTAGAATTATGACTTCTTTTATTATTATTTTTTTGGGTTCAGTTTACTTTGTTATGCATCATGTAAAGGTTTGTACGTCGACTTGTTTTCTTCTGGTCTTTTCTCCTGATCTCATTGTATCACCTGTAAACTCACTGCCTCCAGATCTGACAGGTGTCGTTCATAAGCCCTCGCTTCAACACGTGAAATCAGACTCATCTAACCACTGACGATACATAAACACACCCTGCGTGGAAGAGAAGCGGCGGGTGGATCAAAGCATGCGTGACAAGTTACAACCTTTTGTATAACGGCGAGTTCTTCAACACAGATTTAGAACTTGTTCCATTCATTCTTTGATCAATAAATCCCCTGCAATCATCGGTGGAAGCTTTGCATGCACTGCAAAACAAAGATGACACGTCTCCTCTTCAAGCTTTACATCTCTATATTGTAAGAAGTAAAACGCTGTAAAGAGTCTTTGCGGTGGGGAGGTGGAAATGTCCCCAACTTCAGATGCAATTCCACTTGTTTACAGTTTGTATATTTCAGTAAACTTGTTTGTTCCTGAAATAAGGCAGAAGACAAATGACTCTACTTATAGCTAAAAGGTACCAGCAGATCTATAAATAATTTCTTTTATTTTTTTTTAAATGCATATTTGCAATGAATTTACAATAAGGGATGAGACAAAAGAAAATGAACTCACTTGTGTTGAGAAAATAACAAAATCCTCAACATTAAGATGTTTGGGAAGCTGCAAACCCAAAAGATGGTGCAGCTCAAGATATTTATGCTGACACATAATCAATTCAAGTTTTATCGCGCTTGCCAGCTCCAACACACACTAATGCGTCTCACAGTTCATACATCGGAGGTTAAACCGACTCCGTGTTCACATGCATTGTAATCTGGGTTGAGTGTCTTACCTCAGTGTTCTCCGCGGCGCCGTGTGGCGGCTCCCGTCCTGCAGTGGAGACGTCTGTCGGAGCAGCTTCTCTTCCTGGTCATCGTCCAGCCCAATCTGCTACGCTTGCAAGCTGAGTCCGACTTATCTCGATAAACTGTGGAAATGCAACGCAGCCTCTGGCAGCGCTCTGCAGGAATAATCAGATAATTACTAACATTGAGCCAAAGAGAAGCCCCGCTCATCAGGCCGCGCTGCAAAGAGGATGAAACGGTGAAAGGAGTCAGTGGCACCTTCTGTCAGATTGTATTATATGATGATTACTGGGTTTCCATTTACGTTCTAGGCTCAGAGCCAAGTTCCTCATAGATCACGCAAATCAATGTAAATCAGTAAAAGCGGATTCAGAGTCCTCACAGTGAGGTCAACAGGAGAAACTGATATTATATATACATACAATGATGTCTGAGATATAGAGTGCTGTGGACACAAAACTGTTTTAAATACTGAAGAGCAACAGAGTAATAGAATTGAACTAAGAGGGTACAAAACACACATTTCACTGGTTTTCCTGAACCATAAATCTGAGCCAGAGTACAGTGTGTGCCATCGATGCACATTAGTGGTGCCGTGTGCCAATTAGAAACCCCCGTTACAAAATGGTTTCTCCAGGAGAAACAGCAGTTTAGTCTAAGAACCACCCTGATGATGGAAACCAGATTTCTCGTGTCACACAACACAAGTGGAGATCTGTGAAAATAAGATGTTAAACCTCCACTGCAGCTCAACAGGGAAACACAAAGAGGGAATTACTACCAAACCTTAAGTATCTTCAGATAAACACTTGGATACGCTTTCACAACAAGATTTTTGTCCCTCATCAGTTACATTTAAATCTCTAAGAAAGGGATCTTAATGCCATCATCACGGCTTAAACACTTCTGAATATTTGATTCTTGCCTGAACATTAAAAAGTGATTTAAGTATTATAAATTGGTATATCAATGCTTTTATATAAAAATAAAAAAATACATAAACATTTTTTTAAAAAGAGTTTGTTTTTAAAGATTACACCCAAATCCTCATACACAATTTATTTTAATGTATACGTCCCCAAACATGTATGGGTGGTCAACAATCTTTGCAAATAAGACAAAAAAAAAAAAAAAAGCTTTCAAATGTAATGAGCTTAATAAAATCATCATAAGTTCAATCTTTATTTGTAGTTTTAAATGAGTCAATAAAAAGACAGAAGTGAAGACTGTTTACGGTCATCTACACGATGCGTCGAGACTTTAAAAATGCAATAAGACGTTTAACTGAAAAAGAAAAAAGAAAAAAAAAAAGGTAAAACAAACTAAGAAATTGTACAAAATATACAAGAGCACTGATGAGTTGAATTGTAAACAGCCTGAAGACAGGCACATGGAGGATTTAAATGAGAGAAAGCATATGTACAAAACTGGAACATCTTCTGGAGGAATAATACTTTTACAGTCACACACAGGTGGGATAGAAGGAAAAGGTTAAAAAGTGTAGCCGTGCTTCCCTTTGAATGTTTCTTAAAATCGTATAAACTATCCAACAGCTCAACCTACAAATGAAAAAAAAAAAAAAACACTTTAAGCAAAGAAAAATGAGGTGAGACGAGGCATTCGGAGTTAAAAACCATAAAATCTTCCTTTGTCAAATGTCTTGATTTAACACGTCCAGGATAAAAAGGAAAAAGTTATTCTTTGTTGCAGATTCCTCTTGAATAGATCCGTCCTTTTATGTGCCCTTCAACACCAGCATGTCTGTATGAGCAGAATTACGTGTCTTCAGGGTTTGCCATCAGTCTCGCTGAGGCGCGCCTGCAGCTCGACCACCACATTCCTCATCATGCCTCCCAACTGATCGTGCATCTGAACGAGCTGCTGCGGGGAGCAGTAACTGAGTTCTACTGGCGTCATCCTGCAGGTCAGGGCCTCCACCTCCGACTGCAGCCGACCTTCAGGTCTCCGTTCTCCGCCCGGCGTGTAAGAGGTTCGGCTCCCGGGGACGTCTCGCTCCGGCCTCCCATCGGCAGGAATGGGCTCGTCCATCAGAGCTGTTGCTGCAAATAGAAAGACGACGTCGTTTACAAACTTAAAGGAAAGGCTTGAATTTCGAGAAATACTCATTTGTGGAGAGTTAAGAGAAGTTAGATAAGACACCATTTGTACGTCTATGAATGTAGGTGATGGTTAGGTTTAATAAAGAACGGACACACGGGGAAACTGCTTTTTGTACCAATTAAACAAATGAGATATAACATGTAAATAAGCTTAAATCTACACTTAGTTTCAGTTTTTAAATAAAGTTACTGCGACTATATCCTGACAGTAGTGCATGTGACAGAAGCTAAAAACTAAAAAACTAAAGACTAAAAAACTAAAAATCATGTTCCTAATGGCACCTGTAAGATTCCAGCGTGCCCGAAGGAAAACAACCAATCAGAGCGGAGTCTCTAACTCAGTGTCCATCACTGCTCGTGAACTCTGATCCAACAGTCACCTAGGCAGCGCTGATTCGATATGAATCAAGATGCTGTTACTTCAGTGTAGATTTCTCGCCTCAAATGTTTTCAGAAACCCTTTTGTGTACAGTTTAGCCGCCATGTTTTTTAAAATGTATTTATTTATTTTCTTTTTAAACAGCACCGCCCACCGGCCGGAGCGAACCCTTTGCGTTGACTATTTGTACACAAGCCTGGATTCATATTTGATCAGCGCAGCTTAGTCAGTGATTGACACTACGGTACAGACTCCCCTTTCTCACACATCGTCCCTCTCATGCACGACAGTCAGGAAATAGTGACAGTTTCAGAAAATGCAGCAAACTCATTTTAAATAGTAGCTTTAAGTGGTGCATTTCTGCAGTAATGTTGCATAAACTGGTCACTTACAAGTCCCTCTTTTTCCACACATGTATATAGTGCTATGTTTTACTTTAATTGCGTCTTCCCATCTTATCTTTGCGGAGACCAACACATGTCATTGAGCCCCCCCCTCCTTTGTTAACCTGCAGACGACTAATAAAGTAAAACTAAACTTCTGGTAGGCAGATTTTGTGAACCTCCAGACAGATCAGGGCTAACCGTTACACCCTATTTGCAGCCCTAATGCTAAGCTAACTAGCTACTGATTGCAGCTTCAGTGAAAGTAGATTTTATGGTAATAATGATAATAAATGCATTTCAAAATTGAATTACAATTGGCCAGTGGCACACAATGTGTTGGCATCCTCGTCACCTCTGTATATAAACGACGCTCGCTCAGAGAGTTGTTACACACCTAGAGTCTCTCCGGAGGTCTTATCCTCCTCGTCCTGGTTTTGAGGAGCACTGGTCTCCTCCAGTTCAGAGGTCATCATCTCCGTTTCATCAAAACTCTTCAACTCATCCACACCGCGTCCTTTACGCTAGAAGAGAATTGTTACAAGAATGTCACCTTTATGTTTTCTTTTTGTTAAGCATGTCTATCTCGATTCTGTTGCAGCTCTTCCAAATCACCTGTTGTTCATAGTTTTTTAGTGCCTTTTTGACATTGGAGATCTTCGGGGAGCGAATTGGCAAAGTCTTAATTTCGTTAGGAGTAAGAGCACTGAGGTCTCCGACGGTTTTTATGTTTCTGGCTCGAACAAGCTGCCCAAAACCACGAGACCTAGGAGGAGAAACAACAGCAGTAACAAATGGATGCACCGGATGAGACAGTAGATCTAAAACAAAAAAAGGAAAAACATCTGCTGTACTCACCACATGTTGGAGGATATCTGCGGCAGCACTGCTTCCACGGGAGCTGAGCAGCCGACCAGGGCAGGGTAGATGCAGTCTTTGGAGACAGGCCGCGGCTCTTTACTCATTTCAGAAATCTTGGAGACGGGGGGGGGGGGGGGGGGGAGAGGTTTGCATCAACCATTAGGACAAATAACCTCCAACCGTGAACCAAAAAGCTGCACCAATATTTCTAGATTGAAACTGAATCAAACGAGAATGTGTATATTGGAGCGTTTCTTGCAATGATGCGCCCACAGAGAGAATTATCATCCAGCTCTGCATTGCCATGGAGCTTAGCCACCCACTGACCATTTTGGGTTTTACGACACATTTTAAAAAGGGAAAGTTGACAAATTCGGTTCATTTTTCATTTATGTGCATACCAGGCATTTCTTGGAGCTCTTGTATCCTGGACTGTGCAGATTTCGGGGGCTAAGGATCAGCAGGCCCTTTGTTGGAGTAGTGACGTACTACAATAAAAAAAGGGAAGCAGAAGAGTGTCATGTTACATCAAATTTTGTTTCACGCGGAGCAGAAATATGGCATTAGGAACAACGCGAGCCTCGTTCATACCTTCGGCTGTGGGATGCTGCTCGCTTTGGATCGTCTGGGGGAGCTGGTTCTGATAGCAGGGCTGCGACGGTCAATGTCGTCGGCCAACTCCTGATGTTGGATTGGATTAGCAAAAGACACGCGCCTCGACTGCAAAGTTCAAGGAGAAAATAAAAGTTACTTTTAGCCACATTACAAACTAATGTTACAAGTGCAATTTCTGTCCCTTACTTTGACGAGAGGTGAGGGAGTCTCATCCTCCAGCGGCCTCTTCATGCCCTTCTTAAGAATACTGGTGGATGGGGAGGCTGAAGGAGACCAGGTTCCTCTGGTCCTGCCACTGCTGGGGCTTTGGCCGACATCTTCCCCCATTAAAGCCTCCAGGTCTTTCTGCTTCGCCGGAGAAACGTCAAGCAGAGCTGCATCAGCCAGAGCTGCATCCAAATTTGCAACAACGTTGTTCTCATCGGTGTCGGCCTGAGTTTCCTCTTCGTCCTGACGCTCCACAATCTGCGTTGGGTCCTCTTTATCGCCCTCCTGTAGAGGTTCGATGTCATCTTCGGCACTGGCCTCTGTGTGCTGGTTCGTCGATTCGCCTTCTTTGTTGGAGGCAGACTGTTCCTCCTCCTTTGACAAATCCTCTATGACATTTGGACACTCCGGGTTTTGTCCAAAGGAGGTACTGCGACTGTCTTCAGGAACAACCGGATGTTCTCGGTGGTTTGAATCGGAAACACCTTCTTGATGTTCTGTAACATCGTCACCAGGCTCGGACACTTCTTCCACTTTCCCCTCTGAAGACTCGGGGACCTGCAGTTTTTCTATTGAACCATCAGGGGGTGGCAGTGTATCAACAGATGACGGGTCACAGAGCAGCTCTTCCTGAGTCTGTTCAGTACTGATCACAACCGACTCAGACACGTCAGCAGGTGGCGAGTCCCCAGTGTCACTTTTCTCTGAGGAGGTATTCTCAGTATCTTGCGTTTGCTCCTCGCAAGGTGACGCACTGAGCGATTTGTTCTCCTTCGTGTCGTCTGTTTTCTCTACAACAGCCTCTACCTCCATTGGTGATTCTGGGTTACTTTGCTCCTCCGTGTCACGTGTAACCTGGAGCATTTCAGGACCCTGCGAATCTTGCGATTTCTGCGAAACCTCTAAATTCGTTGTAGCTTCTATACTTTGTGAATCTGCCTTTTGAGAATGATCAGAATCATCCTTTACTATATTGTTATTAATTTTGCCTTCTTTAGATTCAATGGCGAGAGGACTTTGAAGAGACGCTCGAGTTTTCTTTCCTCTCTTTTTGGGCATTGGGGGACTTTCTTTGGCCTCCCTGGATTCAGACTCTGAGGACTCTATACTGGCTACTGGCAACGCTTGAGAAGATCTTCGTCTTGCGTATCTGCCCCTGCCTTGGGAGGACCCTGTTGATCCTGCAGTATCTGATGATGGAGAACTCTCTGTGGTTGAGCTCAAACTCGACTTTGACTGCTCCTCTATTACTTTGCTCTTTCTGGTCCTACCTCCAATTCTGGCCTCTGGCTGACTGATGGCTGACAATGCTGCCTGAGAATTGGACTGACTCTGCCTTCCTGATGAATCTTTATTTTCACTTTTATTTTCAGACTCTGTTGCCTCAGATGATGACTTGCTTCTTCTGGATCTGCGCAGAGACTGGCTATTAGTAGATGAGGGTGTGATCACCTGAGAGTCCTCTTGACTAAGTTCGTCATCAGTGCCTCCACTTGTCTTGAGTTTGTCTTTGACCTCTGATTTATTCGCCAACTTGTTTGTCGAGATTGTTCCATCTTGGGACTTGTCAGCAGTCGGAGGAGAAGAGACTATCTGAGAATCTTTTTTCTTGTCAGTCTTTTCTATAAACTCAGACTCTTGGGATTGGCCACCGGTTTGAGAATCTTTCTCCACCTTATCACCATCTTTTTCAGTCTGTTTTACAATCTCAAACTCTTGGGATTTGCTACTTGTTTGAGAGGAAGGAGTGATCATTTGAGAATCTTTCTTTGGCTTACCATCATCAACCTTTTTGACATGTTCTACAAGTTCATGTGTGGCAGTTTGGGTGGACTCTTCTTTGTCAGGCAAAACATTTTTCTCCATTCCACCCTCCTCCTTGGTTTCCAATGATGCTTTGCTCCGCCGTCTTTGCCTACCCTGTGACTGGCTTTCGTAATCGGATTGCAGGTCAGATTGGCTGGACTCGTGCGCTCTGGTGCTTTTCCTTCCAGGTTCAGGTTTATCAAGGATGTCCTCTGAATTGCTGAACAGTTTGATCTTCTTGTGTGCTTTACCCTGAGAGTTGCTTTGGCTCGACTCACTCTTGTCCCTCAGAGCCCTCGTTCGTAATCTGCCACTGTCCTCTTCAGCAGCCTGCTTACTCCTCGTGTTTGGTCTGCTTTGTGTCGAGCTCGACTTTGAAGAATCACTTTTAGGTTCCTCTCCTGAACGTCTCTTTTTCAAAGCCGTGTATTTCTCGTCACGTTCCTCAGGGTCCTCTCCAGGCAGCAGAGGTCGGACTCTGCTGCGTCCAGACCGTCTGGGTTCGCCTGGAGAAGTCTCACTCACAGAAGATTGAGAATCATCCAGAGTCTGTTCAGATTCCTCTTCCTGGCTTGAGGGTTTTGTTTCCTCTGATGAGGAAGTCATTTTTGTCTGAGTGTCTGGGATCACGTCTTCGTCCTCTGTTGTGTCGCTGGCCAGTCTCTCAGTCAGCTTTACTGGCTCACTTCTTGCCCTAGCGTCTTTCGGCCTTACAGGGGACTCAAGAGCATCGTTTACAGGACACTGCGAGTTCATTTTTCCTTTCCGAGAGGACTGAGAATCCTGAGAGTTAGGACCAGTGGATGTCCGGGAAGCCCGAGAGGACGACCTCTTGTTAGACTTTGAACGTTCTTGGCTATCGGAGGTCTTTGCGAGGGGACCTGTGAACGTGGACGCACTGCTGGGGCTGGCAGGTTTTCCCTCAGCATACTTCTCCAGAGTGATAAAGGACTGACGGCGACTGTTGGGTTTCTGAGGAGTCCCAGAGACCAAATCTGAAGAACCAGAGATGTTAGGACTTGTGCCTTCTTTAGACTGCATGTCCAAGTCTTCTGCTTTGTCATCACTCATGGCATCCTCCTCCACAGAAACATCTGCTGACTCGGGGATCATCTCTTCCTGTTCAGTGTCTTTCTTTTTTTCTACATCTTCCAGAGGGATCTGAAAGAAACCATATGCAAGTAACTAAATCTGTCTGCAAAAACATACTTTCTAAGTGTGAATATGTAGGAGTGAACCAAGGACTAGTGTCAAATGCCAGTCAAATCCTCACATGCGTGTATTGATGTAAATGTTTCAAGTGGCTTAAAAATTGTCTGTCATTTAAAAAAAACAAAATAAGAAACATCATAAAGATAATGTGCTGAATGGTAATTTATTGAACCATTCCTTCATGCACTGTAAAAAAGAATATATATATATATATATATATGAGCCACCGTGGTCGATTCCTAAATTGTGCAACGCAAAAAATCCAGCAGACCCAAAACATACTGGAGAGATTAAACATCTGGCCTGGGACAGCTCAGGATCCCCCAGGAAGAGCTGGAGGGCAGGGTTGGAAGAAAGATATCTGAAGTAACCACTGCCATCCTGAACCAGACCCGAAATTGATAGAAGAATGATCCGATTTCTGCTTTTTGAAATTAAGTATTTTGCCATTTTTTTGTGGCCAGCTTCTCTGGATTTGATAAGAGTCACAGTGTGAGCTGGGATAACGCCAGTCTACAAATTATGTTTATTCTTTGAACAAGTCAATGCAGGCTAAGTCCTATGGAGTGCAGACTGATGCACAATCCTGCTCCTGTCTTATAACTCCAAGGATTTCTGTAGTAACGCTTTTAAATTCATTAATGGAAACTTCTCCAGGTTAAAAACTGAGACTCCAGTTGCAGTAATCCCCAAAACATGAGGGCTGTGTTGTTGCAGCGAGTAACAATGTTCATGGAGTTTTAGTTGTATTCATTCTCGCTTTAGCAGAATGAAAAACAGGACAAACCCAGACCACAGTGGAGTCTTTGGCAGATGTGTGTTTCGTTACCTTGCCAGGAGCCTCTTTGGTAATCTTGTCAACTTGTTCAGTTGCCAGTTTATCCCTGTGGGGGAGGGGGAAAAAAACACATTATTTTTACGAATGCTGTGTTTTTAAGAGAACGCAGGGATTTATCTCGATTGTGATGCTCAGAACTTACAAAGAGTCTTCTTGACTCTGTGTGTACTGCGAGAAAACCGTTGTGTCCAGAGAAGCATCGAGATTGTTGTACATAGCAGGGATGTCGACCCTGTGCATCAAAGAAAACATTAGCTCTACACAAGACCTACAACATGGACACTTTAAATACATTTATATGAAAGCCAAGGACAAACCGACAAAACGACAAGAGGACAAATCTGACCTTTTAGTCCTCTTCACCTCCTTCTGGTGCTCTGTCAGAACTCGCTCCTTCGTCTCGGGAGGAATGAAGACAAAGTCGATGGAGGACTCTTCCTCCAAAACTCCTCTGCGAGGAAGCTTCGGAGAGCCGAAGTCCAGCTTTGTCTGTTGAAGGGAACACAATGGAAGCACAGTTGTGGGCTGATTAGCAATTAAAAAAAAAAAAAAATTAAGAATAGAGTAGAATATATCGTCTCTGTACTTTGTGCTCACATGTAACAAAATGCTTTCTCTCATTGAATGAAGGGGAGATTTCCCATCGTACTTAAACGTTATATACACATGATAAACATCTTTTGCAGCACTCTATTTTAAAGAAATATTATTGCCAGTGATGAAATATCTGGAAAAACACCTGGTAAATAAAATGACTGTCCCTCCTGTTTATAAATGTGCCAACACAAACCGAGACTAGTAAACACTTCTACAAATCTAAATCTCTTAAATGTTGCTTTTTAGTGTGTAAAATACATTTCCGCCTCTAATATATGCCTCAACATTTTGTCTTTGTAATCAAACGACTAAATCTATGTTTTCGTCACAGACCATCAAGCATTAAAAAAAAAAAAAAACAATATAATGAGCAACATAATTAATTAGTTACAGCAGCAGGCTGGAACTATCGAGAAAAAAAACAAAAAAAAAACATTAACATCATTAATCTAAATAAATACATGGACAAATTAACACATCTAAAATGGTAACAATTATGTTAATGTTGTATTAATATTCATATTATTGTGTACTTAATTTTGATGCTTTGTTAACCTTAATGCCAATAAAGCCCCTTTGAATTTAATTGAAAATTGTATGCATGCATGTTAACTTATTTAGGAACTTTTTTGTCTTTTTGAGACTCAAACCAGAGACAAAGTGTCACATGTCAGCGTTTTAAACTTTTAGGTCTCGAGACCTCGTGTGGGACCATTCAGTCATTATCCATCATGTTTGATAGTTTCATTAGCAGTTCTGTAGTGGAAATTCTTTATATAAAAAAAAAAAACGAAAAATAAAAAAATAAAAAAACATAATTTTGTCTGATGCCGTCGAGACAAGATCTTTAGTGCAACTCAACACGTCCCTCAGAAAACCTGGTCTGGTAAACTCACAGATATGGGCTTGGAGGTCTTCGGGGAGCTTCTGTCCTTCAGTTCCGCAGCCTTCCCCAACAGAGAGTCCCTCTTGCCCACAGATAATGGCATCCCGCTGAGTTTCGTCTCCAACTGGGAACCCTCGCTCTTAAAAATAAAAAAACGCAAAACAAGATCAGCCTCAAATAACAGCACGAGAACAAATAGCAGTGAATAAAGCTGAAATCACAACTCAAAAAAAATATATATAAAAGCAACTCACTGAATACTGTCCACTGAGCTCATCAGGAACACAGACAACCTCAAAGCCAGGAAGGATGATCGGGGTCTTCTGCTTCACTTGGCTCAATATCGGTCTGTGTAAGGCAGATGGAAACATTGATAAGACTGTGAGCTGTGTTGCAGCGTCGTCGCACAGATAAGCAGGAGTCTCATTTTACTTCTCACACGACGCTGGTAACGACAGCTGACGCTGGCGGAGGATTTAATGTCGAAGGGAAAAGGAAAAAGTGCCTTTTTGCCAATATTTGGGATTTAAATCCAATGGCAACAGAAAACCTGATGATAACGTTTATAAGCAATCTGTAAACTTAGTCTGTAGAAGGCGGCAGCATCTCGGGGCACACACACCACACACAGTCAAGCGCACGACAAGAACAAGGCTGCCAAAAAGGCCCCGCAGCGAAAGCTCGATCCAAGAGGCCGGCCACACGGGCATCCAACACTAATATCTTTCCTTGTAAAACGTCCGGTGTAAATCAGTATTAACCCTCACTGTGGCAGCCCTACATCGCAAATATTAAATGTGACCTGAAGATTTTTCACCTCATCTCGTCGGGGTAAGTGAGGCTGACGGAGTTGCCGAAGGTGGAGTTCCAGAAGTGGGCGACTGAGGTGCGCAGCTGCTTGTTCTTGTGCGGAAACAACACGCAGAGCAGAGGAGAAAGCAGGGCCAGGAGGTCATCGCTGTACACCAAAGTGGCGCGGGTCTGCAGGCAGCCCAGAACATCACTGACAAGCTTCTCCAACTGAAAAAAGGAAACGCAGACAGTTACAATGCTTAGAAGTAAAAATAAACACTTTATAACCATGTACCCATTTGACAAAAAGAGCCCACCTTTCCCAGAAGCTGTGAGGAGAATCTGGACGGCTCACTGGCTGCTTGTTTGTAGAGGAGCGCGAGAGGTGGAACCAGAGAAGACAGAGCCTCCTGGACAGTGTTGGCAAGAGCGAGGTTGGTGAAGAGAGCAGACAGGATGGAGACCAGGGCGAGTCCTGTGGCGTCAGAGGACGCCTCGGAGCCCTCCACATAAACCTGGAGACAGTGGAGCAGCAGGGACTGGAAGGTGGACAGATTCCCCAGGACCTTGTTCCTCTTTTTCATCCAGTTTACTGGAGTGTGCGGAGCTGGAAGAAACAAGAGTGAATACAGATTAAATTCTCCATTTAATCCCAAATGTGAAGACTGAAAGGAGGATAGTTGAATGTTCTTACACTTCAGCTTTTGCTGAAACTGAGGAGTGTACGGCGAGAAGTCCACACACTCGACCATGACTTGGAGGATACTGGCAACAGCATCTAATGTTGAAGGAACCTGGAGGATCAGACAGCAGATGCATGTTAAAAGTGGTGGAAATATTTTTCTTTAAATTTGCTTTGAGAACAACCCTGATTTAAGCGCAACCATCATGTTTAAAAAATAAATAAATAAAAAATATTATTATTATTATTATACTTAAAAAGGTTAATTTTGTCTTTTGTTTATTCAAACCAAAAGATAATTTTTCAAATGTTATTTATTTAAACATTATTTTGAAAACACTTTAATGTAATAATTTCAAAAACTAATTCTGACAATACAAAAAAACTAAATTACATAAGAGCCAATTCATTTATTTTATTATGAAGTAAAAGCTAATATGTTCCAACTGCTGCTATTTCCAGAACCATCTATTAACTAATGCATTATACGCAACACAAAGGCTATTAAGAGCTAAATAAACGGCCTGAAGATTAATAACCTTTATTTACTCATGTTGGCACAAGGTGGTGATAACTGTATGCATTTTATTATTATTTCACATTTTAAAAAAGTATTAAAAAAGCAACTTCATGCACCAGTTACCATTTTTTCCCCCTCAAATATTTTCTTAACTTCCTTGATCACAACTGTTGATGCTTTTCAGGCTGGCAGAGAACTCTGTACACATCACCGTGGTTACCGTTGCTTCCTCTACTCACCATCAGAGCGTCTCGGTCTACTGCAGCAGCCATCTTTACGCAGAGCTCCTCGCAGCAGATGTTCTCCTCAGCTGTGACCACCAGCGCAGAGCAGCGGGCGAACACTTGGTACAGCTTGGACCACGACGAGAGCATTGACTTCTGGGCCACCTGAACAACACACACGGGTCAGAATCACCTTTTGGTTAAAAGGCAAGAAGGAAGGATTCATTGGTCTTTTTAGGGACCAACAGCGGTTAAAAAGTATGATATTTATGTAGGTAAAATAAAAAAGGATAAACGGACCTGCTGCAGTGGAGTGCCAGGGAGTAGGTGTGTGACGGGGAACAACAAGGCAGAGTGCATGGCGCCGAAGTTGTGCTCCAGAGCATCACCTTGGTTGACTTCATTGGACTGTAAAAATAAGAGACGACATCGAGTTAACTGAAGCTCATCGAGTGCTCTGCTGGCATAATCACAAAGGCCGTCACAGGAAACGCATCATCTGACAGCGAAGCAGCTTCTCGCATGATCACAGCATCAAGTTCTGCCATCGTCGTTTTATTCTTCCCCGACAAATGACTACTGTAATGTTATTTATGCAATAATTCAGGTAAAAAAAATGTTTTAATAATTAACTTCCCTTAACAATTATGTAATATACATTATTTAGTTACATCTCATCATTTGCGTAAACATTTGTGCTGGAAGAAAAAAAAAAAGTGATAAATAAAAAAAAATATCTAGATATCTATATATCCATCTATATATCTAGAAAAATTTAAAAAACAGCAAGCAGAAATCAGCAAAAAAGTGCAAGATGCTCACACAGCTGGTTCCTGTTTTATCGCGTGTGCTGCACAGCGGTATACTCCTCAAAGCAGGAATAAAACTTAATATATATTTTATGTTCTGATGTTTTCCATCCCTTCTTGCTGCGAATCATTTCAATAAAAGGCACTAAATGACCCGTCGGCCATCAGTCACTGCGTCTCTTCCTACCTGTGTGATGGTGTCGGTAAGCGGGCTGACCATCACGCTCCACATCCTCCACAGCTGCTCCTTGTTCTGCACAGACCCGGCGCTGCGTCTGATGGCGCCCAGCACCGCCTCCCCAAACGCCAGAGGGGACGTGGGGCCCGACAGGCCACAGCCCACCAGCGTTTGAAGGCACTGAAAAAACCTGCAGACGGAAAGACATCAAGAAAACACTCCTAAATGGAATAAAGTGTGTTTTACATTCATACATCTCCAATACACAAAATATGAAAAATGTTTTACATACCTTAGTTATATAAAAGTTAAGTTATTAATAATTAAAAGTTATTGGCTGGGACAATATACCGGTATATTTTATCAATCAATATAACTGAACACAAATCTGTGCGTTTGTTTATTTTAATTAAATTGGAAAAAGCACACATATTGGCAGATTAATTCAAACTCCTCCTCCCATTATTTATGATTAAAGAGAGAAAGAAATTCTGTTCTTTGCATGTTGCACTTACATTGGTTTTGATATTATATTATATTATTGATATCAATACTGGTTTGACTTATTTGAAGCTCGTGTTCTGCAGTTAAAAAGATGCCACCTATTTGAAGCTCATGTACTTGCAGGTTTCTTAATGTTCGGAGCTTTATCCTCATTATTGTTTGCACTTATTGTAAAGTCGCTTTGGACAAAAGCGTCGTCATAAATTACATTACATTTAATTTAGATAACACTCAACCCAGGTTAAATAACATGCAAACTGTATATTAAGTGGAAACATCACTAAAACATTAAATTATGACGGCAACCAGGTTTCAGTCCTGAAGTGAAAAACTGTAATACAACGAAATTGGAAATGCCACATTAGCAGACTTTTTAAGTATTGTAAACGTGACTGAACACCTAGAACCATAGTAACAACTTATGTTTCGCACGACATTACCAGCTAATTTAGCGGTTAATGATTTGAACTTCAACTTTTCCAGATTGTAAACTGCAAGGTAACCGTGGATCTTTGAGCACAGATTAAACATAAATAAATAATAAAAACAGACAAACCTCTCGTCCTCTACGTAGGCTGACAGCATGCTGCCGTTGTAGAGGAGCAGAACGAGGAACAGAGCCGGTGTTCCCTGAGGAATGAAATGCTCATTTTAACCTCGTACTCGTCACTAGCATCGCCATGAATACTGAACATGAAGATTTGCTCAAGAGAGGAGAAAGCATCACTCACATTCAGCACATCCATCTTGCCCACTTGATAGGAGGCAGAGCCGAGAACTTTCGGAGGAATCCCTTTCAGTGTGGCCTCCAGCAGAATCTGAGGTTGAATATTGAAACGTTGGAATGGAGCAGATGTTTGGATTTTTAGCCATTTAAAAACTAAGAGGAATCAAACTAAAATATAGTCAAACCCGTCGGTTTAAAGCAGCCAGACGAGCAGAACAAGAGTCCCTGAAACAGTAAATCAATAAAAAAAAAAAACAGTCACCTTTGTCAACTTTTTTAAAGTTTTTCTAAAAAAACGTGGAATGTATTTGGTCTTTAAATATAGGCTTAATCAACAAAAGATGACTTTAAAAAAAAAAAAAATTACAGGCCTGTAGTGCATTATTAAATACTACCTGTGCGTATTGTGTTCACAATGCTGCCTATAAAAAAATATTATATACACAAATTTAAATGGAGGTGCGATTTTCAAATGAATAAATACATTTATTCTGTGTGTATCCGAGTTTCAGCGAGTTACATGAAAGATGAAGGTTCTCGGTCGTCTTACCAGGACTTTGTCTGCAGGCACAGCTTCGGAGGCGACGACGCTCTGCAGCGCCTGAAGCATCAGAGTCAGCATTTCGCCGCCGTGACGCTCCTTCTTACAGCCTACTGACGGAAGGGGTGAGATTAAACTCGTCAAGGAGCAAAATGCAAACAAATGCAGACAAATCTTTTTAGGCTTTGCTTGAGACAAAGGAAATGCGTCTAGTTTAAGAGAAGAGGGTCATCATTGGGGACGAACCCCTCAGTGTTTCTCTCTCTTCACGGCAGTCCAGACCACGAGGATCTGACCGCTCCGACCTAAACTGATGTGACAGTGCGAGTGGGTCGGAGAGGAGACGAGGACGAAGGCTCGCTGGTCCTCCTCCCGGATGACAGCCCAGACCCAATCAGAGTGCTCTATGTGGCGCCGAGAGGCGGGAACCACGACTTTAAGATCCCCACACTGCTGAGCAGCAGCCACAATGACAGTACACATGGTTCTTTATTAAAAAGAAGCTCTAAACTTTATTAGAATGATAATGTATTTTCACAATAGCCTTATTACTTTCTACACGTTTTATTTGATTCGAATGAAAATGCGATAATCCAATGTGCATTTTTCGTATTCACATTATTTAAATGGTTAGAAAATTGCATATTAATTGTGACTTAAATAAAGCTTACAAAAATGGAAAATTAAAGAAGTCAATTATATTGCATTTAAATTTTTCAAATTTGAATTAACATTTGCACTGTACAGCTGGGCACAACTTTTAAAATTAAATGTCGCAGCTTTTCCATTTAAATATGGTCATACAATGCCAATATGGGTATTAAAAAAATAAAATAAAATGCAAATTGGATTGAGTTTTCATTTTAATTTAAATAACATACCTGTGGAAAACTAACGCTATTGTGGAATTACAGTTTCAAGTTGATAATGAAGGCTTCCATAGTTGGTCTTGAGGTAATAAAAGCCACAACACACAGAAGAGAAGAAATAAAAGCTCTGCAAATGTCTTTAGCATCTAAAATCAATTATTTTAAAAATACATTTAAAAGAAAAAAAGGAACTTGTGGCATCAAAGGCTCCTTGTCAAATATTACAGTAGATTCTCAGAGCATGTTTAGAAAAGTCACTGAAAGACATAAAAAGCAAAAGGAGGACGAGCCTTCTGTGCTTTAAAGTGTTCCAATGACAAACATATTTCCAGAAATTGCTTGGAAACGTAAGTAACATCATAACTGTGCAGGTTTAGTGAGAGAGCAGAAAAAATGAAGAGCGTTTGCATTTGAAAAGAAATTTAAAAGAAAGTTGCATTTGCAATTCTTTGGCACTTACCGGAGTCTATGGATAAGTTGACAAACCGGACAAGACTCGTCCATACGATGGACAAAAGAGCATCTGTAGAAGAGACGGTAACCGTGAGTTTAGATGCACTCAGGTAAGGCAGGAAATCAAACAAATAAAAACAATACTTTGAGTTGCAGCTGATCAGCAATAACCAGGTCTTTCATATATCCTGAGATATGAAGGTCTTTTATGAGATTTATTTATACATTAAACGTGTTTACGAGGAAATATCTTTTCTCTCATCCCTCTGCAGTAGTGACGTCATGATGCTCAAATTCATAACTGATATAATACCAGGAAAATATTGATATTCTATATCATTATCAATACTACGGGGAAAGTTTGACACAAGATTGGAGGGCATAACATTTTGGATATTTCTAAAAAAATAAAATATAAACAAGGCTATAAGCTGACGACAAATTGTAATTACTGTTGCGAAAACTATTTTACATAAATTAAAACAATATTCTTCTCGAGGTAGTGCACATGTTTAAAAGGCAATACATTGCAAGTAAAAACACGCACGTCTTCTCGTTACTCATCTCAATCGCTCCAGTTTAATATAATAATTGAGTTTTTTTTTGCAGAGCTTCTGTTTGTCAAAGAAAAGAGCGCGTGTCAACTCACTGTCGGAGAGAAGAGAGCGAGAAAACACAGCCGGTACCGGTGTCTCCAAAGAGAAGAAAAGAAGTTCTGAAACCGTTTAAATATTCAAAACTAAAATCTGTCATGCACATGCACTTCTGATAAAAAACACTTTGTGCCACATGTCGTTTCGAACACAAGGACGATTGTGATCTGAACTCCTGCTAAGAATTGAAGTTGCTATAGAAAAGCCGCCAACAACAACAACAACAGGATACAAAAGTACACGTGAAAGATTTATTCACTGAAATCTGAAAAGCCCACCTGCTGCCACCTGTAACTCTGAGACTAAGTCAAGCACAGCCTTTACCGTATCTGTGAACTCCCCTACAGTTTACATGGAGCTCTGGACAATAAAACTGGCCTCAGTGATCGACGTTCTGCCAAATGTTGACAGGAGGTGGAGAGGGGATTACATTTAACAGTTATAAAATAAAATAAACCTAATTTTACACAAATTAAAAAAAGATTTATTCGGTGGTGAATAAAAAATAAATAAATAAATAAAAACTCAATCCAGTAAAGCGGTGACATTTACCTGGAGCGTCTTTGCCGATGTTGATGAATCCGTCTCTGATGTGGGAGGTGAGCACCGCAGCGTGTTTGGTGAAAGAAGAAGCCCCCGAGAGGAGCGGGTGGTTCAGGGGCTCTGGAAAGAAGAGAGCATCTGGCTCATATGGGAAACGTGTTGAATTGAACTGCAGTTTTTTTTATTCTCTACCCAACGGACGCTCTATGTTGAACATCTGACCAGTCAGAAGATGATGAGACTGGATTTCCATTAGATTTTTCCTCATTAGTCTTTCAAAATCAAACTTTCATTCAACATGGAAGCTGTAGTAGTGATTGATAGCAGTTAAAGTTTTAAGAGTAGGTCAAGGAGCAATTTGTGAAGCTGCCACACTCTGACTGGCACGGGTGTGTTTCCAGAGAGATTCAGACGTCTAGTAAAGGCTGATCAAAATGTTTCCCGACCATTAACTGGATATTCATTCATAGTGTAAGAAACACTTTTTCCTACGTTGCCGTCCTTGTTTTTTTTTTGCTACATTTACAACATCTTCTGCAAATGTGTCTGTGCAAGAACCATTATTAAATAAAAAAAGAAAAAAAAAAAAACTAAAAGAAGAAATGTGCCCTGTGGAGTTTTCTTGTAAACAAAAAGGTTTGTGTTGCATTCAGTATTTCTCATAAACGCATTGTATGCATCATTGTCCTCCCACTTCTTAAAAAATGTTTTATATTAATAATAATAATAATAATAATAATAATAATAATAATGTGGTGCTCTGACAGACCACTCCATTCTACAATCTTACTTCGTACACGTAATAATGCGTGGCTGCGACTCTCACCAAGACTCAGGATGAGTTTGTTCTTTGCTGCTGCGGCGATAACCTCTGGTCCCAGAAAATAGTGAAGCAACATCTCGAGGCCGAGCAGCTGGATGGAGGGGAAGGTGGAGGGAGTGTTGGCGCTGGAGTTCAGGCTCAACCGAGACGTATTGGCTGAGCTGTTGAAGCCTGCAGTGCCTGCAGTGGGACAAAAAAAAAAAAAAAAAACTAATGCTGAGCTTCATCAAGGTTGTTGTGCACTCTGAGTTAACTTCAGTCTTTGGGCCTGGGTGGAGGTGGGGTGGATGTGTAAACGTACCGGTCTTGGGTGTGCCAGGTGTGACGGCACCGTTTTGACTGACCGGTCTAGAAGGAGTGCCTGGGACTGAGGGGGACTCTGATCCGATGGTGCATTGGAGCAGAGGAACAGAAACCTGGAGAGAGAAATACTGTTCACTCACACTGTGATGTGCAATACAAACTGACCACCAATACATATCATATCCTCAGATCATAAACTAAAAATCTATAGATTTCATGAGGTCAAATGTGACTTTTGAATTTATCATAAATAAAAGAAAAAGCAATCACATCAACAATTGGAAATCGAAAGCAGATGTGATGAAAACGTTACATATTTTATGCATATTACAATTTAATGATTTTTTTCAATGATTCGGTTTTTTTTATTTATTATTTTTGAGTACAAGCAGAGTGGAAACGAG
Organism: Bovichtus diacanthus; assembly: GCA_943590825.1. NCBI lineage: Eukaryota > Metazoa > Chordata > Actinopteri > Perciformes > Bovichtidae > Bovichtus > Bovichtus diacanthus. The sequence goes on from CALSBV010011748.1 coordinate 175,241, forward strand.
GCAAGAGAGCCGGGTATAACGTAAAAGAAAAAGGTCCCAAACAAAGATCATAGCTATGGGGATTATGTGTTGGGGTCTGAGCGCCGTCAAAATGCGTTCGACCTACACTCAATGCTGTGCCTGAACGCATCGTAGACAGTCGGCTGCTCTGCTTCGCTCCCTCCTTACTGAGCAACATGTACTTTATGTGCCTCACAGCTGTAATGCTGCATTTACGTTTATTGTCTGCAAAACACTTTGCAAACATTATTTTGTTTTTAAAAAAGTGCAGTAAAAATAAACGGTTATTATTATGACTTTTTGTCCTGCTCTGAATTTGCATCGACTGAAGTGAAGTGTCTTGATATTTGCATCAAAAGAAGCACTATCAAAAACAGCAGTTAAAGCATCTTTTAGAAAAACACAACACTTTTGGGATTTTCTTTGGAGAGCTATCGCAGAATCAAGAAGCCCTTAGTGAAAAAAGTACAATCACTGCCAACCAGCTAACCGTGAGGAGCCCGGAGCATATAAATTCTTATTATAAACCAGTCGTAGAGATGTTGAACAGACTGTGGGATCTATGTCTCGTGTTTTGCTGGTGCAAGTGAAGAAGAGAAAGGAGCAGCTCCAACCTGATCAAAGTTGGGTGCCAGGTTGGGCCCGAGTTGGACCACCAGGTACCACCAGACCTCCACCTTGGTGAGCATCAGGACCTCCGTCCGGACATTGATGGATGCGAGGGGCTGCATCAGGAGCTTCATACGCTTCCCACTGCATAGGATGTCTTCAGGAGTGACGGGTAAGAAAGTCAAAAGTCAGCCATGGAGACGGTGCGGAGCTCAAAAACAGGATCAGTTTGAGGAAATAAAAGCTGGGACCAGAGAGTCGGTGGCTCACCTGGATTAAGGGCAAAGTTATCTATGAGGCTCTTCCAGGCAATGAAGGCAATCTTCTTGATGGCGGGAGACGAGTTGCGGAAACCGAGTTCCTCCAGATGCAGCAGAGAGTTGATGAAGGGACCGCCTCTGTGCAGCAACTGTGCAGGAAAAACATTTAAATGTGTGACGTGAACAGCTGAAGAAACGATGTCCTTTGCAAATGAAAACATCTAATAACGGTCAGAACTTTTAGTTCATTTAAGAAGCAGGTCTTGGTTATCTACTTGTAAACTGCACTGCATGTTGGACAGAGTATGAATTGGATCTCAACTAGCGCCGAGACGAAATTAATTTGATTGACAGAAACTTAATCTGCAGCTATTTTTAATGTTAACGGAAAAATGCAGAAAATCCACTACTTCCAGACTCTAAATTGTGAATATTTGCCTTTTTTTTTTTTTTTTTTTTTTTTTTTTTTTTTAGAAATGATAGCCCATTGGTCAGATATATTAGTATTATATTATATTATATTATATTATTATTAGTTATGTAGCAGAGTCAAACTCAATGTTATATTGTCATGATATACCTGCACAATTAGTCATAAGTTGAACTACATCAAAAGCAGTAAAAGTTTATACATGCTTGACAGATAAAAATAGCTCCGATTTAAAAGCCCAATCAGTGACCTGAATATAAACAACCACTAAACCAAAGCTGAAAATGTTTCTGCTGCTCTAAAAAGTTTCTAGTGAGTTTAATGTGCCTCAATATAAATTCACATTCCTTTAGGGACATTATGAATTTGTAGAAGAAAAAAAAAAGGCCCGTTCTTCTACATGGAACACGTCCAGTCACACATTAATATACTAATATTTCAGAGACAGAACATGCATGTACTTTACCTTCCCCAGCAGTTTCACAAATAAGGGCCAGAGCTTCAGCACGTTGGTTTCATTCTTGGACATGAAAAGCTTCTGGAGCTCTGGGATCAGTTTCTGTGAAGACGAATGGAGACACGTCAGCAGAGTCACGGACACTGCTCAACTCCTCTTCCATACTACGAAGGCTGGCAGTAAGTGAATCCTGCATCTTGAATATTCCTATATTCTCATGAATATAAACAATTTGGCTGAATATTTCCAGTCCATTTCGACACATCCCACAAGGTACAAAGAAATAACTATTCAACACCGTTCCTGACACACAGAGAGACTCACTGTGGACATCATTGGTTCGATGATACCGGCCACCTCCATCTGTTTTTCCAGGAGAAGAGGCATGCCCATCTCCAAGGCAGCTGCGGCCCGTAGACGCACTTTGGAGGCCGAGTGGACCACCAGTGGGATGACGAGCTTCGCCCACCGCAGCGTTCCATCACCCATCTGGGCCGGCACTTGCTCCAGCATCCTATAAAAGTTTTTAAAAAAAAATTAAAACCACCAGGAAAAATTAGAACCAACTTTTGTAAATCACAATCAGGGTTTCAGATTTGTTCCATTTGGCATGTTTAATATTAGTCCACAACTAATAAGGATGGAGACTTGTAACAACCATCAGAGAAGGATCCGACTTGTGTGCTTTTATTTTTTTACATTTGAACCTTCTATTGGAGGTTTATGAATGAAGCTTCAAATGTCGTCATTTTATTACGTCATCACCCTAAAATAAAACAGGGAAATTTTAAAAAAGTGATAGTATAAAATGTAAATTTGTGGTGCCTCCCTTTGTGTGCAGTAAGCTGGAGAGCAACACATATGGACTGAAGCAGAACATTTAAAAAAAAAAAATTGTATTAAATGTTGAGTTTCGGACGCCAACGCTCAGGATTTATTAGAAATGTTTGAAGTTGGAAACAATCCTACCACTGGAATCAAAGTCGACAAATAGTATAATACTTATAATATAAGTGTGGCATCGGAATATTAGCCCAATCCCGTTTTTAATTATACATATTCCCATCCAGTAGAGCATTAACGCGACCCATTTACCTGATGATAACGTTTAAGGCCTCATGCTCCATTACCACAGACTGGATGTCCTCCCTGTTCAACACGCTCTCCAGTGCTCCCAGTATAGACGACACCTGAGTGAGTGAAGCAACATGGATCAATACAGCAGCATGAAAAGTTAAATAAAAAAAACACCACTGCCTCGTTGTCAGTCACAGCTCCCTGGATTTAAACCTCTGCTGATGCTCACTTTTTTGCCAACCACATTTGGAGGAAAGCTCTGTTTGGAGATGACCCATAATGCTCTGATGCACGTGTTCTTATCCGACGCCTTCACCACCAGGGAGCAAAGTGCCGAAAGTATTTCTGCTGCAAAGTTTTCTGGAGAGAAAAAAATAAATAAATAAATCAGCCTCAGCAGCAAATACATTCCCATAGAATTTAAAATCGCATCTGAAAAGATAATGACGTATAACATATGTAAATTAATGTACCAGGCACTGCGGAGACAACGTGAGAATGGTACAAACAAAACCCTAAAGCTTGCAAGGCAGCTTGGCTCAGCTCTGCATTCGGACCGGTTATGTGAGTCTGGACACAACATGATACAAGAGCAGAATTAGGCAACACAGATACAGAGCTTTAATATAAATATGCGGAATTTTAGAGGTTTATGTGCATTAATGAAGTGAAGAAGACTCACCAAGATGGCTTTACCCAAACGAGAAAAGTGCTTTTCAACTGCAGGGAGAAACTGCCGGCCTTCTTCTCCACTGAGCCGACTGGAGAGGAAAAACAACATTTATTTTCAGACTCTGTTCCAGTTGTAACTTGAGCGACACATCCAGAGGATGGTCAAAGACCAGCGCAGGTAACGTACTTTGCGATGGTGAGGTAGGCGTCCGTCTGCTCAGACTGTCCGGCAGCGTTGTCCTCCAGAGACTCCAGCAGGGGGAGGAAGCTGGAGCTGCTTGGAGGCTCCGCCGTTGCCATCATTATTACTCACCTCCTCAAGGCCTTAAAAATAAAAATGTATTTTTATTTTAAAGAGAGAAAATCAGGATGGAGTTAGGAAGACAGAGAGCAGAAGCCATGTTGGAAAAAAGAGCAAGAAGAGGCTGAACTTGATCAAATAAGTTTCCCCATTTTTAAAAGTCTTAACACAGTACTCCCATGCTATATGTACGTTTTAAGAGCCATTGATTGATGTAATAATTCCTCCTGTCCATGTGCATCATGAGCAGTAGTCGGTTAAATTTAGTTATTAATAATAATAAAAATATATTGAATAAATTACAAATTGACATAATTGACACTCATTTTGCTTTTACTTGCTGATTTTCTTTTCCTTTTAAAGCATTTTTAAAGAGCATTAATAGAGGGAGCCTGCTAGGATTTTCATTGCCAACGACTGCTTCTCTGCAAGTGTGCACATGACAATAAATAAAGTTGAATCACAAGGCATGAAGCATAAACAAGGACAGAAATCAAAATGCATGCACAAAACTTACCTCAGTGAGATTTAAGTAGAGCTACGTTCACCCTCCACTGTACCCAGCTGCAAACATGAGATAAACGAAGATTATATAAGATATGATTATAAAAATGTGTGTGGATGACGCATGTTTGTGGATGCTACCAGAGGCTAGAAGTGCAACTTCCTCTCGGATACCCAGAGGAACAAAAACAAGTCTGTCAAGCTAGTCCTGCTGTAAATAACACAATTAAACTTAGTTGAAGACACTAAACCACATCTTAATTTCAGAAAACTACTCAGGGGCCAAGTCTTTGAATGCATCTTGCAGCACTAGCCAGCAGCCTGCTAATGTTACCTAGCTTTAAAAAAAAAAAAGGGAAAAAAAGTTAGCTAGCAAAGCAGCTAGCAAAGTTTCTGCGGGTGAAAGTCAACGAACCCCGGGGTGACATCACCTCACCTAACGGCTCGCGCATCCTGCTTTATTTAGACTCACTGACAAGCAAATAAACAAAGCTAACGAACAAATATTCACACTTTGTTTTTGACACAACTGGCTACTGCTGCTGCTGCTGCTCACCTGGTAGTTCAGGACGGAACGTAAAAAGCAGGAAAACACAGACACACCATGAAAACCTACGAAACCAGCGGCTCACTTAATCTGCGCTGTTTGCAACGATGTTCTCCAGTTTGATTTTTGTTTTTTTGTGTTCAATATTTCTAGCTTCCTTCCTCGCTTGTGCTCTTCTTGCCCCGCGAAATTGCTGGCGCCAAACCACCACGCCGACGTACAAAATTACCTCTGACCCCACATACGTCACTTCCGGCTCCTCCTGTTTTACCTTAAAGAGTAAAACAACAAATTGATAAGAGTTATAATCTCACTTTTAACAATTACATTTACATTACATTCATCTGATATTAAGTACAAGTACAAAAGCATGAGCATCAAAAATATACTTAAAGTGCCAAAAGTAAAAAAGACTCATTATGCAGAGAGGCCCATTTCAGAATATGTACAGGCTAATATATTTCATTGTTGGATTATATTTATTGATGCTTTAATATGTAAGCAACACTAACATTGCAGCTGTTAAAGTTGGAGTTAAAAGACTACTTTATATATTGCCGGGGAGCTTAATCTATAATAAAACATGATAATTTATTAGTTGATTTATATTTTGTATTATTAATCTCAAGTAGTCAAAAATAACTAGTAACTAATGTTGTCAGAGGAATGTAATGGAGTAAATAAATAATAATGAAATATATATATATATAATATAATATATATATTATATTATATTATATTATATACCCCTCCGAGAACCATCACCTTACCGTGGTGGAGGGGTTTGGGTGCTCCTATGAACCTGAGGGCTGTGTTGTCGGGAGCCTAGTGCTCCTGGTAGGGTCTCCCATGGCAAATTGGTCTCAGGCGAGGGGCCAGACAAAGAATGGTTCAAGAACCCCAATGCAACATCAAAAAAGAGGAGGTGTGACCCTGCCCGGAGGAAGCCCGGGGCCCCCGTCTGGAGCCAGGCCTGGAAGGGGGGCCCGTCAACGAGCGCCTGGTGGCCGGGTTTGCCACGGAGCCCGGCCGGGCATAGCCCGAAGAAGCAACGTGGCACCCCCCCCCCTCTCCATCATGTGGGCCTACCACCCGCAGGAAGAACCGTTGGGGTCGGGTACATTGCCAGACGGGTGGCAGTGAAGGTCGGGGACCTCGACGGACCAGACCTGGGCGGCAAAGGCTGGCTCTGGGGACGTGGAACGTCACCTCTCTGTGGGGGAAAGAGCCGGAGCTTGTGCGGGAGGCGGAGCGCTACCAGTTAGATCTGGTTGGGCTCTCCTCTACGCACAGTCTCGGTTCTGGAACCGTACTCCTGGATAGGGGTTGGACCTTATTCTTCTCTGGAGTTGCTCAGGGTGTGAGGCGCCGGGCGGGTGTGGGGATACTCACAAATCCCCGGCTGAGTGCCGTTACGTTGGAGTTCACCCCGGTAGACGAGAGGGTCGCCTCCCTACGCCTACGGGTTATGGGGGGGAAAACTCTGACTGTTGTCTGTGCATATGCACCGAACAGCAGTTCAGAGTATTCGGCCTTCTTGGAGACCCTGAATGGAGTCCTGTTGGGGGCTCCAGTAGGGGACTCCATAGTTCTACTGGGAGACTTCAACACGCACGTGGGCAGCGATGGAGACACCTGGAGAGGCGTGATTGGGAGGAACGGCCTCCCTGATCTCAACCCGAGTGGTTGTTTGTTATTGGACTTCTGTGCTAGACATGGGCTGTCCATAACAAACACCATGTTCGAACATAAGGATGCTCATAAGTGTACATGGTACCAGAGCACCTTAGGCCGAAGATCGATGATCGATTTTGTAATCGTATCATCTGATCTGAGGCCGCATGTTTTGGACACTCGGGTAAAGAGAGGGGCGGAGCTGTCAACTGATCACCATCTGGTGGTGAGTTGGGTCAGGGGGTGGGGGAAGAGTCTGGACAGACCTGGTAAGCCCAAACGGGTAGTGCGGGTGAACTGGGAACGTCTGGAGGAGGCCCATACCCAAGAGACCTTTAACTCACACCTCCGGCGGAGTTTCTCTGGCATCCCTGTGGAGGATGGGGGCATTGAGCCTGAGTGGTCAATGTTCAAAACTTCCATTGCTGAAGCTGCGGCGGGAGCCTGCGGCCTCAAGGTCTTAGGTGCCTCAAGGGGCGGTAACCCTCGAACACCGTGGTGGACCGCGGTGGTCAGGGAAGCCGTCCGACTGAAGAAGGAGTCCTTCCGAGATATGTTATCACGGGGGACTCCAGAGGCGGTTGCAAGGTACCGACAGGCCCGAAGGGCAGCGGCCTCGGCCGTGACAGAGGCAAAGCAGCGGGTGTGGGAGGAGTTCGGAGAAGCCATGGAGAAGGACTTTCGGTCGGCACCAAAGTGCTTCTGGCGTACTGTCCGGCACCTCAGGAGGGGGAAGCGGGGAACCATCCAAGCTGTTTACAGCAGGGATGGAACACTGTTGACCTCAACTGAGGAGGTACTCGGGCGGTGGAAGGAGCATTTTGAGGAACTCCTCAATCCGACTAATACGCCCTCTTTGATAGAGGCAGGGCTGGAAGATTATGGGGGATCATCAGCAATTTCCCTGGTGGAAGTCACTGAGGTAGTCAAACAACTCCACAGTGGCAAAGCCCCGGGGATTGATGAGATCCGTCCAGAAATGTTGAAGGCTTTGGGTGTGGAGGGGCTGTCGTGGCTGACACGTCTCTTCAACATTGCGTGGAAGTCGGGAACAGTGCCTAAGGAGTGGCAGACCGGGGTGGTGGTTCCCCTGTTTAAAAAGGGGGACCAGAGAGTGTGTGCCAATTACAGGGGTATCACACTGCTCAGCCTCCCGGGTAAAGTCTACTCCAAGGTGCTGGAAAGGAGGGTTCGGCCGATAGTCGAACCTCAGATTGAAGAGGAACAATGCGGATTCCGTTCTGGCCGTGGAACAACGGACCAGCTCTTCACTCTCACAAGGATCCTGGAGGGGGCCTGGGAGTATGCCCATCCGGTTTACATGTGTTTTGTGGACCTGGAGAAAGCGTATGACCGGGTCCCCCGGGAGATGCTGTGGGAGGTGCTGCGGGAGTATGGGGTGAGGGGAGCGCTTTTGAGGGCCATCTAATCCCTGTACGCCCAAAGCAAGAGTTGTGTCCGGGTTCTCGGCAGTAAGTAAGCAGACTCGTTCCCGGTGGGTGTTGGCCTCCGCCAGGGCTGCGCTTTGTCACCAATCCTGTTTGTGGTATTCATGGACAGGATATCGAGGCGTAGTCGGGGGGAGGAAGGGTTGCAGTTTGGTGGGCTTGGGATCTCATCGCTGCTCTTTGCAGACGATGTGGTCCTGATGGCATCATCAGCCTGTGACCTTCTGCACTCACTGGATCGGTTCGCAGCCGAGTGTGAAGCGGTTGGAATGAGGATCAGCACCTCAAAATCTGAGGCCATGGTTCTCAGCAGGAAACCGGTGGTTTGTCTACTCCGGGTAGGGAATGAGTCCTTACCCCAAGTGAAGGAGTTCAAGTACCTAGGGGTCTTGTTCACGAGTGAGGGGAAAATGGAGCGGGAGATGGGCCGGAGAATCAGAGCAGCGGGCGCGGTATTGCACTCGCTTTACCGCACCGTTGTGACGAAAAGAGAGCCGAGCCAGAAGGCAAAGCTCTCGATCTACCGGTCTATCTTCGTTCCTACTCTCACCTATGGTCATGAAGGTTGGGTCATGACCGAAAGGACGAGATCGCGGGTGCAAGCGGCCGAAATGGGTTTTCTCAGAAGGGTGGCTGGCTTCTCCCTTAGAGATAGGGTGAGGAGTTCAGACATCCGAGAGAAGCTCGGAGTAGAACCGCTGCTCCTTTGTGTAGAAAGGAGCCAGTTGAGGTGGTTCGGGCATCTGGTAAGGATGCCCCCTGGGCGCCTCCCTAGGGAGGTGTTCCAGGCACAGCCAGCTGGGAGGAGACCACGGGGAAGACCCAGGACGAGGTGGAGAGATTATATCGCCACACTGGCCTGGGAACGCCTCGGGGTCCCCCAGTCAGAGTTGGTCAATGTGGCCCGGGAAAAGGAAGTTTGGGGCCCCCTGCTGGAGCTGTTGCCCCCGCGACCCGACCCCGGATAAGCGGTTGAAGATGGATGGATGGATGGATGGATATATTATATATATATATATATATATATATATAAACACACAATAAAGTAGGCAGGCATAACAAAACACACAATAAAGTGCAAAACATATAATTTAATTATTACAAGTATCATTTAATTGTAATTATTCCATTTTATATTATGCATTTTATTTATATTATTAGTACATTTTAATATACATAATATAATACATTATGTTTACATTAAATATTACCAGCACAAAAAAAAAAAAACGTGTTATTCTTTCTGTGCGGCCCGGTACCAAATGATCCACGGCCCGGTGCTGGTCCGCGGCCCCTGAGTTAAAGTACAATTATGCAAATTTTAAAAAAAGATATTTAAAAAAAAAAGGTTAAAAAAAAAAGGCATTTTTCTCACAGATTTCTTTTAATTGTGCCTAAAGAATTTAAACTTAATTTAATATAAAATATTTGCAAATCTGTGATGTGCATTGCATGGAGCTGTGTTCATAAAGAACAGTGATGCGTCATAAAAGATGCAGAAATTACTCAGTACAGGTGAAAGTTAGGATTGTTTATTTCATCTATAACATAAGAACAATGACAGAAACTGCAACACAGTTTAACGACATAATTATTTCTTTAATCAGCTAAGAAGACTTAATGAATTAATGAATTACAGTACACAATGTAACCAATAATAACATCATGAAAACAGCAACAGGATTACGTCAGTGTATTAAACCATCAGTGGAGATATTGGGTGTGATTCTGTGGGAACAGAGACACATTAGAGGCAATATATTGTAACTGGAAGCCCCCGGCTGTGACCGAAGCGTCAGAGAGGAACTTCAGCGTCATCACGTTTCCTGTCAAACAAAAGCACCAAAAACACATTAAATGTTTTGTATTTGGGTAATCAAAAGAACAATCAATGTGCAATAAAAAAAATGTAAAAAGATTTCCTCATAATGACAACACATCATAACTCTTTCTTGTCTTTATTTATTATATTTTATATATTATAAAAGTGTATAAATGTGGCAGGATGAAGGAATCAAGTGACGAAACCTATAACTTGTTATGTAAATACGACAATAAAGAATTTTTAAAAATAGTGACGACACAGAGACATTGCATGTTTCTTATGAAATGATGAGGACATCTCACCTGTGCTGATGATGTCGTCGGGTAAATAATCGCCACAGAATCTGTAGATTCAAAAGTTTTATTCACATGAAACATATTGTCTTCAGTTCAAGCACCTGCCGACAACAAACTGATTTGATAATCAGTTCATCATGCAAGAGGTTTAATAAAAATGCAAAAACATTTATTTATTTTTTTCAGCTTCCCCAGTGTGAGGATTTGCTGCTTTTCAAAACATGTAATATCTTTGGGGTTTGGACTGCAGGTCAGATAATAAACCAGCAAAAAGAAAATGTTACTTTGGGTTCCGGGAACTTCTGACTTTTAATTGCAATTTCTCTGACATACAGTATCATGGTTCTCTGGACTTTTGCTGCTGATGATGCTGTTTTTGCACACTTTTCACCTGTATTTGATGTCTTTCAATATTTGTTTTGAAATGGTTTTAATTGTTTTTTTTTGTTTTTGTGCAGACCCCAGGACAACTAGCGACCACCTTGTGGAAGCTAATGAGGATCCAAAGAAAGAAATACACTTACTGCATTTACACCAAAAAAAAAAAGAAGGAAATTCTCCAAATCTCAAGTATAGATTAACAGTCAGACCTTTTTCATTACACAAATCATCACTTTCTAGTCAGTGAGGTCGACTGAATGTTGCACAATATTGTCATGTTACGCTGTTAGACAGTTTTTGGGTAATTTCTGTAATTGTTTTTGCATTGCAACCATCATATATTTGATTATGTTAAATGTCTTATTGTACGTGTCAACACATGTTTGATGAGTTGAGCATTATGTAACACATGCAATGCCTACATACTGCATATACAGTAAACCTCGCCCTTCATCATATTGTCCAGATGAAGTTTTTTCGATAAAGTTTTGGGACCCCCCTCACTGATCCTCACCTCCCAGCAAAGCCGGAGATGTCGTCATAGCTGTCGTACACCTCCAGGTAATCTGCTAGACACCCCATGTCCTCCTCCACATCGAACTCCAGGAAGTGGAGGCGGATCCTCTGGCCCAGGCGTGCACGGATGTGCCAGTAGCAGATCTGCTCGTCCTGGTACTCCTCCGGGAAGCTGGGAGACTGAATGATCCTCTGCTGGTCCGTCAGCGTCCCCCCACACTCCTTAGCTGTGAAACACAGGAACGAGATTCAGTGTTCGCCTTCAATCAACATTCTGTGTCTATTCATCAATGCATGACCTAGACGTGTTTATCGTGTGCACTCGAAGCGAAATACTTTCGGAGTTTTCGTCTTAATAATTCATATCTTTACCACCGATGGAGAAAAGAAAAGACAGGAATAAAGTAGAAGAGAATGGGGAATTTGCTGCAAATATGGCTACTGATTTTTTTTCTATTTTTATTATTATTCAGTGGGTTTTTTTTTCAATGTTTTACATGCATTATATGTATTTTTCATTATGGCGTCCTGTTTTCGCTTATTGTAAATATTTTTGTCCTGCATTTCTTGTATAGAAGGTGCTATACAAATAAAGTTTGTTATCCTTATTATTAGTATTACTATTCATTTTAATAATAGAAAATATGAAGCACGGATAATCAGACAGTAATAATACAAAGAGAGGGAGAAGATCGTCTTGAAAAAACGTTTCAATATTTACATTTTTTGAAACATAATTTCAGTAATTGGGGATGTAAGAAATATCAAGATGTTTTTTTTTTTGTTTGTTTTTGTTTTTATTCCCTTGTCCTTTGTAGTGGACATTGGGTCAATCAAAAAGGCCCATAACATGAGAATGAATATTGAATATTGGAAACAAATATAAAACACATTTTAAAAGCTGCTCTGCCTGTTCTCCTCCTCTCCTGACAGCTCAACGTGTCCCTCAACATCATAACACATTGTTTTCTGCCTACTTTTCAAGGTCATGGGGGATAAAAATGTATTTCTACTTTTAAAATCCTAACATAGGATTGTTAAGACTCTCATAAGAAACGACAGGGGGGGCGGGGGGATCTGTGTCTTGCGTGTGAGCTCTGAATGAAATCGTAATCGGAAAAGAAGAGACGAGAGCTTTTGTTGAATGAAGGAAATGAAACACACATGTGGAGACTGGTGTGAGTGAAAAGCTTTTCCACGAGACGTCCTGCGGGGAGAAGAAATGTAACGTTGTTTGACTTTGTTTCTCATTTTCAGATCGTTAAACTTATACATCCATCACCGGGGCTCAAACCAGCCAAACTGTCTCATGTAGACACTGAGATTATCACTTTAATGAGCGGAGAGTTGTAGGAAAATGCCTCCGTAGGATGATTGACTTTCCACTCTAAACGATGAACCTCGTAACCATATGAAAGGTCAGTTTTTAGGAATTAGAGAAATTATGTTAGATTTTTTTTCCCCCGGCATGAGAGGAAAAAAAACATTTTCTAAATCGAGCCCGGGCCAATATTATCTGCCAATAAGGTGTTAGAAATACGTGTTGCGATTACATAGTTTGTCCATTAGAGAACACCTACACGTTTATTTTCCTGCTGTAATGACCTGCTTAGTACATATATTGATTTAAATTCTTAAATAACCAAGTTTAAAGCTGTTTTAATTTATATTTTTATATGAACAATAGATCAAATGCATTTTTTTTTTGTGTGTATTTATTTTATTGCGTGTATTCATTCTGTTTTAATTGTACTCTCGATACCATTGAAAGTGAGGGCATGCCCTCAAGATTTAAATAAAGGTTGCATAAAAAAAAAAAACTTCTGTCTCGTCGAGCCTCACCTGTCTTCTCTCGCTTCATTAAATAAAATAAAAGTAAAAAAGTGAGCCACAGTAAAACACCTCAGCTCTTTGCTGCCTTTTTTTTTTCTTTTAGCATCTTTCAGCTATTTCTTTTGGGTTTTACGACTCGAAACTGCTTTCATAGCGTCATTTTTTGGCTGTTTTCAGTGAAAAAGCTCCACTGGACAGATACCTGCCCAGCAGCAAACAGCAGACAGACACAGTCAGAGACGAACTGGGGAACATGGTGAAGAGTCAAAATTTCACTTTCATCGTGTGGCCAGAAACGCAACTTCAAATGAATCTGAATGAAAGTGTGAGATACATAATACACATTTTCCTCACTTTTGAATGGACAATAAAGTTTGTTGAACTAGTGTTTCTTTAAACTCCCTGAAGGCACAGTGGCATGTGAATTCAGAGCTGCTTTTTACTTACTTATTTCCAAAATATTCCTTTTAAATGCTTTTTAGATGCATTTAAAGGGACACGAGACGTATATGAATATGTTGTATATGAATGAATCAGGCAGATCGTGAAATCTTGTTGACAGTAATGACTCATTCAGGCGTGGTGTATTTTGAAAACCACTCACTGGGCTCACTCCGTATCCACACGTACGCGCTCCAGGTTTATTCTGGGTCCCGTCATGATAACTCACAGGGTGGGACTCAGATTGCGGTTTTAAGAAAAGTCCTGTGAGTCTGTGGAGCCTCAGACTTGATGACTGTCATTAACCTTTGGGCCACAGAGGCTCTGACACTTAACCACAGCCACACAGTCATCGCCTACTCTTCAAACACAGTTTCTTTTCAGCCAATTGGATATTTACCAGCCGCGACAGCAACGCTGGTATTGTTTTTTTTTTACAAAAGTGTGTATGTGTGTGTCATCATGGCTAGATGGGTTCCTGGAGACAGCTGCTGTAGTGGGAACTGAGTGTTTTGTCATGCGTTCCTATTTCTGTCTGTCTGCGTGTGGACAGATTTTGTCACATAGGGTGCAAGACGCAGTCACGACACTTTACAGGTGAGTAGCTGAAGATGGATGCGGTCCGAGCCAGGAACTCATTCTGCACCGCCAGACGGCCTCTAGTTCACTTTAGTGAGTGCCTGTATCAGTGTCATGCACATGTAAAAGTCCTGCATAAAAACTTTTTTCATTTAACATTTTGTTAAACATTCAGATGTATTAGCATTACTGTAGAATATGTAACATTTCGGCATTAAAATGTAAACATGACAAGACCCATGTTACATATTTTTTACGAGTTGTGTGCTTACAATATGCCAAATGTTTCAATACAGAGGAATCTGCAATTTGAGTCTAGGTAAAGTTTAACGTGGATGCCAGAAAGTGTCATAAATAGATTTTTTTATCTACTTTTAAGCCACATTTTCACCAGACACTCCTTACATCTTGGCCATTTTAGCTCTCTCTATATACAGTACATATATATATATATATAACTCAGAGAAACAAGCTGAGCAAATGTCAGCAGCAGTCTAGTTTGTTCACTCTTTAAATCACGTGCAGACGGATCATTCGGTTCAAGGTGAAATGGGATAAACAGTCTCCCGCTCAGGTGTGCTACTCCTCCGTGCAAAGTACTATTTATGAAGTTTTAGTGAAAATGCATGTGTTAGTGAGGTCGTGAGCACATAAACACGTACTCACAGTTGGGGTTGTAGCAGTACACATCCCATCGCTCGCTCTTGTTCCGCCTAACTCCGTAGTCGACGATGCCGATCTTCCCAAAGCCGCAGTTGGCTCCAGCTTTGACGATGGGGTATCCGACATGCCCCCTGTCGAACCATCCAGCAGCACACACATGGTAACCTGAACAAGAGCAAAACAATGATTGAAAAAAATCTGAATTCTGCCAGCCAACAGAAAGTCTTTCGACTCGGCCAACAGGGCAGCCTCGAAGGACCTTTCTGGAGGCCGGTGCAACATGTTCTGTTTGTTATTTTTGTTGTGGGGCCTCAGAGTTACACTCTGCAGACCCAGATAAAAGTGGGACCTCCTAGGTGGACTGATGTGGGGAAACTCAGCTGTCAGTGCTTGACAGGGAGGTGGACCGAGTGGCGTTACCCACCCAAGAAGGTCTTAACAGACTTTTACAACAGCCGTGGGAGCCGCTTAAAACTCGGCACAGAGTCATGAAACAGAAGTGTGTCGCCCGCTGCTTCCCAACGACCTTTACCTCAAGAACACACAAACACCTTCTTCTGGAAGCATGGGTCAAAAGGAAAGGCAAACCTCCCTGCTTTCATTGTCCCGTTGCCATTGCATTGAGTGATGAAGACACTTCCCCACTTCAGTAAATCTCCTTCAGCTGGAGCTGTGCATGTGTGTTGTAGATGAGCGTGCACATGGGTTGCAGCAGACCTATTTGACGAGCTGCCTCCAGTTGTTCGTAAGTGGCCAGCTTCCCTCCCTCATATTTGCAGACAGCTTTGGCCTCTTTATATGTCAGCTGGTATCTCCCTTCGCGCGATTCCCGGTGGTAAACTCCAGCTGCTTGTTCTGTCAGAGAGAGAGAGAGAGAGAGAGAGAGAGAGACAGAGAGAGAGAGAGAGAGA
>CALSBV010011748.1:190764-202110 GCA_943590825.1 Bovichtus diacanthus
AGAGAGAGAGAGAGACAGAGAGACAGACAGAGACAGACACAGAGAGAGAGAGACAGACAGAGAGAGAGAGAGACAGAGAGAGAGAGAGACAGAGAGAGACAGACAGAGAGAGAGACAGAGAGAGAGAGAGAGAGAGACAGACAGACAGACAGACAGACAGACAGAGAGAGACAGAGAGACAGACACAGAGAGAGAGAGAGAGAGAGAGAGAGAGAGAGAGAGAGAGACAGACAGACAGACACACAGAGAGAGAGAGAGAGAGAGAGAGAGAGAGACAACAAAGGTAACACCACTGTCTGAAGCCAGGAGAGGAAGGATTGTCTGCAGCGACCACAGATTGCAGTGGAGGAATAAAACTTCAAACATACTCATGTACACATTTGAGGTACTTTATTTGTGTATGTATTTGTCCATACTTCTTCTCCACTACATCTCAGAGGTGAATATTGTACTTTTTACTCCAGCTTTGGTTACTTTAGTTACTCGTCAGATCACAGTTTTTCCTCCCCTTCCTGTCCAGTGTAAACCATGTATCTCCAGATGTGTTGATTTTGAATGTTTGTGAAAAGCTGGAAAATGCATCATCACAAAGCTGAAAACAGGCTGTTTTTTCTGAGAAACTCATGAAAAGTTGACTTTTTAGAGACACGTGGTTCTCACAGGACAGAGACAAAGACACACATGTGATGATCTTATAGAATATGATGCATTGCTGTAGATTAAACTACCAACAGGATATAAAGGAGTTCAAATGCAACATACACATTAATGCAGCAGTGATATTAACCCAGACGCATCAGATATAATAGTTAATGTTTCAGTGAGAGGCTGCAGGTTAAATTAAGCTAAACCTTAAACATGAACCAGAGAAGCTGCCTGTGTGAGATTGTTCTACATTTTGGAAGTCCCCCATTGAATTAGCTCATTTTCTCTCTGGCCTCATCAGTGGGGAGTGCTGATCCGGTTTTGACTCTTCGCATGCATGACTGCAGAACTGGGCAGAAAGCACTCAGAAATGAGCCTGAAGTTGATATTTTGATCCGTTTAACCTGTGTGATGTGTTTAGCCTCATTAAACAAAAGCATGCAGTAGAGGACGGAAGTTACATGTATGATTCAGGTAAGGCGAACTCATTAGCAATATGAAACACTGTTCTGTTACTCTCCTTCTCACCTCATAAAAACATCAAGAAAAGGTGTGGGGGATTATAAAATAGTTGCAGGTGTATGGAGAGCAATGCACGTGGAAATATGAAGCCATTCTACAGTACTGCCAAAGTAAAACAAATAAAAAATGAGCTGACCCATCTTTTCTTAAGACGTTTGAATTTGTTTGAATTTTGGAAAGCCCTGAGATGAAGTCATTCCTCCATGTTTACTGGCCTCGTGCAGCACTCAGCCAGGTCATAAACATGCAGTTTGGCACGAGGGAAAGCTGCTGGACTGGTGTGTTGCCTTAATTATTAGTCCTAGTTGCTCCTCGCAATGTGCCTTTAATGTGAGGATATTGTTTTCTGTGCTTGCATAAAAACGGACAAGAAAAAACAAACAATCCCAGGTACAAGCCGGGCTAGTTCAACCTACACGTAGAATACACGTGAAGGAAATAAAGTATGTTGCTGTTGCAAAAAGAAATCAGACTAATTCAAAAATAAAAGAAAAAAATGATTGGATGGAAAAAGCCACAAATGGACCAAAACTGTTTTAATCCTCGCGACTAGTAATCCACTGGAGTCATGACACTATATATAATATATAAATATAAATGCTCGTGACTCCATTTGAGTTTTGTAACTTCGGCTACAATGAATAAACGCGTCGAGATGCACGCGGTTCAGAACGTGCCGTGTGTTCTAGCTACAACTGCAGCGACGGGAACAGCAGATATTTACCCAGCCATATTGAGTTATGAAATATTCCGTTTCTGAAGCCCCATGCCTGCGCCTCTTTGAGCAGGAAGCCGAGTGTGCAGAGGAGAGCGAAGGAGCGCATCCTGCAGCCGTCAGTGCGCAGCTGCTGCTCCAGATGTTTCCAGGAGCTCTGCGCCTCAGGGGCGGGCTTTATACTGACTGCTGCTGCCCCCCCACACACACACACACACACATACACCCACCCACACACAGGGGGGGCACTGAGTGTTACTCACTGCAGGTTAAACGCTCACTCTACTTTCTGAAATCCAACGTTTCTGGATCTTCAGCTCCGTGGCACAGTGTTGAGTTTCAGAAAAGAGGTTTTAGGACATTTGTCAAACGACATGAAATATAAAGTCAGCACGTGCAGCAAACACTTCTTCCAAGAGGGTACTTTCACATTAAATGATTTACTTAAATGTTCTGTAACTTTGGTTTTCGGCCACTAGCAGGCAGAATAACTCCATGCCAAGTTGAAAGACACACACACACACACACACACACACGCACACACACACACACACTCTTGACTTACACTAATAATGCAAAGGTTCATCTCAGCCTGTGAAAACAGCTGTTTGTACTATTCTGTGGCTGCAGGGAGTCTGAACATTTGTTATCATCTCAGTTTGGACTACAACATATTAAAAATACTAATAATATTAAAAGTGTCTATCTTATACTGATGCAGTCCATTCTTTGATTGCTTTACAATACAATACACTAAAGTTGTGTAGAGTTTAATAAAGTTACTTTAGAAATAACTACTTTTGGGGATCTTTTGGGTGTGACAGAAACATATGTAGCTGCCAGAGGAGCTGCTGTCCCTCCACCAGCAGAACTCCCAGTTCTTTATTGGCCATATATTGAAGGTGTGTAAGGATAATAGGTGTGTGTGTGTGGTTGTGTGTGTGTGTGTGTGTGTGTGTGTTTGTTTCTTCTTCCAGCAGCTGAAGTCCAAGAGCCAAACTATAAAGCCTGAGGATACTTTCATCTGCCCGTCGCTTGACAAAAAGTAGAGCTGATTCTTCTCTTTTCAACTGAGCTCAGATCTACTTATCTGGAAGACCTTCGCCCCCCCTAACCACACACACACACACACACACACACACACACACACAATCACACTGCTCATGTGCAATATACACTTTATATCTAATAGTGTTATTACTGGCTGCTGGTTCACTTACTTTTATTACGCTGCTACTTATTTTTTCTTTTTTTTTTTTACCATCTTGGCCTCTTTTATCTAACATGTTAGCCCACTTATTTAAATTGTTGTATTCCAATAAAGGATTTCTGACTGCGATCTGAAAGCATTTCAAGTCTTACTTTTTCCGACACTGAATTTGCTGTTAAATGATCTTCTTCAGGACTATAACTTTGGTGTGATATCTCAGTTTGCAACGTGATACCTCCCTTTTATAGAATCACAGGTTAATGTGAGAGGGCACACACAGACACACGCGCACACACATACACACACACATGCACACACACACATGCACACACACTAATAGCTGTCGGGTAAAATTGTCCTGAATTGCTTCCAGATCTGGGAGGAAATTATCCGTACCTTCCTAATTCTCGGCGCGTCTCTCCCATTCAAACCCACACACGGAAAGTCCGTCTCACATCCAGTAATTGTGACATACTGTACATTACAGCTGCATTTTAATAGGAGATGCATCATCATTTCCATGTGTCCTACAACTACGGGAGGGGAAACTGATTACGCAGCTTGGAGTGAGTCGTCCGCAACGGGATGAAATAACAATAAAAGTGCACGTAATTATGTATACTACTGACATCATGTCTGTCATGAGTAATACATGCGAAAGA
Source organism: Bovichtus diacanthus (assembly GCA_943590825.1). Taxonomy (NCBI): domain Eukaryota; kingdom Metazoa; phylum Chordata; class Actinopteri; order Perciformes; family Bovichtidae; genus Bovichtus; species Bovichtus diacanthus. Next base: position 194,519 of record CALSBV010011748.1, read on the forward strand.
AACGTGATCATTTGTGCTCAGAAATGGGAGAAAAGGCAACAACAGCGTGGACTTTGATTTCAAACTAATCTGACTGCTGTCGTTGCTTTTAGGTAAAAAAAAACAAAACGTTTGTTTCGGATGTTCAAGCGAGACAGATAGAGAGTAAGAGAGAAGTAAAATGGAAACATTTCACAATCTAAATGAACACTATGTGATATTTCTTTGAGGGAAAATCACAGACAAATTAACGTTTATGGCCCAGAGAGTTAAAACTGGATGTATGTGTTGATTTATCGCCAAGCATCAGATTTCACCCTTCGACTTCCCGTCTTTATGGATGCTTTTGAATTTACACCTGAAGTTCATTTCTCATTCTCTTTGTGACACAGCAACTTGGAAAGTTTGCATTGAAAGGAAGACCCCTGCAAACACAAATTATTATTTATAGCCGTGTTTACAATCTGTTATTCATTATGATAATGCAGGTTTGGAGTGGAAAATGGCTTTTTTAGATCACAAAATAGATGCAGCGCTGCTGAAAAGGAGAAAAATATTCGCCAAACACGTCACAGAAAAGACAAAAAGCACAATCCCTCTTCTTGTCGTGTCTCGAGGCCAACCATGTACGCCAATGTAGTGTAACAAAATAAAGTATCATATATGAAAAAGAACTTGATAAATAAATATGTATCTCCTTATCATGGCTGGCACGTTGGCTTCTGGTTCCTTAAAGAGAAGCAGGTATGTATGGATCTTTATGCCTTATTGTATGCACATGCCCTTTTACTCAGGGTCTCTTAAATCTGCCAATGCACCGCAATCCCTCAACTCCCCCTTACTTTACGGGACTAATCGAACTAATGTTGAAATAAAGCATCAATCTGTTTATTTGGACACTCGGAGGCAGACTTCCTGTCTCCTACAAAATGAGAATAACTAGAATTAATGAGAATTTATGTCAACAGGCAACATGCAAGGGTCTGTCAGAAGTGTCATCAGTTTATCCTTTCCAGACGTTTGTGTGAAATTGTCAAGTTCAGCGTATGAATTCTTCAGGTTACGGCCGAAAACGTGTTTTTGGGAGCTCACAGTGACCTTTGACCTTTGACCTTGGAACAATAAATTCCAATCAGTTCATCCTTCAGTCCAAGTGGACGTCTGTGGCAAAACTTGAAGAGATAGACTCCACGGGACTTTGACCAGAAATGTATTTTGTGATACGGCAAAAACAAACGTAATTCAGACGAGAATCATGTTTCCCTCGAAACATAAACGACAACGAAGTTTTGAGAGCAGAATTCGGCGGAGAGTTGACATGTTAGCAAACAGTTTTTCTAACATTAACATGTAGCATTAGCGTCACGCTACGAAGCATCCTGAATATCATTAAAGGAGATGTTATGTCAGTGTTCGTTTATTTGTTTCTGTGACCAAACAAATCCTTTATTGCAGCTTTTAATCTCAATTCAGATTAGCTCGTTTTAGTTTGGTCGTTAAAGTCCCGCTGAACTTGAACTATTTGTAAATCATCGGCACTACCAGGAAAATGTGGTGAGTTTCCCTGAGCGTGGGGGGTGACGTGTGTGTGTGTGTGTGTGTGGGGGGTAATTACTGTCCTGGAATGACGCGACATCCTCATCACACATGTGCAACATGTTTCTGGAGCAGAGCTGGTTTTATTGTTCAGACTCTCTCTGTGGGAATTACCTCCACATGCACGTCAAACACAACAAGCCCAGATGGGGAGAGGACGGAGGGACGGATGGACGTAGAGAGAGAGAGAGAGAGAAAGAGAGAGAGAGAGAGAGAGATGCAGAGTATAATAGCGTCTTTGTTTCTGGTCTGTTTTCTGTTTTTCTTTAATTCTCTCTGCGTGTTCTGACCGACTCCCATGATTTAACATCCTGGCACTGCCGGGTGTCAGACTGGAGCTGCTGGTGCTCGTCGCTCCGGTGGTCCACGACACACTCACACAAACTTGCACTCACACACAACTTATTGCTAAATATCCCTCCTGCAGATTGAAAGGACCCCTGCAGAATTCACTCATCATGTCTTTAGTCAAAAAAAAATCCATAAATTTCAATCCATATGTTTTTGGTTTTACCAATCATAGTTTTTTATAATAATGTTCCTGATACATTTTAATGAAAAATGTTAATTAGACTCTCTTTAATGAATAAATATATCTTGTTTTACTTGTCTTTACTTTTTTTTTTTTTACTTTGAGGTACTTTACATGTGTATTTCCAAGTCCTGCTACGTTGTACTTTTACTTCACTGCATATATCTGATAACTTCAATTACTAGCTACTTCGTAGATTCAGATTAATAATACAAAATATAAAGAACAAATAAATTAGGATGTAGGATAAAGTTTAAGATAAACTTAATTTAAAAGTCACACCCGGCAGTATATAAAGTAATTAAAATGAGCTCCACCTTTAACAGCTGCAACATTAAAGTGATGAACACATTAATGCATCAATAATTATAATAATATATAATATAATATATATTATTCTTAAATGGGCCATTTTTGCATAAGTACTTTTACTTTTGGTTATATATTTGGATACTGATAGTTTTGCATTTTATAAATAAAATGCAGGACTTTTACTTGTAACATTTTTTACAATATGTTACATACATTATATATATATAAGTAAAATACCTGAGTAGTTCCAGCACTAAAAGCACTTAGATATAAATACTGTTTGATTGAATAAACAGTCTCCAAAGTGAATCTGGTGAATGTCGCTTTTCCTTTGTGTTAAACGTATTTTATTTACGAGCTTCTTCTTGCATAAAAACATGTTTTTTTTTTACTAACATATGCAACAGCTGTCTGTTACTTTGCTCTTCATCCTGTGACGAACACGAAGGTCTGTGCCAAAATGTCACGGCCACCTTTCAAACTCCATCGCAGTAGAAACGTCCTCCTCGGCAGGTTTTTATGGTTTGGGGCGAGTACATCTCAGTTTCAATTAAAGCTGACAACTCACTGTGAAATCAAGGTTTTTTTTTCTGTTACATTAAAGTGAGTTTGTGAGGAAACATATTCAGGCATTATTTATTAAGAGATTAATACTCAAATGTCGGGACTTTGATTATGTGGTCTGACCAGGTGTCAGAAGCTGAGAAAATATGTTTAATGGAAATCTTAATGCGCCATTATGAGCTACTTATTTTTTACTTTTATGCTTACTTACTTGTATAATATAAAAAAAAAAGGTATTCTTCTTTATATCATACTTTATATTGTACTTTTTACTCCTTAGTTAGTAGTTACTTTGCAGATTAGGAGTAGTAATACAAAATAAACGATGATACATTACTGTTGATAAATCTACCCAGCAGTATATAAAGTCATTCAAATGAGCTCCAACATTAAAGTGATGAACACATTAATATATTCACCAACTATAATCCTTGTGCGGTGCGAGGGTCTCAGGACAGTGAGACAAACGTGTAATTTGGGATATTGGACTATATAAATACATTTTTGATTTGATTTAAATACCAACATTAGTCATTTTGGATTATAATTGATCAATATTGACATAATTAATTGACTTGTGTGGATGTTTTCTTCTTCGAGGAGGCATCATAATGTTGCCGGAATTGTATATCAAAGAAAAAAAGTGATATATATATTTTTTTTCTGCTTTGCTTGCAAATTTGACAGGAGCTAGCAGAACAAATGGGGGATTAAAATGTATGCAGACTGATTTCAAATCCACGCTGTTACAAAGGCTTTGGGTGGGGGACCCACCAGGGGAACGTACTCTGGGGATACAGCTGACTTCCATCAGCAGCATGAGCCTGGAGCCCCCACCCTCTGGAGCCCCCACCCTCACTCAGCGAGGAAGAAGAGCTGCAGCCGAAGGGCTTTTTAAAAAGGAGCTGGCGCCGTCCGGTGTTCACAGATTAAACCTAAAACACAGAGTCTGGTTAGAAAGTCTGCTTTCACTGGTGGAAGAACACAGAACCTGTACTGTACATGTACAACAACGTAGAAATACTCCTTCAATCAAACCTCCTTAAAGTGGCAACAGAAAGTAGTGAAAGTATTGTACTTTTCCTAATGGTTCTCAATCTAGGGGTTGCTCCCCTCCCAAGGAACACAAGATAAATCTGAGAGGTCGTGAGATGATTAATGAGCAGAGAAGGACAAAGTACTCGGAAATGGAAATGGAAACTTAGTACTTTAAAATTGTACTTAAGTACAGGATTTGAGTAAATGTTCTTAATTACTGTCCACCATCTGACACTTGGAGAGAAAAGAAGGAAAAACTAATTTCTGCTGCGCAAATTTGTATATTACTGTTTTTTTTTACTTTTCTCTTTAATCTTTGGTGTTTTGGTCAAACAGTAGATAATTTTACCTCTTTGGGCTTCGAAAGGTTCCTTTGAAGCAAAGTCCAGAGGTGAAATGTCTCAAACATGAGATACGTACACACAGAGGTCACTACGCAAAGGTTGGGAGCCACTGGTTTGATCTTTAACAATCCTTTGTGTTTATCATATGTTTTTATGTAAAATCTTAATCTGTAAAGTAACATGGAACTTTGTCTGTCAAATAAATAGTAGTGGAGTAAAAAGTACAGTATTTCCATCTGGTATGTAGGGAAGTAAAAGTATAAAGTAGCATAAAATAGAAATACAAGTACGAGTTTGTCAAAATTGTACTTGATTAAATGTACATTTGGCTGGAAGACTATGAAAAACTTAAACTGCATCAGGCAGGGAAAAGTTTTTGTAACAGATTTTATCTGCGGAGTTTGGGAGCGAAGGCAGAATATTTAGTTTAGCGGTAAAATTAGCTAATTTATGAACCACTGCAACTGTATTCTTGGTGTCTTGTAAACCAAAGAGACTCTTTCTGTGTATGACGCGAAGACAAAGAAATCCATCGTGCACTTAGTTACTTTCCACTCCTGTCTCGTCGACTCTCTGATTCTCTTCCTCATACTGACATGAAAGTAAAGAATGTACTCTTCATCACTGTGTTGACTCTCCCTGGCTAGCCCTACTGACAACCTGCAGGTGTTTGATGTAATAATAAACGAGCCCAACGTGTTTCCTGGTCCACATATTTCTGCTCTTACGCAAACAGTATATTGTTTCACACCAGAGCCTCAACGAGTGTGCAGTAAACTCACTAGATGGCAGCAGCGGGCCGGACATTGGGCGGCTTTAAAGCTCCAAGAGAGAAACTAATCAGCAATTGAATTATTGCCATGAATGCACTTTGCACAGATACGCTAAATCGCTTTAAGTACATGGACAATATGTCAGTGTTGAATAGGCATTCATTTGCTGCTAGATTAGATTCATATGACACATTATTATTGTTAGAAGTTTTTGGCTTTTAGTTCGTTTCATTCTATTTGTGTTTTAAATGTGTTGGTTATTGCAAAGCACTTTGTAACTGTGTTTTAAAAGGTGCTATATAAATAAATTGTAATAGTGATAATCTTTTTTTATTATACCGCTTCAGCTGAAGACAGCTGTCACATTTTCAAACTGGGGATTAAATCACACAATGAAGCCACAGGGCTATTTCCATTGTGATCCATTTAACCACATGGGATAAAAACAACGTAAAAGCACAACTCAAAGTTAATTTGTGCAAAGTCCCTATTTGCCAGTTTTAAATTTCTCACTGCAGCAATGAGTTTAGAAGACACTGAAGGTTTATTCCGTTCCATTCTCTTGAACCTTAAAAGGATCCAATCTGTTGAGCTGCCTCTTGCTTAGTTATGATTGACTGATAGTTGGACAGATATTTGGGGCGCTCATTATGAACAGTTTCCTGTGTAAGCCTGATTTGTATGAATCTTTTTTTTTTTTTTTTTTTTTTAAACTGGAAGCCAAATAAGTGGCTGAAAACGTGCAGAAGATGGGTACGAGGATGTAACTTTAACACCACCCCGATTAACTTGTTTTGGGCAGTCTGGAGTTTATGGCTACTTCTGCTTTTTAACAAGTAATATGAACTGGCTGCAGGAATGTGTTCCTCAAGATGCATTAATGAGGTCCAACCCGGATGTTTTGAGTGATAAAAGTTTGGCTCGCAGTTCACTATCCAGCTCATCCTGAAGGTTGTGGCTCTGCGCAGCAAACTGGGAAAAGTGTATACAGCAAAAATCCTTACATGCCTGGCTTTGTCATGTTGAAACAGGAAAGGGTTTTCCCCAAAGTTGGATGCACACTATTGTCTAAAAAAATATCATGGTATGCTGTAGCATTATGTACGGAAGCCCTGAGAGGCAAGCGAGTGAAAAATAAATTTTCTGAGTTTGTTTTAAAAGGTTTTCTTTGCCAGGATAATCTTTCTAAGTATAATTTTTTTTTTTGAGTTTTAATTTCTTCAAATACTCTAAACACAACGTACGTATAAAGTGCGTTAGCAAGTCATGTAACATTACTGTCATGTTTCTCTTTGTGCTAGAAATGTATTTTAATTAGCGCTAAAAAAATAATCTTGACAAAACTTTTTTTCCACCCATTTCATGGATGATTTTTATTTAAGGAACCCTTTCAAGATTACCTGGCAAAACTTTTTTTTTCTTCACCTGTTATTAGGTCAAACACAGGAGAGAAACATTTGGAAAATGGATCAACAGAATATTTGTTTCTCACTTTTCCTTTAGGGCTTAGTTCCCTTCTTTGGAAATAAGGGACAATCAGCCGCCCAGAACAAAAGAACACACACATTTAAAAAATAGCCATCCATATTGGTCAATAGAAAAGTCAATAGCATTCAGCAACAGGAGGTCAAAGGTCAAAACATTGTGACTTTTTGACAACGTTGCTTCGCACGGAGCTTTTGTGAAGCCTGAATGTGTTTGTGCTGCAGCATATCAGTGTTGTGTTCATGGCAGCATGGGGACGAGTGACGGCTGAGCCGCTTTCAGACCTGGGAACTAAAACCCCTGTTTACACAAAACATTTACATCACAAAGAGGTTAATGCTCCTTTCCCTCCTGCCGACGTGGAGGGAAACAGACTCCCCCGCTCGCTGCAAGAGATACGAAGGACTGTGTGATAAATGAATATGTAATACTTTAACATTTCTACTTTTTATTTAAACAGAAATAACACAATCTTTTTCTTACTTATTTCTTACCTTTTTTGCATTATTTTCTCTTGTCATTGCTGCTGGTAAACAAAAGTAACTTTAAGTGAAGGATTTTAGTTCCACTACTGAGCACAGTTACCATCATCCGGATCCCAAAGCCTCACTTTCAATTCCTCGTGGTCAGGCTAAGAAGAACTTAAAAATAAGAAATGATGCTGAAAATACAGTGTGAATAAAAAGATGCTGTGTTGAGGAAATAAAGCAGAAGGATGGTAGAAAGGGAATTTTCTTGTTAGACAGGGAACAAGCCAAATAAAGGAACAAAGTCAGAAATAACTTCTCCAATGGAAAATATTTTCTTAACGGGCGTGAGACGAGAAGGAGGAGAGACAGAGAGAGAGAGAGGGAGAGAGAGAGGGAGAGAGATAGAGACAGAGATAGAGAGAGGGAGAGAGAGAGGGAGAGAGAGAGAGGGTGAGGGAGAGAGAGAGAGAGGGAGAGAGAGAGGGAGAGAGAGAGAGAG
>CALSBV010011748.1:202510-227422 GCA_943590825.1 Bovichtus diacanthus
GAGAGAGAGAGAGAGAGAGAGAGAGAGAGAGAGAGAGAGAGGGAGAGGGAGAAAGAGAGAGAGGGAGGGAGAGAGAAAGAGAGAGAGAGAGAGAGAGAGAGAGGAGAGGGAGAAAGAGAGAGAGGGAGGGAGAGAGAGAGAGAGAGAGAGAGAGTGCAACATTTCATGTCAATACAGCTCATAGATGCTGAGATATTTTAGTCTGGACCATCCGCAGAGCAAAGCTGCTAGCATGGCTAAAAATAACAGTACAAACTCTCAAAACATACTTTGAAATTAGCCGATCGTTTAAAGATATAAACCCAGAGGAGGTAATCATTAAACCACATACCTGGACTGAAAGTATGTTGCTCTTAAAATATAATAATAATATGTACCCGTAGCTAACTAGTTCGTTGGTATAGAGCGGTGCAGCACATTGATTTAGCTCAGGTTAGCTCACTCACGTGATTTGTCTTTGCTAATAATATGTTGGACTCATTGTACAATGTGTATTTTCAGATACATTTACAATTAGAATTAAAACACTTTCAGAACATTAACAAATAATGGATCCCCTGTTGAAGACCTAGGTCTTAAACAGCAAGAAAATATCTCCAAAAATCTCTGTAAAATTCAGAAATTGGTGCTTTAGAGAATTCCTGAAAAAGCTGTGAAAGCTAAAAAAAGAAAAGCAGGTTGCATTGTGGGAGTATCTCAAAGGAAAGAAATACATAATTGCAGAGATAAATGTAAATATACTATGAGGTGTGTTTGGGGAAAACGCTGATTGTAGTAAATCTACTCACATTGAAGAGTCAGGTTTTCTAAAAATATAACAAATGTGTACTTAGCAAAAATGTAGGTTGTCTAAAAAAAAAATCAATTTTCCTGATCTGTGTTTTTGGGTCAAAGGCTAATGAGACCATTGATTCTGTTAATGAGGCTCAGACTTATGTCAGCAGGAGGGTTTAATGTCCTCCCTCGCACAGCCAGATTCAACCTGAGCTGTGACTTCACAAGCATGTCAGCGTGCTGGACGACGACGAGAGGAAGGAAACTCACCCAGAGATTCATGAGCTCACCTCAAGCAGGAATAACTGAACAAAACATTGACTTGTTCCACATCACAGCTGCAGTTTTCTCCTGCCTGAGAGAAATTGTTTGTATAAGAAGTCAGAGAGAGGCGCTCAGAAGTTTTTGTATTTCTGGGTTTGAGTGAGAAAATGTTTTTTAGACGACCAAAGATGGGAGAACAACAGCCCACATTAAAAACATGTAGATAGGTGGTAAATGGGGCCTTTATTGGAGTAAAATTTGCAAAATGTGTGCGGAAAGTTGTCAATCCGTATACTTGCGTACACAGATTTGTGAATGTGTACAAGAATCTTTAGATGTGCATTTAAATCGGTGTATGCATTTACAGATTTGTTCACGCACATTAATATGTGAGTACATTCTATGACGGCGTATTAGGGCCAAAGAATAACAAGAGCCGGAGGACGGGTGTAATATTCAGGGGAATATTCTGAATTTAAGAGATTTTGCTCTTGGATATTTTCTGAGAATAAAGTGGTAAAACTAGGAGAAAAAAAACCTCCCAATTTACGAGGAGAAAACTTGATTATTCTCTGAGATTATAAAGTCGTAAAGTTCCGAGAAAAACAAGAAATTCTCTCGAGACTCTGAATACTTTAAGTGCTATAAAAATACATTGCATATCTCTAAATTGATTGTGTAAAAATGCTTGATTTTGTGTCTTTATGTAGTTACAGAGATCCTTCACTCAAATGTTTCATCATTGTCGGAAATGTTTCCAGCAACCCAAAAATCAAGGAATAAAGACATCAAGTTTTTTTCCACTTAAATTTACCACTTTAATCTCAGAGGATCTGAAAATTTCTCGGAATAAAAGCCCCCTCTTACAGGCTTTCACAGTCATTTTTTTATACACTGACGTAAACATCTAAATATGAACGTACCGATAATAATAATAATAATGGACCCATAGTTCAGAGGTACGATGCTTAAAAATGACATTATGTTATGTTGAAGTACGTGACTGGATATATAATTATAGGGTCATTTTGTAAAAGAAAACTTCAGTGTCACAACGATCATCAGAGTGGGAGGAGTCTTACCAGGGAGCTGTAAATTACAGCATCAGAGGACACATCAGACCCGCCTTCCTGTCTGTGTGATCGCACATCAAACATATAAGTTCATGTGGTTAGTGGGGCAAACAGATGTTTTACTAAACTTTGAAGAGTGCATACACACAAACAGGCAGAGTTATGTGTGATGTTTAAAATTAGACCTCAGATTTATGCCACTCCTCCCGGCGCAGACCGTGAATATGTACCGTACGACAGAACCAAACACGACAGACTCTCCAGCTTTTGACATAAGCAAATTTTATTGTTCTTGCTCCGTGTGCAGTATTACATAAACATGTAGTGATGCGAGTCTGTTTATCCATGTTGAAATGTTTGTGACTGTACAGGAAGACTTTATGTTTGAGCTGAAAAAAAAAAAAGGTGTTGATGAGTCTTAGTAAATTGTGCCAAGACACATAGCCAAACCAAAAACCCCACAACTGAAAACATTCCATTTGGCACCGTATGTACATACATACCCACGTTAGATTATTTACATACACTCTTTGCACTCACTCTCACACATACAAACTCCAAGTCCCTGCCACTTTTACTGGAAGAAAAAAAAAGGCCACAAAGCACCCTTCTCTCTCTCGCCCGACCCCTCTTAACATTTCTCACCGTCAGATTACCCTGCAACAGTTCTGCAACTGTGGGATACGGCAGATTTATGACTCTGGACTCTTCAGAATTTCCACCCACTCCCAGTGCAGCCAGGGTGGACACAGCGTCACAGGGACTTTATAATGTAGCAGCGAGTCATACTGTATTCCCAAAATCCACATGAACTCAGAGTACTGCATGTGTCTGTATTCCAAGTTATCCAAGTAATGTACCCTTTATCATCATATGCGAAAGCTTTTACCACAGTGCTGGATATACAGTATTTAACATGGGGTTGAGGGTTCGGAGGCTGGTGATATTTCCTTTTTTTCTTTTATTCTTTTTTAATCCAACCAACAGATCAAAACCAACAATAGTCTGAAGTATTAGTCTCTGTACTCAAAACCTCATAATCTCACTTCTCTGGGCCATTAAGATCCATTAACAAATCATCAATGAGCGACACTGCTGCACTGCAACTATCCATTATTTTCTTGATTAATCGTCTGGTCAACAAAATGTCTGAAAATAGATTTCTTTAAAATTTTTTATTTGAAAGCCTGTCACCATTTCATAATGCCCGAGGTGACCGGCCAACTTTTCAAATCCCAAAGATATTTAATTTAATATAAAACAGGGAAAAGCAGCAAATTACTGGTGCCGACTACTGAAGCTGGAACTCTAGAATATATGCCGGGTGTTTTTTGAGAAAAGAGACAAAAAGAAAAAACTTAAATGATCAACACAATATAAAATATATTTGCAAATCAATGTTATGTCAATTGACAAATAATTGTTTAAACAGAACTAACAATTGTTTCAGCTGTAAATATTCACTAGCGCTTCCAATGTGTATTAATCCGCTGCTGAAAATAGTCCCTATTGAAGTAATGTTTGCAAAAAACTTAAGTATCCAGCTATTTTAGCAAATTGCTTTTAGAAAAATTTATATTTTTGAAGCATTTTAAAGAATCATGTCTTAAGTGGGAACAAATTAATTTGGGTCTGTGAGCCACAGGTAGAGTTGGAAAGTATTAAGAGACTTCCATATTGTTGGTTTTGGTCTTTTCATGGGATTTGTTGTCAAAAAGACAAATATAGAGTAACACCAGCATTAACTTTGAAGGGTTCAGAGGCTGGGGGGGGGGTACTTTATGATTCAGATTAAGAGAAGGGAGTGCAATTGGAGTTTACAATAACACACACGCACGCACACAACATAAAAGAAAATGTAAATCTTTACGAGACTTGACTCTTAATATTCTCTGTGCAAAATGAGGGTAAGAAGTCTATTGCTTAGTAAATGTTAGTAGTACCACAACAACATCATAACCACCTTCAGAAATATGTGCTTTTTTAATAATCCTGGGAATTTGAAAATATCTGATGCGGAGTGAAATTTATTCTTGAGTCCTGTTGGGTGGAAATTTTATAAAAAATTCTTTTTATAGTGTTTTATAAAAATATACAAATATAAGCCAATGTCCTGCCTGCTCTGTGCAAATATTGAATGGTGGTTTTACGTGGTTGGAGTCATGGTTTTTATTAGTTTATTTTGTGTAACTGCAGACAAACTCACCCTAACTCTACTCTCTCTCTCTCTCTAAAAGACCAGGAAGTTCATGCTTTTGTTGCTCCTCCACCGAATGCCACCGCTGATGAAGAAAAAAAGAAGTCACATCACGTCTCTGTGGTAGGCTTAAATCTGTGTAAACCGCATAAAGATAAAAAAAAAAAAAAGGCCACAGATTTCCCCCGTCAGACAGTCAGTTCATTTCACTTCAGTTATCAGGTGTGAGCCGTGCAGCGGGATGATTCAGTCCTCCGTCCACCTCGGCCCCCGTCCTCCAGGGATCTGTTCGTCGGACCGGTCCTGCCGCGCCCCGTGCAGAGGGATCAGTGGACCCCTCCGTTGTAGGACTTCCCATACATGTTGAAATCCGTTTCTACGAAATGAGTAGAGACGGGCTGCTTGTACAGAGGGTTGGAGGCCTGCAGGTGCGAGAGATAAAAACAGAAAGTGAACGAGAGCTTTGAACTCAAAGTGAGACAGTTCAGGGCTCTATCGCAACGTCACACCGGATTCGGCGAGGAAACTAAGAAACGCGCTGCTCCACTCAACTAGCACACTGGTGACGTACCCTTAAGTGGAATGCACCCGATCTCTGGTTCTCTGCTCGTGGATTCAAACCAGGAAACAACATGGCGGCCTGCTCATAAACTTTATTTACTTTATAAACTTGCAAGTTGAGAAATAGGCAATGCCACTGTTGAATCTTTTTTCATTTTGTAACTACATCGCCTAGTTTGACAGCGTCGTCCATGTTTGTTGACCGAGGCAAGAGTCTAGTCTAATTATGCACACTGCAACAAACCCCAAACTCGGCGCAACACTCCCACCATGCACTGCGCGACAATGCGAAATGAATAGAAAAGTGTTGAGACGCCCTCCGTTGCTGAATCTTGTGGAAATTTGCCGTAATACACTGGCTCTGCTGATATGCCAACTTCATGTCCTCATTACATAGTTTGACCTCCAAAGAGCACTGAAAAAAGTAGAATTTTTTAAACTGTGATCCTTACCATCTCGTATCTGGCTCGTGAGCGTGCGCTCTGGAAGCGTGCGAACTCTCTCCGGTCGTGGACGGTGATCGCCAACTTCCAGACAGCGAGCAGCACCACTCCCACCAGCAGGATGCTGCCGACCACTGCGAGCAGCACCATCAGAGCATCCGGCCCACCGCCACACTCTGACACAGGAAAAAAGTTCATCAAATTTAGAAAAATAAATGCTTTTGGACCGATGAAAGGAATGATAGTCAAAACCCAGACCAAAGTTAAAAATAAACCATCATTATACTTTAATGGTGTTTTGTGTATGGAATCAGCCGAATCTGGCACAGATACACAGATACAGATACACACACACACACAGAATCTCAGCGTTCAAACCCAATTCAAAACTCATCTCCATCATAAATGGCTCCAAATTTATTTCATGTTTTGTAGAAACATGTCTCGCGTCACATCGATGCAACATTAGGCTTTAAAGGGTTAATCATCAAATGCAAAACACATTTCGGGTTACAAACCACACAGAAATATCTGAATGTTTCAACATTTGACATTTATTATCATTAAGTAATGCAGAGAGGTAGTCATCAACTCGTGTGGAGACAGTTTTGGTCGGTCAAAGAAGTCGGAGTATGCTGTGAAATAACTGAATAACCTTTAAAGGTCATCAAGGTTTCTTTCAAGGTTTATGTATTGTCATCCAAAAACACAGGGTTGCACAACTAAATGCAAGTTGTAGTGCCTTTAATACACAACAAAAAGCAAAAACTATTTTGTCATGTTGGAGGCGTGGTGGGTGGTCCTTCAATCTAAAAGGCACTTAGTTCTTAGCAGGTTTCAGAGGAAGGAACAAATAACGTGTTGCTGTTTGGAGCACTGACCTGGCTCTTTCAGAGCTGTGAGGATGGATAGTCCGCTGGCATGCTCAGAATACGTGAACTTCATGACACAGTCGTTTTCTGTCTTATACAGACAAAGCACCGCGCCGGGGTCCTCCGTTTCTGGAAAGGCAAGGCAAGAGAAACAAACAGAGAAACACAGCGAGTGTCAATCAATAACGAAAAGAAACGCTGACAAGAGTTTTGTATCCGATGTTGGACCAGTTTCAATCATCTTTAAGTTAATTTCTTTATATAGATCTTTTTTTTTTTTTACCAAGTAATGACTAATTAACACAAAAGGAGATGCATAAAAAGCAAGGAAATAAAGTAAAAAATGTGTTCAATATTAGTGAAGATAATTAACTAAACTGAATGACGAGAGAATGTTGAAAATCAAGAACAACTTTTCAAACAACGCGTCACTGGATTTAAATTCACTTTAATTACTTGTTTTTGTGAACTACATTTGAGCTTCCTTGCTCTTTATGCTATTTTAGGAAAAGTATTTTTGTTATTGGTTAAGGATCGACAGTTTTTTTTATTTCAAATAGTTTCTTCATATACAACCTGACTTATTATTATTATTATTATTATCTAAAATCGAGATTTGGCTTCAGATTCAGGAACAAAGCGAGAGAATGAGGTACCATGAGGTGAAACTGAAGAGGAATCTGCCGCTGAGGGAGAAACAGAACGCTTGTGAACGATCATCACATAGCCTGAATTTCTCTGCTGTGAAATAACAACTGAGAGGCGAGACGCCGATAGTTCGGGTGCCCTTGTTTTCAGTCAGTCGTCATCACAGAGTCAAACAGCTCACAGGGGAGGATGAGGTCACGCTGCCCTGGTCCGCCCATCAGCCCCTCCTGCTCTATTTCATGCACAAAGTATCTGGAATGTACATGTGGAGTCCATTAAGGCCAGTCAAATGGCTGAACTAGCGAGGAATGCTATGAAACATGTCAGACCTGGGCCATGCTGGGCGCAATATGGACTGGTCTAATAATAGTCTCTAAAAACTAAAAACACACAACTACCAGCCTCCTCTTTAACGCCATGCAGCATCACAGTGCCATGACGGCCATAAATCCCCGTGTGCTTATTAATGCATTCCTAAACATCTCCCGACTGTTTTGCTCCAGGCTGTGACGAACGTTAAAAAAAAACAAAACACATAGAAGCACTTATAGGTGACACGGTGGGATTCAGTCTGCACAGTTGGACCTCCTTCTTCCTTGTTTTTAGAACGACAAATGAGAGGCAATTTGTAGAAGGTACGTGTTTGTTTAGCAGGCTTAAAGAGTAGCCAGTGGGCAACCTCCGGGTCTGAAAAATCAAGCCAATCCAGAAGTGAATAAACTTACATTCTCTCTAATATCCAACCGGGTGGCGACTCAAAGTCAGATTTTTATAGAAGTCTATGAGAAAATGACCCTACTTGGCACTTGATTTGTTACCTCAGTAAACATTTTCCTAATGAGTTTATGGTCTCAATCTGTAGTTTCAAGTCTTCTTCAACACAACATGATATTCATTTAGTAAATTACGGTCCCATTTAGAGTAAAATAGTTACATAGATACATAGTTGATAGTTGTTACAATTAACTTTCATAAACTGAAAACGCACTTTCACAGTGCATTTTTAGTTCATGAAAGTTAATTGTAACATTTTTGTCGCCTAAAAATGTCTTGTTCAAATTTCGGTTGTACTTGGCTCCACCTCTTTTGTGTCACTTCTGGTTGCAAAAAAACAAGATGGCAATGGCAAAAATGTCAAACTTGAGTCTTTCTTTTTATGCATAGCAGAAAAGGGGAACAACATCACAGTACAGTGGAGGATGGTTGGCGAACTTTCCAGTTAATCAAGATTGTTCTTATTGCTTCCCAGCGTGAAAAGAATTTTAGGAAATTAGCGAAACGCTTCCAAGTTCTGGTCCAGCAAACATTAGACGGGACAAACAGAGAGATTTGCATCTAGGTTAATATAATTATATGTATATGGGTACTGCTGCTGCTCCTAGTTCAGATCCGTGAACACTAAAGTGCCACATGATTCGAGTCCTTGGATGACGACAGCATTTTCACAGCTGGAAGACAGAACTTGCACTGTACTGTGATGTTGTTCCCGCTTTACATTCAAAATAATGCCATTTCAGCCTTTTTCCTTTCTCTTTGCATATTTAGTATTGAGGTAAAAAAGTAACAGAAAGTTATCAAGTTATGTTTAATATGGTGATACGTGGATTAGGTTACGGACTCCATCTTTTCACAGGTTATTAGTCATTGTTTCAAAATAAATTTTTAAAGTAACCCTCCCGACTATGTTGATTAGTGGGTGGATTCTGCATATAGAGAAGGAAGGACAGACTTTATACTTAAAAGGATTCTGCTCTTTGAACTAAATGAGGGGGTGCACTGGTGTTGTGGTGTTGTTCCCTGCTGTGTGGAGCGAATGTGTCCATGGAGCGGCGAGAGGCCTGGACCGCCACCTGCCACATGAGGACGGAGACATCGCGACACGACTGACCGGGACTCGCTGGGTGTGCTTTCATTATTAAAATCACAGGATGTGTGTGAAGTGTTAAACAAGAAAAGATGTGAAGCCCCAAACAACCGCAGAGAGCTGAGCATTAACACGGGCTGATGCTCGCAGATCTTTGAGGCTGTACTTGGGTACGTCCAGTCGGTGCTGGAAGAAGTACTCAGATCTTTACATCAGTAAAAGTAGTAATACTACAGTGTAGAAATACGTAGTTACAAGTAAAAGTCCTGATTTAAATTTTTACTTAAAGCTGCAGTTGGTAACTTTATTAAAAATATGTTTTTTTTCTGTTTTTTTTTTTAAATCATATTTGCTGAAACTAGGCAGCGTAGATCAAATATGAATCAAGATTCTGTTACTGCATTTTCAGAAACACATTTTAGTGTACTGTTCAGCTATACAATGAGAAAGTTCGTGACACGGGCCGCCATGTTGAAAACACCGGCCGGTTGTACAATGCAATGTGCAACGACGATAAAGTTGAATGTAATAATATTTTATCATATTTGAGCAATTTGGGTTTCAGGGGTCTTGGGCAGAAGAAGCTTGAGGATCAAATCTCCAACATTTTGATGAACGGTGGACCTACTTTACCTTCAGCGCTGAAGCCTCGACATCTTCATTTGAACTATGGAATGTTCTTCTTCATGTGGCATTTAAAAGACTAGTGATTCCATTTGTCAGCAATCAGCCTTTTCTAAAATGTTTTGCTGCATTTACAGTAATGACAGTATGTTACGCTGAGGGCAAAAATAATTGTCCTTCACAAACACTGATGCAGATTTGAACTCATTACAGCAGAAGTTGAAAAGCGTATACGTCATTTTCTACAGGTCAGTATATAATGTAATAAAATCAAACAGGAAAATACATGTGATTACAGTAACATGTTAGCTCACGACACATTTAGCCACTTTTAACTTCACCCCATCTTGTTATTATATCTAAAATGTGGCAGGGATCACAGGATGCTGTTAGGCTGTCGTTAGTGTGCGTACGCATCACACAGGTGTTACATGTGTCACCTTCACTGACATTACTGGAGGATAAACTTGGGCAGAGTGCCACAGCAAGAAAAGTCTAATAAAAAGAGACGGTGGAAGAAGTGTGTAATGTGAAAAGTGAAACTGTTGCAGATGCCACAGATGTGAATACTTGTCTCTGACAACCAGCTGGTCTGTGTGCGCGCGTGCGTGCGTGTATGTGTGCGTGTGTGTACTCACTGAGGGTCTCCACAGTGATGATTTCATCCTTGCACAGGCGCTGGCAGGTCTGGTTGTCTGCAAGCCGTCCTGAGTTGAAAAGCCGACACTCGATACACTCCCTGAAGCAGAGGGAAACAAGTTTAATGAAAAATGAAGTAAAACTTATACTAAAACCTTTTAAAATGGCTTCTTTAATCTTTATTCATGAGCGAGAAAGCACTCAGAGAGCACAAACCTACGCACGCTTCGAAATCTGTTATTTTAATGCCGTCTGTTATTTCTACTGTGGGTACGTCAGCTGTAAAAAAATGCCCCACTGTGCTCCCTTAAAACTCGGCAAACTGTGAGCAGCTGAACAGCTGGTGAACCGCGCCGCAAACTACACAAATAAACTGCAGCCAGGGATTCCTATTACGGATGTTTTCGTTGCGATGCTGGGACAGTCACTATTGCATTTCACAGGAAGTTTTGTTACAAACCCTTTTCATTATTTTTGGTCACAGTGGCGATAAACCCGCGTGCACAGTGACCCTCCTCTCTCCTTGTTAATTAGATACACAGCTAAAACTTAACCTGATTATCAAAAGAAATGGGGTGCGTTTATATCAATGAGGGAGGAGTCATTGCAGGACTGTTGTATTACACGCCATTAGTTTTAATACACAACTGGCTGTATAGAATACTATAGAACACCATACAAAATACAAACCCACTAAAAGCTGCGACGCATTCTGTACCTTCCTCATGCACATTCAAATGACTCATTTAATTACATTACATTACATTACATTACAGGTAATTTAGCGGATGCTCTTATCCAGAGCGACTTACATTGAACTAACTACAGGGTCAGTTCCTCTGGAGCAACTCAGGGTTAAATGCCTTGGTCAGGAGCTCAATGGTGGCATCCTGGTATTAACTACTAGACCACTGAACTACCACCACCCTCGTTTAATGCAAGCTTTCTATAGGCTGCACCTGCACTGTGCCATCTGTTGGAGAACATTTATAAGAGAATTATAGTATTGAATCGGACTAAAGGATCAGGGAAACCTGTCAGGACATCCCTCAGCAAAAAATGTAAAAAAATAAATAAATAAATAAATAAAACAAAGTAGAAAAAGCGTAAAAAAAATCTTGGCTCCACACAAAAAACGCACAACTTTATCTTAAGCCTATAACTCTGAATCAACTTTCATTTAAATATGTCTCGTCAATACACTGCTAACTAAAACAAACCGTGGAAGTTACAAACTGTATAACATTTGTTTTGAAAAAAAATAACCCTGCATATTTGTTTCTCCTGAGGAAATGCAGGGGCATGTAAAACTAGTTTTATTTTCTCTTGACGCCGAGGTTCTAACGCAGGGGCAACAGTTGCATTTTTTAGGGTCACCAGTGGCATGAGAGTTATCTGAACAACTCTCTTATGACTTGGTCATCAAAGCTAAGATAAGTCCATAAGTGAGTGAGTTATGTGGGGGCGTTTCACTCCCGTTTTGGTCTCGATGTGTTTGATGGTTTGACCTTTCCCCTGGCGGATCACTGTAGATTCCTGAGGGCACCTTGTTTCAATTTTCCACATTTTTCTCAGATAATATACCCATTAACTTCCTCCTACGAGTGATATGAGCATTACAAACACGCATGGGATGATGCCCGATGGTGAAACATCGTTTCTCTCCATCGGTGGTCTGAAGTGCTCATTTTGACTTTTACCTTTTGGTGCCACAGGCGTCGGGGCAGGTGGGGCATTTTTCACAGGTGTCTCCGAAGGCCCCTGGCTCGGTGCACTGACAGCGGCCGCACGCACAGTTCCCTCGCCCGCTGCACATCTGCCCGTCGTCCGCGATGCAGGACGACGTCGATGTGGAGCAGTTACAGTTGTCGCCAATGTAACCGGCGTGGCATTTACACTCTCCACAGTGGCATTCTCCGTGACCTGGGCAAGAGAAGAACGAAGAGGTGGTGAGAAGTCGTCGCTCTGTGGGACAGTTATTATACGTCGCTGTTTAAACAAGAATGATCGGATACTGCGGTGGCAGCGAGAAACACTTCAGTACTGGGGAAAAAAAATACAGCAGAAGCCAAATCCAGTACCAGCGGAGAGCGGCTGCCTGCTGTCTTATGTTATTTATTGTCATATGCACAACAATTTCAGAGAAGCAGGCGATCAAAATGTTAGATGTCAGGCTCCCTCCAACAAAGCTCATTAAATATGTATACAAAGAAAATCACTTAAAGTAAAAACATTTAATAAAAAGGAGAAAAAAAGAGAGAGAATCTAAGGCATAAAATAGTACGAGTTAAAAATAAAAGGGAACAAATATAACATGTATAAAATAAAATATAAATTTGGGTCAGACAGGTGTACAGTAATTGCTAAATTAATAAACTAAATGTCAACAGTGATGCATAATGCATGCATAATGACAAGTAATACATGTAAATATACAGCGATGTACACAGGATGTAAAAACAATAGTAAAAGTATATCAGGTTTTCTTTTTTTTCCAAAGTTAAAAACTGGATTTATTTCATGCTGAAGGGATAAAGAACGCAAACCCAAATAAATCAAATGAACTTGATAAAAAAAAGCAAAAAAGTACTAATTATTTTTTATGATGCTACAGCACAGCCACTCTTCTGAGAAAGCTTTCCACCAGACTTTGCAGCCCGGCTGCAGGGAGTTGCTCCCATTCAACGTTTCAATAAATCCTAAAAGGTGTTGAGGTTCGGACTCTGTACAGGCCAGTCCAGTTCTTCCACATCAAACTGGGTCTTTAAAAAAGACCCTTTGCTAGAACATGCCTTTGCTTTTTCAGGCATTTTAAAATGCATCTTCACACACACACACACACACACACACACACACACACACACACACACACACACACACACACACACACACACACACACACACACACACACACACACACACACACACACACACACACACACACACACACACACAGAGAGAGAGAGAGAGAGAGAGACGGACACATGCACCCTGAGAGAACAGTTTGACCTTCGCTTGCAACAGTGAACAGCTGGAGCAGCTGCAGCGGTGCAAGCACTGAGCCAATCCACGTTTACATTAACGCGTTATCTGCACTGGAATAAATCCAACAGAAGGCGAGTCTTCGGGGGAAATCGCCGTCTCCCACTGGGTCCTGTTTGAACACAGATTTGTCTCGGTGGTCTGTGTGACCGCTCTTGCTCCACAGACGAGAGGAATCGTTGACGCAGGGAGGACAGCCGCTGTAATCAGGGAGGCGTTACTGGACAAGCTTATTTCACACTAGTTGTTCCAAGACCCTCCACAAAGGCCGCATTCATTCGGCCGCTCTCTCAGATGGATAAGGAGTAGACGGAAAGGAGATGGCCGCACTTTATCAAGACAACCTGCAGGCGGGTCGTAGAAGTCAGTGGGCATCAGAGGAAATTTGCAGAAGAATAGCAGGAAAAAACAAACAAAAAAACATCAGTACTGGGATGTGTCCGACACACGAAGGCAGCTGCTAATCTCGAGACCCTCACAAGACGCTGGGGAAAATCCCGCAGCGGCAAACTGTTCTAACAGAAGTCCCAACGGGATCTGAACGGTTGTAAAAAAAAAAAAAAAAAGTAGCATATGGTTTCACTATAGGACCTGGATCCACCCGAACCGTGTGAAAACCAACAGTCCTCGATGTATCAGTCAATTAATGCATCCAAAACAGAAAATGTATCCGCAGCTATGTTGATAATCAATTAGTCCTTAAAAGGTGGCGCCGTGAAGTAGCATGGGATCATGGGAGTTGTTGTCTTTGGGTTCCTTCATTGTTCATCATTCAGGAGATTTTTACCGGGAGCAGAATAATCTACAGAGGTCTCCTCCTCTGCACAACAAACAGACCCGGTAAGTAAAAATCGGTAAAAACAGTGAATAAAGCGGTTTCACGATAAATATATGCGTTTTTTTCCCGCTGACGTTTTCTGACAACTTCAGATCCAGACGTCCGATGACTAAAATCCTAAAATACTGTATATAGTTAAAATATCTAAAAAAAAAAAAAAAAAACGGTATTGTAAAAATGTGCTTAAAACGGGATGAAAAGTCAGTTCATGGCAGACAAACACTGAAACCTGCTCGACGTCATTTGGGTTTGAAAATTGTTGAAAAATTTGGGATAATGTAATGTAAGCACACAACTCAACAAAAATATATAAACATGGGTCTAGTGGTTTTTAGACGTTTTAATACGGAAATGTTACATATTATACCTTTAAATCATTTATCAAGAAAAATGCAAAACATGCCCTGGTTCCCGTGATTTGAAGGCATCACCTTGGGATTTAGGAGCTTTTGAATGGACTATATATATATATATATATATATATATATATATATATATATATATATAAATAATTGTTAGTTGCAGCCCTACATCAGTCTTATTTTCAGACAGGTGAGTGACTAGAGTTATTATTAATTATTATTAATTATTCAGTGGTATGTTTAAAACGTTTGTTGCACCATAAATCCTTATGGAAAAATCAATTAGGGAACCCACAGTTACTGCCATTACATTTCCTTTTAAAAAGGGAAACACAGTGAATTATGATCTAACGTGGGGAGTAAAGTTTACGGAGGAGCGGCTCCTTCTCTACACCATGCACTCAGAATCTGCTGCCAATCAACCTCAGACACAGTGAGGAATATATATATATTTGATATATTACATATTTAGACATATACACATCTGTTTATACATCCTTTTCATTCCTATCTCCCCATATTACAGAATACAGTATCTTATTCTACTGTGCAGTATTTCATTTGACTATTATGTTGCATCTTAGTCTATATGTATATATACACATTACTTATTCCTGCTTTTTTATTATTACACCATTATGTTCTTGCACTATTTTATTTCTTTTCATGTCTTAGGTATACTGTAGGTTGCTTTGTTGGAGGAGAATGGGATTTAAGGTTTTTAGTGCCAATAACTACGCTGTAGCTGTTGTGCAGACGACATGAAAGCCTTTGGATCTTGAATCTTGAGTATGTGATTAAACCCGGATCCTCAAAAGGAGGTCAGAGACTTCTCAAAAAATCAACAGGAACCATTCAGCTTAATCATCAACCCAGTGGTGAGGGTTGTGCAACAGACTGGACTGGACTCCAGACAGTCTTTCTATTTCTGGATCATAACCATTCCTGATTATGCATTTTGTCAGTGCACTTTATAAAAAAAAAAAAAAATAAAAAATAAAAAAAAGAAAAAAAAAAGTGGAAAAACTGAGACCGATCAAATGAATCCTTTTGGTTTTAAAGAGTCTGCAGCACCGCTCTTAAACTGTGGCTGAGTCATGGTACCAACCCTGGGAATGTGACCTTGAGTGACACCACAGCTCGGGCATTCAGAGGGCGAGAAGTTTTCTTTTTTTTGGTGAGTGTTTAGGGAAGATACAAGAAGTGCAGGTGCAGCTGCTTTAACGTCGGCTTACTGTTCAACAAGTCCCGACGAGCTGCTACCAGGTCTGCTGTCTACAAACACTCCGCTCTGCTCGCCGTGTGTGAGAGAAAGACTCAGTCACAGCGCTTCAGTTTGGGAGACAGCAACTTCAAAGCTGAACTAACATATAAAATCTTTTTACAGGAACAATGGATCAATTGACTTCACGTAATATGAAAGGGTGTCGATAAAAGTGACAAACTAATCTGCATTTCCTCTCAGCTCTACAGAGCATTTTTAGCGTCTTTCAGCTTATTGTTTTGGTTTTACGGCCGACAACTTCAGCGTTTTGGTTCAGTTTCATTTCCAGATGCAGCGGGGGGGGGTTTCCAGCGAATAAAGCTCTGATAAACCCACTGTACACCATCTGCCCAACCCCAAATGGAAGCATGACGCATGATCATAGTCACGCATTTAGCTGCTAAACAGGCCAGATATTTACCTCAGGAGTAAAAATCGTTCAAAATGAAAACTAATGTTGCTCAAAGTCTGCTGGATGAGTAAATAGAGTAAAAGAAAAAAAAACGTTGCAAATGGCAACAAAGAAAATCAAAGGGTGCAGGTGTGAAGCAACACAAGTTAACGTGATAGCAGGACACAAAACTTCTGATCAGAATCTTCTATATTAATGAATTATCACCACCGAGACATTATTATTATGTGTTTGTGCGAGAACACACATTTTACGCATTAGTAACAGGACTAAAAATGACTTTCCACTGATGCTAGTCACCAGAATGATGCCCTAAATAAGAGAAACCGACCACGTCGTTCTATATAAGAGCAGTTTGAGTGTGCGAGCTCAGGCTTTATCCCGACATGAGTTAAAGTTATCTCCACCTTGTCAGACTATGGTCAGGTACTGCCTCTTCATCTGGACACTGTTAGCTGTTGGCTCTCCACAAAGAAGAGAATACCAACACTCAACACTATCCAAGCCCACATTTGATAACCACCACCCTGCCTTAAAACAGATGTTTGGAGCAAGTGCCCCGGCCCTTTATCCCACCGTCCCTTTATTTTTTCGTTTTTGTTATCGAGTTGCTAAACCGTTGTTCCATTTCTTTTGGCTGTACCGTCGGGCCGCCATGATTTGCTGCTCACCAGCGAGATTAAACACTGCTCATGATAAACACAGCTGTGGCAGAGGAGGCGATATGGAGCCGTGACCTTCCTCTTTCTACTCGCAACTTTTCCATGACGTTTCTCTAGACAGTCAGCCTGGTCGAGAAGCCAAGTTTGAGGCAAAAAGACAGAAGACAGAGCCGTTAAAGACAAACCTCTCTAACGCTTTCCATTTCCTGAACAATACATCCATTCCTGTATTTATTTATTTTTTTCAGTCGGTGACAATACAGCTGACTGAAGCATTCGAGCATTCATTTAGCTCCATTAGCAGTCAGGAAAATGAGAGAGATATGTAAATACATCGATGAAAAACTACACAAATTTGAGCGCTAATCAGTCTGCAAGTGACCTTGAAGAGCAAACAGCCATGGATTTATAAGAGCAGAATTAGATTTGTGTGCAAGGGAAAGAATCATGAGCGCAACAGAAGATGTGGGCACGCAAGAGGAATTATGTAACTGCATTTCAGTCGATCTAAAGTGCTATAGACGTCAAAAATCTTTTTGTCGTCTATATACGCTTCCATCCAGTGACAGAGTGTAGCAGAGAATGAGCAAATCGCAGCACTCAGCCTGGTGCAGCCACCGCCCCCCCCACATTCTGCTCGCTTCCTCTGCTGACTGGATGACAGATCACCGAGTTAATTCACTTCTTGCATCATCATTGCCGAGCCAGATAAAAAAAATAAATAATTAAAAACAGAGAGAACAGTCGAGCGGAGCAAGACTATTCTCTCTGTTTTTTTAAGAGACTCTGGGGCCTTCATTGTCTTTTTAGTTCTCCATGATACACCACTGACTTAAAGAGCACATGAACAAATAAAGCTACGTTTTCATTTACTTGAAGAAAAAGAGTAATATAAGTAAGTAAAATATGTATTGATATGACTGAAATCTCCGTGAGGTGAGACTGAAGCTTACTGTGCAATATGATCATAAAGGAGAGATGGGATGATATGGGATTCTAATCGCAAATTGCAATAAAATAAACACTCACAATAAGTCGATTTCCATAAATCGGGATAGTTGTGAATATCCTCACGAGCGACTTGAAAAAGCTCTCTAGGTAGAGAAGAGAAAAATAGAGCCAGATTAAAAAAATACAAGAATTATGCTATTTTTAAAAAAATTATTCTGTATTTATGCAGCGGTACTTTTTTCAAGATGCTTTGTTTTTTCACTAAAAAAGGATGTAAATGTAATTTAAATATTCGTTTCTCGACTAAATGTACAGGTGAAGTGATTCCCGTATGTTTTAGTGCCATTTTAAAAGTTTTTAATACATATTTTAATGGCCAAAATATGTCCCATGCATAATCAAAAACTGCCCAACAGTTCCTAAATGGACCATGAAGAGAGATTGTTCTGTCAAAGATAAAAAAAAAAAAAAAAAGAAATAAAAAAAAAAAAAGGAGTAACTTAATCTGCATATATAATAAATCTCCATGAGAGATTGTTGATTCTCACACCAGCTAAATGCCAGTAAATGTAGCAGGGAATAGTATAAGACTCACTGTGAGAGACTTAAACAGCAAAAAGATCTGAGTTTACATCCTTTACATCCAGCTAGTAAAACATCAGCCCACTACAAATGTAATGCAAGTTGAGTTATGAGCCGCTTTAAAGGCTGTTATGGGATCAAGAATATATTTTTTCACTAAACCAGAGCAGCATTAGATACAGTACAGAGACGGCCTGAACATAAATGCATTCCCACATTTTCTGCCTGGAGACATGCTGAATTTGAAAAATCACATTTGAAAAGGCTTATGTAAATATTTGGAGATTATATGAAAAGGAAATGAGCCGTTGGGGTTATTTTTAGAAGGATAGCTGTTGCACCATATCATGCAAATGTGCCAGACAGCGAGAGCTCGGGCTCTAAAAACAAACGGGGGCTAAAAACTAAAATCACCGCTCTCTTCATAAAAAGCACTGAAAATAAACACAATGTTCCCGAAGCAAAATATATCCGACATGTGGAATCAACAAAACCTGCATGCATGTCCAAAGCATTTCCCATCTGCAGTGATGGAGTTTACGGAGAAGCCGGTGACGCATTACCCACTCGCATGTTGTGTGAGGAGAAAAACAAGCGAGCGAGATGCAGATGTGTTACAGGGCAAATGTCTACAAACCTGCTCCCAGCTGTTGGAGAGCAGCTGGGCATCATGTGCAGTTTTGAGAGTTATTCCACTCGCCACTTTGGAGTTTAAACCTGCAGTTGCGATGTTTTTGCAAAGCTGTAAATTGTGACAGAGGCTCGCACAAAACCAACGATATCGTCACCAAAGCAATTATTCATCATATTAGTAGTAATACTACAGTGTAGAAATACTCTGACACAAGTAAAAGTCATGCATTCCAAAATCTTACTTGAAAAGCAAGTTTTCTTCAAAAAAAGAAAAAGAAAAAAAAAGGCAGACACTGTAAAAACAGACATTATCCTTAAGTGTTCAACTTTCCGACGGTCCTTGAACTAAATATGCGTCACAAACGCTTCAGTCAGGGAAAGTAAATCAAAACTTTATGTTGTGATGTTTTATTTATCTATACTTAAAGTACCAAAAGTAAAAGTACTCCTAATGCAGAATTTCAGAAGAATTCAAATAATACATGATCAGTTATTTATTGATTATATAGTGTATTATTAATCAGAATCTTCAAAGTAACCAAAGCTATCAAACAAATGTAGTGAAATAAAAAAAAAGAAAAAAAAAAGAGCACAAAATCTGCCTCAGAATTTAGTGGAGTAAAAGTATAAAGTAGCAGGAAATGGAAATACTCAAGTAAAGTACAAGTACCTAAAAAAAAATTGTACTTAAGTGCAGTACTTGAGTAAATGTACTGAGTTACTGTCCACCACAGGCAGTGATGACACAAAATGAAACATGCTTCTTACGGAGTCAGAAACAGAGGAACAAGCATAGGATTTGTTTTCATTTAAGATTCTAAATCTCGTCTGGAGGAGTCTTCCTCTGCAAAGCTCCAGAAGTCGTCGCACTCAACTCAGTGACCCTCATCAGGAATGCAGTGTCCGATAGGATGCAGTATCCTGCAGAAAGGGCGCTGGACGGAGGGCCGAAACGCTCCCTCTCCTTCCCACTGGTGAAGTAACCGTCGCTTCCTGCAGTGGTGGTCAGAGAGCTGCCGGTGTCCCAGAGGTTGTGGTGTGTTTGTGTGCGTGTGGAAAGAAAACGCTCCCTCGAAACTCTTACATCTGCGGTTGCAGTCTGAAGCATTGCCTTATTTTCTGCTCTCAGCTGAGCCCGATGAAAAGCCTCACTGAATACTTCAAATATTTGTGGTGCACCCTGGTTCGCCTGCAAAGAATTTGTATGTTTGAAAAAAAAAAAAAAAAAAAAAAAAAATACAATCCCTTGGGAGGATGAAGCAGGCGTAAAGGCTTCACTTCCTGCCTGCCAGTTTCCTGTGGGAAATCCATCCTACATTATTAGCATGCTTTCATATAATCTTTAAGATCATGTTGCTACAAAAATATGAATAAAAAAAAAAAAGAAGGTAAATATTAAACCAAAGCAGCAAGTTTAAAACCTTCCTCTGTTTCCATGGAAAGTGACCGAGACATTATTCATATTCTGAATCCACACAATGCACCGTGTTGAATCCAACGTTTAGGTTGTTTGCAGACTT
Organism: Bovichtus diacanthus; assembly: GCA_943590825.1. Lineage (NCBI taxonomy): Eukaryota > Metazoa > Chordata > Actinopteri > Perciformes > Bovichtidae > Bovichtus > Bovichtus diacanthus. The sequence goes on from CALSBV010011748.1 coordinate 222,736, forward strand.
GGTGCTCCACCTGCAGCACGACCTTCTACTGCTCCCCACCAGAGAAGTTCTGATCAACAATTAATTGCTTATTTAAAAAAGTCAGATTCTTTTTGTGTCAAATCGAGAAACCGGTTAATATTTCCAGCTCGACATTTTTCATACATTTAGTCTGCAAATATGAAGAAAATATGTGACCATTGCAATCCATCGTAGTAGAAATTACCAGGAGTCACAGTAGTGGTCTTTGTGACAGACAAAGTATACTAGTAGTTCTAAAGTATAAACAGCCACCACAGAGTAACTAAAGAAAAGTACTTAAATGTACCACTACACATAACTTTGGCGTTGCAGCATTCCAGCTAATACTACCACATCTAGCACGTGTGGTGTTGCTTCTTTGTCAGACTTAAATTTTAAAAAGCAAATATGTCAAATGACAGAGTGCTTTGTGCATTAATTTCAGAGAAGTCAGGCTAGACAAATCTATCATAGCGTGCCGCCCCTCCCTGACCCTGGGAAGGAACGCAGGAATATGACTTTAGATGAGAGCTCTGACAGCACAACAATATCAACACAACCGCTCCACCTAATTACACAGCAGGCTGTGGGGTGAGATTACTGTCGGCTCAGACCGGCTTCAGAGGCTATTTATGTTTGTGTGCGTTTGAGTTCACAACATACGGAGACAAATTAAACAGAAGCATTGCATTCAAACTCAGTCCAAGGTCACCGTGTGCCGAAAATGAAGGTTCCCTCCGCAGAGGAGGTTGTGTTTTCGGTTTGCTTTGTTTGTTTGTCTGCAGGATTACAGGAAGACCACGGGCCTGGTTTTCATGAAACCTGGTGGAAGGGTGCAGCATGATCCACGGAAGAACCCATTACATTTTGGAGCAGATACGAATCACGGGGCCGATGCACGCATTACTTTTCAACCATGGAAACGTTGTGTTGGCCTTGGTCTGCAGTCTCCGAATGCCCTTCTACTTTACTTTATGAAGGGAACTTTAACCCTCTGAACCAGAAAACCTGATGGCGGGTTTGAAAAGCAAGTTTTCTTTTAGAAAATAACTAAAATACACCATTTATCAGAAGCAGACACTGTAAAAACAGACTTTATTCTTAAGTGTTCGACTTTCCAACGGTCCTTGAACTAATTATGCGTCTTCGGTCTGGAAAAGTAACCAAATGGAAACTTCATGTTGTGATGTTTTATCGAAATCACTTTATTCTACAAGTCTCATTTTAAATTGACAAAAAAAAAAAAAGCGTTTGCACTAACTAGATCCTATAAAAATTTTTTTTTATTAAAAATAACTTTTGCACTCCTCGCAATTGGGAAACCCAACAGTAACATGACAAAAACAACAGAGGTTGTAAAAATGTTTAGAGTTCAATACTGTGTGTAGAGCCCTTATGTTTTCCTCCCAATACTGGTAACCCTTGTGGACACTTAAAAAAAAAAGTAGTATATATACTGTATATGTATATATAGAGTCCATTTGTTTTTAGTTTTATAAAACAAATTATGAAATAAATTAAACATTATTATTGTTTTTTTTAAGACTAAGCACAAACTACATTGTAGACATGACACGACTTATATATATTGCAGTGAAAAATCAGGCCGCAGTGAGTAAAATGTGGCAAAAAACGCCCTGAGACTGCTTAGGGTTTGAAAATAAATATAGTAATGTCTCCAAACAAGCACACAAACACACACACACTTATTAGTAACTTCATGGTATAGAGAATCCTGCATCATTTCAACGTTTAAACTACACATCAGTAAAGCTCTCCTCGTCAGACTGACAAAAACAAGGATGGAAACAGAAGTGATGCTTTCAATCAGACAATAAGAAGAACCACAAAAACAAGCAGCAGAAAGCCTCACAGCTTCTGTAACCACACTGCTGATCAGGCACAAGTTGGGTTTTTGTTTTTCCTTCCACAGACGGGACAAAATAACAAATCAGAAATCAGCTGTGGTGTTTTCACCAAGCACAGCTGGAAATTTGTTGGTATCATTTCCCCTCCGTGCAGAGAGACGCTGCTCCAGGTTTACTCGAGGACACGCTGAAAGTTTAAAAACACCGGCAGTCACATTTTCTGTCATTCTTTAGGAATGATTACTAATCCTCCCTCAGGGGCTGGAATACAAACTGTTCTGATAAAATAAGAGGGAGACACAACACACAGAGGCTCTTCTGTCTCGCCTCTCCAAACACTGGAGCTACGGAAGCTTTGCTACCCAGGACGGGAAAATAAGCAAACTCGGCGGTAGTGAATCTCCATATCAAACGCCTAAATACTTTGAGATTAATTGTGTTTTCAGGAGGCACATAACAAAATTAAACCAGATATAGCCAACGGATTACGAGGATTTGATTTGTGAGATTAAAAAAAAAAAAAAAAAAAAAAAAAGGCCTGTGATTCGTCTGTAAAAATTCAGATTGCACGGTTGAGATTTGGAGGCCAGGAGCTCAGTGCAGCAGCTCAGTGCAGCACATGAGAGCAGGCGGAGAAGTGAAACCTTCGCTGCGAGCAACAGAAATCTTTGTGTTGGGGAAACTCATTTGACAGCCTGCGAACGCCCAGTTCATGACCAACACACGCCATGTTTTTATTTAGAATTGTAAGGATTCTACATCCTACAACAAAGCACAGGAAGTTATCGTCGTTGCTCAGAGGACTTCTTCCCACCGGTCCCTAAAGTACGCACTGAACTGGGAAGAAAGACGTTTCAGTTTGCCGCTCTCATTGAACACATTTAAAAAAAGGACTTTTAAATATACAACAATAAAAAATGTTTTTTATTAAAAATTAAATAAATAAATATATATATATACAGTATATATATATATATATATATATATAGTACTTTTGCACTTGGTTGGCTTATTTGAAGCTAATGGTTGAATTTTTATTCTATTGTTTCTCTTTGTTGCTCTTACTTTGGTTTGGCTTATTTGAAGCTATTGTTCTACACTTGTATGATTTCACCTATTTGAAGCTGATGTACTTGTAAGATTCTCACTGTTTGGAGTCGTGTCCTCATGGTTGTTTGCACTTATTGTAAGTCGCTTTGGATAAAAGCGTCAGCTAAATGAACTGTAATGTAATGTAAATGTGGCCGAATGTTGAAGAACATCTTTTGATATCTTATAATAATGTAATATATTCTTTGTTTCATTTTAAAATTGCAGAGATTTGAATTGTTTTACTTTTATTCCTGGTTAAATAATAATAATTATTATTCTTTTTTTAAATTTTTTTTAAACACTGACAACTTTTTTTAAAAGACAATCTTTATCTGTTCGCCAATTATAGTTACAACTACAAATTATGGTTTTCAAATCTCCTGTATGTGTACATGACGTGTTAATCACTGAGCCTTGCAGGTGGATCGTGTCCAGCTCCGTGTCCAGCTTTTATGCTAAGCTTAGCTAATCACCTCCTGGCTCACGCTCTATATCTAACACACAACACATGAGTGTTGTGGATCATCCAACTCTCAGAAAGAATAACACATCGTTCTCCACACGTCAAACTATTTCTTTAAGCCACCAAAATGAGCTCTGAAAGTTACAAAGGCCACAATAAACGGCTGCAGTGAAAAAGAATATTGTTCTTCACCACTCGTACTCACTCACACACTGGAATACATCTTTGAAAACCAATTCCATGTGCTGCACCTCAACTCGAACTTCAACATGAGACTCCTGTGATGTGTGTTCTCTACATGCAACAACATTTTTAGCTGTTGTGCCCCCTTTCGTGTGTGTGTGTGTGTGTGTGTGTCTGTCTGACAGGGTAAAACAGCTAAAAAATGTGGGCTATTAAAATGTGCAGGCCAAGACAAGCTCTCTCTTTGTATGCTGAGCCAAGCTGTTCGTCATCAGAAATAAACAGAGAGCCAATATCTGGTCTTTATGAGATGTGGGGGGGTAGAAGCCTTCAAAAGAGAAACAACTTCTTCGTTGGTTAGGTTTGTGTGCCAGTAAAAGAAGAATAACGCCAGAAAGCAGCCTGCAGAGCTCACAAAAAGAAAAAAAAAATAATAAATTACTGCAATTACAGGCATCAGCAGCTCCGACGTGTGATTTCTTACGTGGATAACATCCTATGCTTGACAGACAACAGTCATTACCAGCCGTGAAAATAGTGTTTACTTCTAGATTCTCCTCAGCATCCATTTACATTACTCACAGTAAGCAGAAGACAAAAGCCTGTAAAAAATAAAATAAATGAAAAAGGACACGAAGGGCAACTTGGCGACACAATGTTTATCATAAACAGCTGTTAAGTGCTGACGTTTGCTGCGTAAGCATTTCAGTTGTTGACACTCCGTGTAATGTTAGGGGAAACATGTTAATTATCTCTTACTTTAAAAAAAAAAAAATAAATAAAAAATACGGGAATACTGCAAGCTAAGCGTGGTATTGTTTTCATAACATATACACATATTCTGTGTGGCACCGCAGTAATCCAGATCAAAAAGGAATAAAGCGAATCTCCTCCCAGCCACAAGAAAACCAAAGTCAAAGTTCTCTCCCAACACTTTGTTCCTCTTTTAACCCTTTATGGGTTTCAGCTATATATATATATATATATATATATATATATATATATATATATGAAAATATATATATATATATATATATATATATTTAAATGTGAAAAATTTAAATTAATAATTTATTCCAAA
>CALSBV010011748.1:227822-249744 GCA_943590825.1 Bovichtus diacanthus
TATATATATATATATATATAAATAAAAAAAAAAATATATATATATATATATATATATATATATATATATATACATATATATATTCATTACGATATAGCATGTTTTATGGTCATTCAATAAATAAATATTCTATAGGAAATGCAGCCTGTTTTTGTATACTCCTGTGTAAATTAAATACTTGACAAATGAAAAGTGTAAAAACTTCCATGCAAAATGTTTCAAGTTAATCTATAGAGAAAATAAAGAAGTAATTCCAGCTATACACCGACTATGTTATCATGCATGCACACACATACAGAGTAATCAGTCAGACAATAGTTTGATTTAACAGAGTTTGATCAGACTTTCTGAGAAATTTGAGTTAGTATGTGCTTGTTATTATCAATTTAGACGACGTAATTGTGTATCACGATATCTCGATGTGCAATTTCATCACAATAAGATTTCATTTAGAGACGATAAATTAGATTGAAATATCACGCAGCCCTATTCAAGACCAGCTTCAAAAAACAGTTCAATCTTTTACCTGCACTCCAGCAGTAATACGCAGGTGGATAAGTGAGGTGCACGTTGCCTCGGCTACAACCCGACACAGAAGTATAAAAGTCTTTAAAAGACCCACTTCTGTGCTCCTCCTTCTGTATCCGTGAGTGATCTTTCTCATAGATTCTTGTACATTTCCACGAGTAAAGCTGAATTCAGGAGCTTTTCTCATCAGCGTCCTGCTTCAACACTTGCTTGGAACATCAAGCCGGCAGCTGTGATGTGAAACAATTACAGTCAGCTGTTTAGTTTTAAGGATCTAAATCCTGGCGACCCCTCGGGGCTCTTAATGCTGAAGAACCACCCAAGAGGCCGAGCTGACCAAAAGCCTGACGTACTTAAGAAATAAGCCCTGAAAACAGCTGCTGAGCCCACAAAATGAAAACCAAACACTTCAAACACTTTTCGCTTGATTGTGTAAAGGCATCTTTAGCAGTTTTCTCATACGAACAATATCTGGAGCAATATTCACACCTGTACCACACAACAGGAGATTGTCCGTGTCAGACGCTTTCCCACTTCCTGGAAACTCTTAGGTTTATGCGAGGGGTGGCACCTGGGCAGAGCGTGCAGGAGGCCCGACATGGCGCGGATTACACCTCAGTCACATCGCTGCCTCATAATTTGGGCATAAACAACCAAGTCTCTTGCCGTTCCTTGAATATTGTTTCGGCGTCGGACCTTATCGACAGGATATCCCCGAATTTCGTCGTCTCTCAAATTAGAGTTTGTGTAGATGACCCCTTTTTCTTCCGGGTTTCACACCAGCTGCGAGAGAAACGTCACAAACAGGCCCACGTGATCACACAGAGGCTCAATGGGACATTACTTTGACTTTGTACCCGGGTGCTGGCAGAGTAAAGACTGTTTGATTTCCGGTCCAAATGGCTCGGACATGTGCGTTCTCACATGCTGCTCCTCCGGTTAATTTCAGGTTCGCAGTGCAGGGGCACCACAGGGAGACTTTTGCCTTGATTTAGGTTGTTTCTGTGGCACCAGTGTCAAACTGGACACAGTCGTAGACGTGAACAGCCTGCGAATATTTGAGCTAAAATATGTGAATCTGTAGACGCTTTCTAATTAAAACTTCAGATACTAACCTCTTTTGTTGCCAATTTTAACTCCAAGTACACCCAAATGCAGTCAGATGAAGACCTCAAACATACCAAAACTCCAGTGCAAAGAAACACCTGCACGTTTCTAAAGAACGTTATTAGTCAACGCACAGTGGTGGGATCAGGGTGTGGCTTTGTATCTGCAGTACTTCACTACAGAATACATGAAGCCTTTGTCAGCTGCGGTCAAGTTCAGTCAAGTCTCAACGAGGAGAAGAGAGGGAGCAGTCATCCGGTGTTTGTTTTACCTCGGGGGGTCTGAGGACTGAGCGTCAGCTGCTGCTCAGGTAGCTTTGTTCAGTCTGACACACAACATTTCTCACACAATACACCTGAAGGCGGATTTCCCCTTTCAAGAAGGAACCATTCTACGTGGTTGTGAATTGAATACTTGCACAGAAAAGGTGAAAATATTTCTAATTAAAAACGCAAATGAATTGGATCACCAATCGAGACGGATTACTTTGTCTTTTCTCACATTTAGTTTTTTTTTTTTTTAAATACATGCCTGCCATATCCTCTTGCATGTAACCGACAGCCCTTGCATTAATATTATACATGTAAGAAATGTATTTAATTTACATATTTGATGCAACAAATTTGTAGGGGTCGACAGATATGGGTTTTCAATGGCTGATAGATAATGCGATATACTGTTGCATCTGATAAAATACAACAATTTAATAATACTAATAATAATAATAATAACAAATGATGCAAAATTGCAGACTCTAAATGAACATTTATTTGTTGTCATCTACATTGTCTGTTTGCTGAAGTAGATCTGCACTAGGTCTGCAGTGCATTCATTTAAAAACATAAATAAAGTAAAAAACTATCAACTAAATCCATGTCCACAGGTAACAAGAATAATAAATAAACAAAGTTTGTGTATTTGGCTTCCCTGCAAGTGTTGGCTCAGTGAAATACTACAATAAAATAAATAATTGCCGTCGTATAATCCGCCCACCGATTAATCAGTCTACCTTGGAAATTTTCATGACAAAATTTTTAATTGTCTGAGTTCTGACGCATTTCGGTTTATAGTTGAACATGTTCCAACAATGTTCCATCATTTATTATTACTACTTTGATCATGAAGTTCAACGCATACGTTTGGAAAGAGCAACCAGCAGCAGGTGCCGAATAACGACCCGGCGCCGCCTCCACGGGGGATTTAAATGTGTCCCCTAATTACACCTCAGGATTGCGCGTGTGTGTGTGTGTGTGCAAACTGGACTTGATTGACATTGACCTCACTCTCCCGTTAATTTAGTCCCACCTGATAGGGCGGGATAAATTACACTTTTATCATTCAAGTTTGTGGACCTCACACAAATGTAAACATAACTCCACCCAGCGGAGCAGATGTCAGGTGCGCCGGCCCTTTAAATATCAGTGTAGGTGTTCTTCTTTTTGTAAAGCCGCATTGTGTTTTTACATAGCGTGCATTATTATTTTTCAGGGGTGCTGCTCGTGATCTTTTGACTGCCCGGGTGTGTGTCAGCCAAACATTAACAAAAAAAGGCCCAGGCTCGCTAATTGCTGCATGTTCAAGTAATGACACATACAACACTAATGTGAACCACAGCCAATCAAAGGTCACTTTACAGACTCCTGTGTTACTGGAACAACGGCAGCTCGCACACCGCTAGGCTTAACTGGTGAATCTGCCAGACTTGCTTCTTTTTAAGTGAATGACTTATTGTCCATTGCAACATTCAAAAACGGATTTCACAAGAGCGTTTCAGCCTCCATCTAATAGACGAGCGGCAAAAGAGCAGAGCTGCCACAGGGAAGTAAACCAACACGGTTATCTCACTGAACCTCGAGGCGACACAACAAATGAAAGGACGAGAACAAAACAAGATACTTTTGTCGTGAGACATTTCGGATGATGATGGGATCTCAGACTGCAGAACAAGCTTCGTATTTGAGGAATAAAGCAACATCTCCAATGTCACTTTGGTTGTGTGGAGTGCAGAATGTTCTCTCTCCACGTACCAATGACAGACCTGCGTGTAATAATCTACAAAAGCAGACTTAAATTGGTTCTTAAAAAAAAGAAAGTAAGACCTGGTTAGTTCACTAAAAAGCTCATCCTAATATCTCCGCAGTACAGTGGTGTACTTCAGTTTCACATACCGCTTCTTGTTTTAATGAAGAACAACGGGACATCGACGTACTTTTCTCTTTATAACAAAATGAGAAATTTTTTTTTTTTTTTTTTTTCGTCAAGGGAAAGTGCGACTTTCAGGACTTTACATGACTTTGCTGCAGCCAGGATAACACACAACTCTATTTCACCTACTCTGCCCCTTCCTATCAGACCGTTTTATATCTAAAGCAAAGACAAAAAGCATCTCGTTTTTAAACTGACGAGTCCTTTAACAAAACAAATAGACCAATTAAAGCAAAAGCCACTTTAGCCCTGAAGAGAACCGTTTTCCCTCTGTGACGTTTGGCACGAACATGAATAAACACATATGTTCCCGTTTACCCTATAAAAAAGGAGACACTGACATGCGTGCACACACGTGGTGAACATGCATGCACACGCACACTCGCAGGACCCGGCAGTTATATTTATGAGGGCAAAAGAGGGTTTTGTGCGAGTCTGGAAATAAAGCCACGCTATTTCTGGCAACTGGAGACCGCTGAGCTCTTAGATCATCATCATCATTTAAAAGCAGCTGCAGAGTCTGCAGAGATGTGGGTCAGGGGGGCAGGAGGACTCGGAAGTGGAGACTTACTGAAGACTTGTTTCACACAAAACAGGAGAGAAGAGCCCGAACAACACAGGAGATATTAAGGCCGATGGTGTCAGTACTTATAGATGAGGTAGATCTATCAGCTGATAATCCCCAACGTACACTTCACATACGCTGACATTTGTAGCACAGCCCATTAAATTTGGTTGTGAAAAGATATGTCCCGAGTATGTTCTACAGACGAACAATAAACTTTATGATCAAAGAGAAACATAATAGACACAAATCACCCTCATACAAACACTCGCAACATGATCGGGGTTTGAATCGGGTCATTACACGAATCTCGACAGCGTCCATGTCTGTCTGCACGTCTGCCACCTTGAAGATGCTCCTCAGAGAGTCTCTGGCTCCACAGACAGACACAGACATAAACACGAAGACAGATGACTGAGTAGATACGGAGTCGTCCAACACAGGTCATCTGACCCCAGACACAGTACATCCTCCTGCTTCCAACAACCTCTTCCACATCTATATCCCATCTTTTTTTAATGGCCAAGTGCTATTCAATGTTATAAGGGCTTAAAGAGTCTCTCGGTGACTTCCACAAGTGCATTATAATAGAAACCAGCAGGAATCTCTCTCCGTTATGTCACATTTCACTGGGAAGAGAAGAAAAGATGGCGAGTAAATATAAAATGTCGTCATCATTTTCTTTTTTGTTCATGCATCAAGCATTTGAATATTGCAGTAAATCTCCTGAGACACCAGAATGAAATGAGTGAAAAGCACGCTGGGGAGCTGTGTGCTTTTGGCTTAGGCTGGTTCGGCTGGCTCGTGTCACCACAGCACGCACGCACGCACGCACGCACGCACGCACGCACGCACGTCAGTCTGACCAACAGGTGTGAGCCACAGCTGGGTGTGGACTGCTGTGTCCTCACAGTCAACTCTGACAGGATAACCAGCACATTTGAAGTGGACTAGAATTTAATGCAAAAGTACTGTTGGCTTACTACAACTTATATTGAGTAGAAGAAAATGAAAAAGCTAAAAAAAAACAAAAAAGAAAGAGTTTTTTGCCAAAACAATCTCAACTCAAGGTCAATTTACCTGAAGCATAACTGACAGAAACTCCATGCACTGATGAAGACTTGGTATTGTTTTGTCCAACTTTTATTTCCCACGTCAAAAAATGACCAAAAAGCTTTTATTTTAAGCTAACACAGACGGGAGATCCTAAAAGTGCTCTGGAAGAAAATCCTTTACAGAGCTTTCCCGTCAGCAGATCCATCTCCAACAGATAATACTTCATCCACTGATGAAGACCATGTGATACAGTTTAGCATCTAATTTCCTCTCCACAAAAGGATGACATTCAAACAGAAGCAAAGTCGAACACAGTAGTGCTCAGGAAGACGAAGGAGGAGCGGCACCAAAGGCAAACACAGGCCGAGAGAAAACAGAAGGTCTCAAAGTGCCGACAGAAAGACGACATCGGAGAGAAATAGAAGCAACTTTTCACATCTGAGCAGTTTAGACATGCAGACACAACAATATTTAAATCGTCGCATATTGGCAAAAACATTAACTGCCACAAATTGGAACGTTATCGAGAAACAAGGCAATCACAAGTATGACAATATGTTGATTATTCTACCCTGTATCCAGTCACCTTGACCCAAAAGGACACTGTCTGCTTTTAGTTAACCGACTAAATTACAGCTAAATACCACGAGGGGTGTAAAAAAAACAAAACATATGCACACCCTCGAATTGAGTATCGTGATAGTATGTTTTGATTTTAAAAATCAACAGTTTACGTGCAAAGATCCTGACTCGCAGGGCCTCAGATGGCACAAAAAGTAGCGCTGTGATGTGGGATGTTACTGTGATGAATGCAGATCCCACTGATCCCAGAAGCAACCGCGACCCCGGCACGATACAAGCCACGATACGCAGCGTATTGCCCGACTCTCTCACCAGCCTTTCAGATTCACAGGCCGACGGCTCCACCTCGGTGAGCTCCATGGGAAAACTACTTTCAGACACTGAAGGAGACGGAGAGTTATTTAAAAAGAAGAGAAAAAAAAAAAAGAAAAAAGCTCCACTGAGGATACCATGCCAGCTGAGTTCCTCTTTAATAAAAACCTGCAGCGCCTTTAGGCAGTCTATCACTCTGAACACTCCAGATTTTCCCAGACATAAGACTGCAAATGAGCAGCCGAGCGGGACCAGCCTGACGGAGCACAATACTATTTACAAGATATTTGTGCTCGCTAAGGGGCTCAGAACAGACCTTAATAGTATTTTCCTGTGGATTTTTAGAAACGTGCGGGCAACAAATTGCTTCTTTTTTTTTTTTTTTTTAAACAGCACACAGTACACAGGGGCACTCCACAATAATTAACAGATTTGGAGGAAAAGTGTGGAAGGAGGCGTACCGTTTGGTATCATTAGGAAGTCATTGTGGCTCCACACTGGGCAACCACGCTGAGACAGGAGGAGAGGAGAGCGGCCGAAGGTAGTGGACTGTTAAGATTTAATGACTGCTCGTGGATGATCGGCGCAAACAAAAAAAACAGCCATTCTGCGTCTGTGCATTCAGAGTGTCCAGCCTCGCTGCTGACTAAACGAAAGACTTCTGTTTCTACTGGCCAAAGATAAATAGAGGCAGGCATTGTGTGAGGGGATCGCGCCAAAGCTGGCCCCACTGTCACAAAGCGCTCTCTGTGGTTTCACGGGAACAGCCGTTGGCCTGGGGACGAGCCAGGAGGTCTCGCAGCAGAATGCAGGCAGAGTGTTGGACTCGATGTTCTGGGAACACAGCAACCTCGGCCTGTTGGGTAAAGCCGAGCAGATGCACAGAGCCAAACCTGCCTTTTCAGGCCGAGTCTCTTTTGGGCATCAGAGGAAAGCGGGGACGGCTCAGTGAGAGGAAATGGATTTTAAAGTTGGCACCAGCACGTGAATCTCTGTTTACCGGAGCATATTTATGCTCCAGGATGGCAAAATGGAGAGGATTAAAAAAGGGCCACAGAGCTTCAGCTCAAAGCTTTAAAGAGTCACTGTAACCAGTCATACTGTGCTCAATCTGTCTCTCGCTGCATTTACAAAAATCACAGGAAAACTCAAAAGGAAATCTCAGTTTAAACTATTAAACTGCCTTAATTGTAATAGCACAGTCATGTCAGACCTAAAAACTAAAACCACCTTGCCATGACAATAAAGCCATTTGAATTTGAGTGCCTGGGAGTTTTCTTGTGATTTGTACATCAATCCTTATCCAAAGAGAACCTCAAACAGACTCATTGTGAGTCCAGGAAGCGCTCCGACACAAGAGGTTGTATTTATTTATTTTATTCACCCTGCGTTTACTTTGGTCTCTATTCCAGCAAAGTGAAATGTCTTTCCACCTCTCCCAGGTCTTCGATCACTCCAAGACGAGTGTCGGACCAAAACAAGCCCTCCGAGGCGGACAAGAAACAAAACACGAGCTGCACATCTGAACAACTACTATTGCAGCTGCTCCTCCGAGCTCCTCCTGGGAGCGAAGGCAGCAGCTCTGCAGGTGACCGTTTCAGCTCACTCCGAATGAAATTCTTCTTATTTTTTTTTTTTATCTAAGATGGGTTTGGCAGCAGTGGAGTCACGAGAAGGCCAAAGTACAAAGACACACCCAGAGCAGGGATGGGAACATGACTCAACGTCAAGAATGTGAATGACTTTTAATTATAACCCACAACTAGTAGCAGATTTAAAGAGTTTCCAGCCCGTTTGGTGTCATGCTTGTATTCTCATTAGGTTCATCCAGGGAGGTGCGGTGCGTCTCCGCAGCTGCAGTTCAAACCACCACCTCGCCACGAGCACAGCAACACAAACGCAAAGGACACAACTCGGCCCGAGCCAGCGTCATCGGGTGGACGTTCCTACCTGAGCAGAGGATGCCTTTGTGTCGGGCACAGGAGAAGTCGTCGCACTCGCAGTAGCTGCCGTAAATCTTGCCGAACTCCGACTCGTAGCAGAGACACTGGTTGCAGCTGCACTCTCCTCGCCCGCTGCAGATCTGCTTGCCTTCGGCTTCCCGGCAGGCGCTGAAGTACATGCTGCTGGCCTCGCCCTCCTGGCACTCGCAGCGGGCGCCCAGGTAGCCCGGCTCACAGTGACAAGTCCCACAGTTATAAGTACCTGCGAGGGGCAAGAGTTACTTCATTCCATCCATACCTTCACATCTCTTGACTTATTCTGCAGGGTTATTCAGATACACACATCAAGGTTGATTCTAGCTGTTATGATCATTTCAAGCCTTCAGTAGTTCATGAATCTGAAATGTTTCCAGTCAGATTTTAAATTTGCCCACTTACACTTGTTTCCACTTTCCCCAGGTAGTCATTTAATGCACTCATTACATGTAAAAATGTGTACAGAAATAATTGAATGTATTCCTGTGCAATAGGTACTGTATTGCACATGTATAGCTCAAGTTTAAAAATATGGTTGGAGTATACTTTTGGCTTTTATGGCCGTCATTATCTCAACAACAACCACAAGGAAGAGCCTCTCCATAATCATGTTTAAGAAAGTAGTCAATTTAGGGGTAAAAGTAGAAGTTTTCTTTAGTTACTGAAGTCAAAATAGCAGGTCTGACATCACTGATTGAGGTGTATAACTTCCATGAAGGCTTCAAACAGCAGTTTTCTGTCCTGTGGGATTAACAAGGCTAAAGCTTTTTGTGTTTTTTTACAGGAGCTAGATTTGGATTACTAGATTTTATGTCCCCTTGCTTTCAAAATTGTTGCGTTTCCTGCTGCAGGATGATGTTGACATCTGCAGTTAAATTCACATTATTTTGTACCAAAGTCTCTCAACGTTTGTAAAAAAAAAGATTGCAGAACATTTTTGCTGCAGATGATATTACTATAGTCACATTTTTCTCATTCAAAATTGACACAGATAAATCCTGGATTTTTTGGGAGGGGAAATAAAAAGAGAATATTATGAGCCCTGGTGATACTGTGCTCATTTACACTATAAGCATTTCCTCCTAATTTCCTCCTTTTAAAGCATCAAACGACTCTTCAGAGTGGAACATTTACTTTTTTGTCCTCCAGCCAAATAGCTAGTGAATGTTCACATTTGACCAGGCACTCAATATATAACCATTGGGGGGTTTTTTTTGGCTGGTAATGATACAAATCTACCAGCCGCCTGCATATATTATCAGCAGTTGGCTGGAAAATTGTGCTCTGCCACTCTCCAAAACCAAATAAAAGTAAATGTAAAACGGGTCGGTCTAATGTGATGCCATTATTCTAACAAACATTTAGCTCCCTGTAAATCCAGGTGAAATATCCAATAATACATTTAAAAAAAACGTGATGCAAGATGAACTACCTATGGAGCTGCAGATGCTGCTGTTGGTCCGTGCCGTCCGGCTGCAGCCGCAGTCACACTGATAGTCCACAGACACCTCCAGACGGTCTTTGAACCCCACCGGCTTGATGGTGAAGCTCTGGTCGGTGCCGCGGGGGGGGCAGCTCCTCGCCTCCACACTCACGTTGAACGATACCTACAATGAAGAAAGAAGAAAAAAAAAAATGAATAAAAGTTGTGTAATTAGAACGAAAATGTACAAAAATACTGGCACTGATAAGCGACCGGGATAGTGACTTCCTGTTTGTGGAACGAGAACAGTTCAAATCAAGTTCAGATGATTATTTAGAGATAAAAGTTTGACACGGTCCAAACATCATACCGCCTCTAAACTACAATATCTTATTTACTCGCTGGACATCTTTTCATGTGAGCAAACACAGCCGCCACACAAACACTGGCCAGTTGAAAGCGAGCCTGTGAACGTGACCTCCACATGACCCTGTGTTGTTACGCTCACACCACTGGGCTTATTGCACCGAAAGAGAAGTTTACAGTGTGCAGCTGATGTGGCTTTGCCCGTGGCAGAGTGTGGGACACGACAGAAGACCTACACCCTTTTGATTGCTCTGAGGAAGGAAGTCTCGACAAGAACAGAAACCCAACCCCCGGCTGCTGCTCTGTTCCAACACGAGCACGTTCGTCTGGTATTTTCCCGACATTTACTAAATCACAGCAACTGTGCTCAACGTCGTCTGTTCAACAGAGGCCTCGGGGCGTTAACTTTGATGTTGCCTCGACTTTGACTGAGGAAATTACGCTGCTGCAAATTTGATCACAGACTGCTGAAATAATGCTGGTTTTCACCCAAACACAAGCGCTACAAAAGAACGTGACACGTGTTCTTATGGTTCGCCTCAGAAAAAAGATTTCCACTTTCCAAAGCTGTGAAAGAGTTGGGTATGGTTGCATATTCTCATATCCTATTTTCGGTTCAGAGATCAAAACCGTTAACGGAGGCGAAGCAATAATCTCCGCTTTGAAGCTCTGACTAGAAGCACTTGACCCTCAGCAGATAAACTGAAGCTCTGCACCAAAAGCAAATATTCCTCCCTTGCAGCGTCTGCGGTTTCTTGACAGGAACATTTAGGTGTTTGGATCTGGGTCTCGTGAGTAAAAGGGCATTTCAAGACCAAACATGTCACAAGCTGGACAAGGCCTGTCCCGTTCCAAATGTGTTGCACAAAGTTAAACACAGCCTTCCTCGGCTGACATTTAGCAGACAGAGCCGTTAAGTGTTACACATTATCATCAACTAATTAACTCAGGAAATATCCCACTGTTATCACGACACCTTAACTGCACCAAGGAAGAAGCCGATACAAGGTGGAAATTAGGGCTGCAACTATGGTTTTATATTTTCTTGAGTAATTCATTAATTGTTGTCATGGTCTATAAATTGTCATAATACAGTGAAAAATGTCCATCCCAGTTTCTCAAAGTCCAAGCTGACGTCTTTTAAATGTCTTGTTTTGTCGGTCCAAAACCCAAAAAGGTATTCATTTTAAATTTGATATAAAACCAAGAAAAGCAGGAAATCTGCGACAAAAAAACAGCACTTTCTGCCATTTTTCAATGAAAAAATGACAGTTATCAAAATAGTGACAGATTTCTGTCTATCGACTAGTTGATTAGTTGGCTAATCGTTGCAGATGTATTCTAAATGTAACTCGGGCATAAACTCCACTGTTACAGGAGGTTTAACAGAACATTAATGCAGATTATGACGGAGAATCAGAAGTTAAAAGGATACGTAGACACACTGTTGGCCCGTCAAACATCACAACTCACACTGTAAACTCAGGCATCATGATTTTAGAATCACTTTGTTGAATCTTCAATTTGAGGACTTAACACAGACACTGAATGCACCAATAGTTTTTGGCCTCTGCAAGGAAATCCAGCGGCAGAACTTATCACCATAATTCCCCCGACTTTGAACCTCAATGGCCACCAGTCTCTTCTTCAACAGCCAGACGTCGCCGATTATTTCAACTGGATGGTTCACCATGCAAAAATACACACCAATACCACCGAGCACGCATGAATCGATCAGTATCAGGTGATTGAAGTGGAGCGTTTGTTTTTCACTTCAGTCCAGCCCTTTCAGGACACAACTGATTCGGTCCCCCCCCCCCAGCTCTGAAACCCAGGTGGAGGCACGAATCTCTGCTCGTGTGGCTAACAGCTCTCAGTGGATGTCTGCACGCCACTTGATCCTCAACGAGACCGAACAGCTTTTCCTTTCCTCCTTCTTGTTTCTGTATGTTGCACTTATATTAGTTTGGCTTATTTGAAGCTCTTGTCCGTAGTTTGTATCCTCATGATTGTTGGCACTTATTGTGAGTCGCTTTGGACAAACGTGTCAGCTAAGTGTAATGTAATAATAATAATAATAATACAGGAAGAGCCTACGTCACATGTTGCCTGGATTCCCCTTTCACTTCAGCGCGAGACACAATTAAATTAACTGTAAATGTGAGTCGCGAGGAGGCCAGTTCACCCAATTATGTGGCTGTTGAAGACAACTAGGAGGTTGTGGAGAAGCACTGGGGGCAAAAGGTTGTCAGGAAGTAGTAGTACAAGAGAACATTGGGGTGGAGGAAGAGATAAATTGAGACTAAACTCATTGAGAAAATGCCTCTACACACAGTTGGGTGAGTAATGTAATTCAAGGAGAGATGTAGAGTAGGGAATCAGATCAGGGAAGGAAAAGAGACAGTGTGTTAGGTTGTACTATATAAGAGGTGGGGCCACCGAAACACATGTAGAGAGGACAACAACACTGTGAGCAGACCTCCACCGAGGCCAGTGGTGCATCAAAGTGCTCGTCGGATCGTCCCACTTCCCGTTAGTTGTTCGGACTTTAGGGGGGCGTTCACATGAATTTGGACAAATGGCCCGTCTCGCAATGGTAACGCGAGTGAAACGCAACTCGTGCATCCGCCCCATGATTTGATTATGATCTGCTCCAGAATTTAATGGGTTCTTCATTAGCCAAATGCTACACCCTCCCCCCCCCCCAAGTTTAGTGAAAATCGGGACAGCAGTTTTTCCGTTAATCCTGCTGACAAACAGAGTTAAAAACACAACGTCCTCGCCGGAGGCAACAAAGGTTTCAACTGTGATTGACATTGAAAATTGTATCTCAAATCAAAGATTTTCCTCTTTTTTTGGATGATGGAATTCTTATGACTGCCTGAAATTCAATTAACTTGGATAAAAAAAAAACAGAGAAGATCATACAAAAACAACACGTAATCAAATTAAAACACTTCTGGTTTGTTTGGACATAAATAAAAAAAGTACGTAGTAGTACGTTAGCGCTCATTTGGTTTCATTCATATGCATGAGGCCTATTCAATGATCATACATTTCTGTAGTGTTACAGTGAAAAGGATGCCGGCTTAACTATAGACACTCCAGCTAGCATTTCTCCTCCTGCCAGCTCACTTCTTTCACAGGCCTCCTCCGGCCTACTTTTGTGTGAGGTCATTGAGATGCAGCGTCAGGCTCGATGGCAGGTTCACACAGACACGGTGAGCAAAACCCGGGCCAAGGACCGAGCCACATTCTCAGTTAAGACCGGGAAGTTTGGCACCCAGCGCACTGAGCCGCAACCTTCCATCTCCTTTCACGGCTCAGGATATAAAAAGACATGAGCGGGGCCCATCACCCCGAGAGCCCCCTTTGTATTCTGGCCTCGATCACTCCCCATGCACCCTCTCCCGTCCCGAAACCAGGAAAGTAAAGCAGCCGAGAGAGGAGCACGGGGGGGGGGGGGTTTGGGGGAGAAGAATTCCAGCACGCTGAGGTTCACTGTGTGACCGCATGTATGAGGCTGCCCCTTGCTAGCATTTTCAATAGATCCTGGACTCAATACAAATCTTAATTGGAGGCCTGTATAAAATACTCCTCCCGGGTCGCCTGACCCCACTGGCTTCCAACATTCAATATATTATTCTCATCGACAGGACGCATTCTGTCTGCTCATGTGAGCCTCATGCATCAATGCACCATCCACAAATTCCCCCTGAAGATAAGAAAACAGCCGATTCCCATGCTGGGAGGTCAGAACAGGGGGTCCTGTAACAACACATGATGTAATAATTCGACAACATTTTAGGCATTTTCACCTAATTATGTAATAGAAGCGGCATTTTTGTGATAAAATGCTGCATTTTGTAATTACCTGCTTGAAGGAGATATGTAACAAATTTCCTCGCATATAAAAATGCTGAGTTGCACATTTGTTTTATGAAAATGTAATAATATATGCATAATGTACTTCTACAGTCTGATGAAGGTTAAGGAATACGGTGACACTTGGTAGTTTAGGCCAATGAAAGATTATCTACCGGACTAATTCCATCTTAGAAAAATTTACTTTGATTCAGTATGATTCATGCATAAAATAAACATCGTTGTTACAATGTTATAACGACTTTTATGAACGAAGACGTCCATTGTGGTTGTTATTAGGTAATGCATGCAATATTCCATTTTGTAATAACCACTGCAAAATGCAATGATCCATTTCAAAATGCGAGGAAAGTTCTAACATATGGCGTTCAGGTTGTTTATTACAAAATACGAGTATTATTAGATAAGTAAAAAAAGAAAAGTAGGACATTTTGTGTAGTTGTCACATAATGCAGTGTTATTATACATGTGCAGAGCCTCACTAAGTCTAATGGGGGTTCTGGATTACTGGTATCCCAAAGCTGCCCGGCAACATGCCTAACTTTGAAGTTCCCAATTCAACTGTGAGTGCGATCACGTGAACCAGGCAGAGTTAAAAAGCCAATTCCATGCAACATCATCAGATCAAGAGTGGAGTATTTAGTCCGAGGTAGGACGACATGTGGAGACGTCAGGTTACCGTGCTGGCTGAAAGTAATATTCCTCGAGTTGGACACCAAGCTGCAAACTGTTGGGAAAATAATCTGCTAAATCAATGTAATGTAGTGGAGATCGATTGGTTGGTAGTGACGCTGTTTTTAAATCAAATCCTCCGAGCTGGCAAAGATTGTATTTGCAGCGGAGGTTGGCGCGGGGATCTTCCTTTGTCTCTGCGATTCAGATTCTCGTCACCACTCCCCCCGACGATCGCCTCACTGCCTCTTTGACCAGCGTCTACATTCAGAAACGCAAACTAAGGGATTGAAGCTGGACCTACAGAGCACACCAGGCTCCTCAGAGGAGATGTTCCGATTGACAACCAAGCCGTTGATAAAAATGCACGTGGCTGCGGTTAGTGTTGCTGCAGCGGGCAGATCCAGATCCTTGAGCTCAAAGGCTCATCAGACCACAAGACACTGCAGAGAAGTTTTCTAATAACACGAGACGGGTTCCACAAGTCTGGGAAATGAACACAGGAGTAATGAACGCAGCCCGAGGACAGTTCACTTAAAGCTTCTCACATAGCTGTTGATTGAATCCAGCTGAGAGGCAAAAAGAGAAAATATTTCCCTAAGGGAGGAACATCTCTGCCAAGAGAGCGAGCGGCGTGAGGATAATCGGGTGTTTCCCTTGTTTAGATGCAAAGCATAAGCCTCATCCAGCAGTTTGAATACAATTAACAGATCAGTTAAATTAATTATTAAGAAGCACAGATCCACACCTAAAAAGGAAAAAAAACAATAACATGGGCTCAGGTGGGAGAGAGGTACAACAAGTGTCCTGGAGTAAACCTCACACAGGCTACTTTCCCCCACATGTGACAACAAGGTCTCTCTGGTTACAGTGAGGAGCAATATAACACCCCCCCCCCCCCCCCCCCCTTTAAGAGGATTCAAAGGTCACAGTGTTTGCCCAAGATCGCCAAGTCACAACTTGCCGTGTTTAGACTGTGATCATTTATAGCACTTTGAGCGGAGCAGAAGCATGAGGGCGGGACGAGCCAAAATGTTTTTTTACAATTTTTTTTTTATAATTTTTTTTATTCGCATTTTACCCTTTTGACGGCACATGTAACATTAATATTTAAACACATCAGTGCACAAAAAACACAACAACTTTGTAACACTTTCTGTGATGGCCGTGTCTATAATACTTTATAAACAAACTTGTAGTTATAATCTTCTTAAAGCACTGTATATTTATAATTATAAGTGGTCCTCAATATTCAGAAGGCTTTATAACAATAATCACAACACATTATAAAGAATCTATAATGTCTTGTAAAAAAAAAAAGTATAAAGTGTCATAACTTAATAATTCTGGTCATTCACTGACATTTGTTTTGCCAGGATCATAGTGTTATAACTCCTATAGTTTTAATACATAATCATTTTTATAATTACTGTTATAATGCAATATAATATGATTATAAGTATATACTCTGAGTGGTCATTATTTCGCACAAAACATGAAATACATTTTCATTTTACTTAAAGCAAGCAATTACAAGTTAGAGTAACTTATAATCACATTATAAAACTGAATAGTACAACTATGAGACTTATAATACACTCTGATCCTAGCAAAAGAATGAATTGCCGACTCGAAAATGTCAGTGAGCAGCAATTATATATCATCATACTCGACATTATAACACATAATAAAAAGCTTTCTAAAGTGTTTTGTGATTATTCATAAAACACTTTATAGGTATGTTTATAATGCATGATAACGGTGATTTAAAAAAAGATGATGATGTATTACAACAATTGGAATGCTCTTTTGTGCACCGGTCAATCCTGTAATTAAATATGGAGCTTAATCCCAGATCAAAACGTACACTGAAGGGTCTCGTATACATCGTCCGCGGTGATTGTAATGTCATGTTTAACGCACGATCGCAGAGGAATGAGACGGTGTAGGTGAAGAAGACAACCAGACTGCTGGAAGTCTTTTCCAGGGCCAACGGGATGCATAAAACATTTATAATGTAAGACTCACAGTGTCTCCTATCATCAAGTCGGCACACTTCCGGAGGCCTGGCAGCGGCTTTCCATCCTGGCAGGTGGCGGTGAAGGACAGGCTGAGGTCCTCTGGGTGATCCCACACCGACAGCTCCACTTTAGAGCGGATGTTCTGAGGAGGACACACACACACACACACACACAGATCGTTGGTACATGTTAGTGACTTTGGGTTTAAAAAAAAAAAAGATTAGAGATTACTTTTGTGGCACGGTAAATAAAGAAATCCTTCCATGCCTATCAGCAACAACGGAGAGGATTTCTAGCAGTTGCCATTGTGCACATAAACATTTCCCAGGGTCCTGAAACTAGAGCCACATTATTATGATGCCTCCCACACAGAAAGTTGTATTAAAAACACCTCAGTCGGTCTTTCCAGGCCTGTAACTCTGGTTGAGGAACGGCGTGGAAAAGAGTGAAACATGGGGAATGTGTTGCCTTGGTTAGGCCCATTTTTTTATAGTTAATCTTCATCAAAACCACAAGCGCTGTGCATGGACGCAGGGTTGTACGTGTGTGGATGTGAAATACCACGGCTGTTTGCAATGCCAGCTGCATGTGGCTCTGTGCAACATTTACTACATACACATTTACTGCAACGTAACTGTGCCAAGGACAAATCAGGGTCCTTCTCGGTGGACTTACACTTCACTTACACTTTACTGACCCTAAACACAAAATCTCAACAGGGTGCAGCTTTGTGCCGCGGTCAAAACTTCGGGAAGACTTAGATGGCGACACAACGTAACCTTGCAGTGTTTAGCAAAGCCTATCCCCAGAGTGGTGGACGTAACGTGGCAGCTGGAATGTTAATAAGGCCGTGAGTCAAAAGCACTTCATTCAAGCTCACTCCCACACACTGAGTGCGTCGAGTGTGCGTTTGACTCAAGTTTGTGTCGCAGAGAAAAACGCCGGCGACGGGCCAAAACAAGACGCAGGTCCTCCTGACTGAGGAGAGGGAAAATCTGCACACCCACACAGGAAAACAGTCAGGGAAAGGTTGACTACATGCAGTTCAGTTCAACAGCCAATAAGATGGATATCAGGCTTCAGTTTAGGGGCCAGACTGAGAGGGGTGGGACAGCCGAGAGAATAATGTGACACATTACTATGAACTATACCAGGGGTTCTCAGACTTTTTCAGACCAAGCACCACTTAACCAATTAAAAAAAACCCTCACGGACCACCTAACTCCCCAAATATGCAAAAACAATAGGCCTGCTTGCCACTCCAACAGTATATTAGACATTAGTGTATTACAGAAAGTCTGAGAAAGTAAATATAAGTTTACTAGCAGAACTTTGTTTTTTCTGGTTCATACCCTGCAAATCATTTTGTGACACCTCAGATTTGTTTTAGGTCCTTGACCCCAGTGAAAACTGTCCATCACAATAACTGGCATTGTAAAAAATGTTTTGTTTTGTCTGACCTAAAGTCCAAAACCCAAAAGATGTTCCACTTTCAACGAACACTCACATCTGAGACATGTTTGCTTTAGAAAAACGATAACTCTACTAAAGAAAATGTTCATTATTTCTTCTTCTACAATGTTTGTTAATAAATAAAAAAATCGACAAATTATTTCTTTCCCTATGAGAACTGTCTCCATGAAAAAAATTTAAAAATCCAATTTGCTACAAAGTCAGCTGTTAAAACCACCTCAGCATCACGTCCTCGCCACCAAAAATCCAGCGTGTGTGTAAACAGCCATGTCAGCTGGAGGCTCATTAACAGTCACAGTAGTGGGAAGACTAAAGAATTTGACTCCCTTTCCCTCCCCCTCCTCTTATCTTTCTTCTCAAATCCCTCTGTGTCGTTCCTTGGCTCTCACAAGCACACTAACAGGAAACCACACACGCACGCACGCAACCACGCACGCACGCAACTGCACGCAACCGCACGCAACTGCACGCAACCGCACGCAACCGCACACGCTTCTTAACTCACATTGTAAGCTGCGATGATCAGCTGAATTACATTCTTAGAGTCCTGGTCCAGGATTTCTACTGTAGTTCCAGGTATGAGTGCAGTAAAATTCTTTATAATGAAAAAAAACAAGAGACAGCGTTAGTTGCATGAATATATAATTGAGAATAAAAAAGTATGAAAGATTAAATGGTAAAAAATCAAAAGTACCTTATAAATAACGTACAGCCGCTTTGTCACTGCGAAGATGAGGAAGATGTTATTTTCTGCCAGTTTTTCCCCCAGAAGAGCCAAAGAGGGATAGTCCTGTGAGGAGAGACAGCAAGGCATTATGGGTATTCTCATCCACGCGTGCAGGAAGCCAGCTAACGGATGTTGATGCATCTCTGACCTCAGTGTTGTGTTTACATCAGTCTGCTGGCCCTTTGACACCAGACTAACGGTTTATGTGGTTTCTTTGTTTTAAATTTTTTTTTTTTTTTAAAAATCACATTTCAGCATCACAAAGAGTCTGAGAGATTTCCAGATTGCACTTTGTGGGGTTATTTATTTTTATTGGATGCAATTTGGTCCCTGCTGACATTTTTAATAGTAAACAACAAGCTCCCAGTGATTTGTACTAATTACCAATTACACACTCAAAAACTCAAGCAGCAACATTCTCTTAAATTTCTGTTTTATCTTAATTTCTCTGGTAAAGAGAAAAATATTTTTGTTCTTAACCATCCAAATCTGCTCTTTCCCAGATGCTGAATGATCAATTGGAGCAGTGTTGCTGATTATTAATTATTAATTCTATTTTCGCATTATTTATCTTGCGTTAGGATATTAAAAGCTATGTATTCTAACTAAACTGCACATGTAAAAGACCAACAAGGGATGTCAGTTGAAAATGAACGATAAATATAAACTCTCTTTGCAGCAGTTTTATGCTCTGGAGCTATGTTCAAGTGTATCGTCCCTAACAAATACAAATAAATTCAATCCCCCTAAACACTATATGAAAAGGTGCCGTGTGCAAATACTCCGGACACGTGCCCAAGACTTAGAGATGCCACCAAAAGAAAGTCTGTAAGAAGAACTTAAGCAGAAGTGAAACTGAGGTACTGTGAAATAAACTTATTAAACATGTGATTTTGCAGAGTAACGTCAGTACTGGCGTTACAGAAAAAATCCAAAAGCATCTCAGAGCCGTTTGTAAACCATTCAGAAGCTGAACGCACGCAACATCTTCCTCAAGTTTTTAAGAGTCTTAAATGGGATCAATAGGCCGATATTATTTCTTTAGCCCACAAATGTAATAATCTAATTATTAAAATGACTAAAACATAATTATACATTTGATTATATGGACATTGTTGTTTTTGATGTTGCTCAAAATTCAAACTTGTTTTGAAACAATTTGTGGACTGTGAAGACAAAATGTTTTTTTCTCATAAAATGTTCCCTTACCTAAGAGAATAGCAAAAATAAAATAAAAAACAAAAACAAAAAAATCGGTGAAACGCAGAAATCAATGTGCGATAACAAAATAAGAACAAAATAGTGGATACAGACAAAAATAAGAGGAAATTTGTTTGTATAAAAGCTCAATGGTTTCTCCCATGACTCGTTTTTCAGGCCTAACAGGCCTATCCTCTTCTTATACTGTAGATCTTCAATCAGTAGATCTACAGTCTGCTTTCAGTGGACAATAGATCAGAAAAAAAAAAGAGAAAGAAATCCATAAATATTTTTTTTTTTTTAAATGGGAGCACAGTGTCGTCCACATGAGAATGATTAATTTTGATAGCATTAGTCCTCCGTCATCTTCAGACACTGCAGACACGCATCATGTATCCACCGGCTCCTGATTAGCATCATCACTCATCATGCGTGGCAGCTGGAAGAGTTTGGTTGAAAATGTGAGCCAGAGATTTTTTAAAAGAGAAACGCGCACCTCGGCGTTACAGGACAACAGTCTGTTGTGTAGTTTCACCGGCGGCCTCCAGGTGTGATGTGCATCGGCTCGCTCTCTGCTGTTGCTATTAATAAGCATAAGTTCTTACTCAAGTTGCCCAAGTTAAATTTGAAATGATTTAAAGAATGGCCTAATTTTCCTTACGCTGAATTCACTTTAAAGCCAACATATTTGACATAAAGTTTTACTCAAATCCAATAATATATGCTTTGACAAGAAAGTGGAGGCCGACATCAATAATAGGTTCGCACACTATCATAAAAATGGAAGCAGTTTTCAGACGTTTAGTCATTCTTTGAGTAAACATTGGAAAGTCCAAAGTCCATTTACAGCTGGATGTTGTAGAGAAAAGAACCTGAAGGTCTTTTGAACAATGGTGTGTTACACTAAATGTAAAAAAAAAATAAGGTTTCAATTTAGGGGGATTTCAAGCCGAAGGGGGAATTTCCTGCTATAAATGAGTTTTAAGCATCCTGTTGCTGAAATAACACTGCTCTTCTTTTTCTCTCGACTAGGGCTCGGTGTTATAGCCAAAATCTATCCTTATAAATCGGTCATTTCATATCTCTAAAAAAGATATACATCATGATATAGCATGTCTGGTAAGTCAATAAATAAATAGTCTATTTGAAATAACAATATTTTTGTATACTCCCGTGTGAATTAAATACGTCACAAATTAAGTATTTTCTCATTTAATATTTGGATTTTCTGTGAAATTGGAGTTAGAAAGCGCTTTGTTATTATCAATTTAGACGACGTAATTGTGTACGATTCAATCACGATATAATACCATTGAAAGAAGGTAAATTATTATTATTATTATTATCACACAGCCCTGATTTCTTTTCTAAACAGTCTATCAAGCAGTTCAGATAATCCTGGACGAGCTCAGTAAAAAGGGCCGCTCTGCTTACCATCTTTGTGGAAGCGCTGTACTCGTTATTATCGTTGAGGTGACACTTCCCGTCGTGCGGCTGGACGAGGCCTCCCAGCCTGCCGTCCAGAGCCAGGTGAGGTACGTCGTCTGTGGCGAACACCAGCAGGTGGTAGGCCTCCTTCCTCCACCCGATCTCCTCCTGTGTTCGGGGGTACAGCACATTAGGACCCAGAGGACTTTCTCTATCCTTATGCTTGTGCAGGAGGGGGGGGGGGGGGCTTTACAGATGACAGAAACAACCCATCAGCACATGAAATGGCTTTATATTCTGGGTGGGTGTTGTCATTTAACTAACAACTTTCCAGAGGCTTGAGGAGAACCACACACACACACACACACACACACACACACACACACACACACA
>CALSBV010011748.1:249844-303806 GCA_943590825.1 Bovichtus diacanthus
CTTTTCCTGCCACAGGCCTGGCGCATTATCAATAGGAAACAACAGGCAACAGCAAAGTGAGCGTTTGACAGAGCGCTGACTAATGCATGCCACTAAAGAAACACAACATTTCAGCCACGGAAGAGAGGGGGATTTTGTCAGTCTTTTGTTCATTATTTGGCCTGTGCAGTACACAATAGAGCTGTGGCGGCCCCCCCAATTCGAGGCCTCTTTTAGGAGGAACCATACAGAAAGTAATCAGCAGAACAGAAAATATGATATGGCTAGCTTCACACACAACACACACACACACCATTTCCTGTTATGACATTAATTATGTTGCAAGGAAATAAAAGCAAAGCGTGGACAAAGCATGCGTCTTAAACAAGTTATTTTAAAATCAAATCACAGCTGACCGAACACTTAAGTCAAAAGGATTTCTTACATAATAAATGGTAAATCGTTATTGTCCGTTTTCCAAAATCCCCCTGGAAAGATCCAAATAGGCATGACACTAAATAAACACTTTTCTCACACAATAGAACTATTTGATTCCCTTTATTTATTTGTAACCTGGACATTAAATTGCCGACCTGACCTACACTCAATAAAACAAAAATGAGGCTTTGGGACGGAGCCAGCCTGGCCTCCTGACCTGCGAGTGTTTGAAATAGTCCGCCGCGGGTAAATTACAAGGCAGGAGCTACTTGGGAGTAATTCTCTTCCTGTAGAAGACAATGAAATTGGGAGATGAAAACAGGGGTATGCACTGGGCCTGCGAGTGACTCGTCCTCATGTTTAACCAGCTGCACCAGACTGCACTTCCTGTCTATCCCCCCTGGTGCTTTTAATTAACAGGCAAATAGGCCAGACGCTTGTCACGGGGGCATCTCCGCAGTTCCACAGCGGCTTTCCCCTCCGTCTGAACCAAATGTGTGCTGTCACCCACTGCGGCCGAGTCGGGCCTTTATAAAAAAAAAAAAAAAAGAAAAACAGATAAAGAAATTAGACACGTGTCACCTTACAAACAGCAGCCTGCAGGATGGCGTCAAATCCTCCCTCTGGTGCGTCCCGGTTGCGAGATACCATCTGCTTCTGCACCTCCTCGTTGAAACGGTCCACTTTATCCGTCAGTGAGAGGATGTGGCGGAAGCCGAAGGTGGGGACACAGTTGGGGAACAGTTTGTATCTGTGCAGGGGGACAGAAAGGTAGAGTTCCAGATGCTCACATCAGGACAATATTGGTTTGTTTCATCTGTATTCATCTACATTTAACTTATAAAAAACATGATCAAGCTGACTTGATTTATATGCCGTCAATGAACATTTTGTATGAATCCTCGCAGCATTATTTTAAGGGGGCTCCTGTAGTTAATTGTGCGATTGCGATTAATTTGACAGATATTGCAATTGCGATACGATGGGAGCGAATGGTTTGCGTCATTATTCAAATTTTCATTCAAAAATATTAAAATGATGGTGTTACGATTTTTGTTTTGTGCACGGATCTGTACCAAACAAAATACTGTTTCTTAAGTCTGTAGAATATGATTCATAGGACATCCCTGCAGCACCACCATACTTAATTCAGAATGGTATTTTGACACATATTTTTTGCCTCCTTGGATATTGCACTAGTCGAAATAAAATTCAGATGCTAAGCCTTCGTCTTATATAAACAGGATGAGCGATGGCAGCAGTGAGCTGGGTTGCTTTGGGCTCAAAATGCTGTCATCTATCGCTTTTAATATTTTCCACACACGGACACACACACACACGGACACACACACACACACACACACACACACACACACAGCCATAACCTAGATGGGAAGTGATGCGCGATGGTGGGCGCTGCGTTAGTGCAGTCTCACCTCCGGGGCAAACATCGTGCGCCGCAGCTTTTGACCCTCTCGGTTCTGCTCCCTGTCAGTTTGCCCTCATCAACAGCGCTGAGGAGCGCGGGAGGAGAGGGGCTACCCTGCAGAACTGCTTAATCCCTCCGCTATATCAAATGTTAAAAATGTTTTAAAAAATCGTTCACCCGTGCAACTGAAGGTCATCCGACCATGCATGATTCATGAGTGTGCAAAAATAGAAGTGAGTGGGTTAGAGTCTCTTTCATCTACTGAGAGAACAGTTCTCGAGCTCGACCTCACATTCAGTCTCGTGGGTGGGGCTTCATTAAAACTGGGCCGACACACCTAGGACATTATTATATCCATTAAGAGTTTGAATGCAAAAGTCATCGAAGCACCGCCCCGCTTAAACATGCGATAAATCCTGCTGCCACCACCCACCCATTGCAAGGATTCTCCTGATACTTGGGTGCTGTGTAGGAGAAGGGCGACATGTTTTTATCCACAAAGGAGCCAAAGCCCAGCCTGAAGTTGCTGGTGAGCTTGCCCATCTCCAGGGCCAGCTTGGTGCCCAAGTTACGGATGGTGTCCAGATCATCTTTCATGGAAAGAGAGAGGTCCATCAGGTAGTAGAGATCCACTGGGTAGTCCTCCACCTGCCGCACCTGCAGCCCAAACCACGTCTGGTCTCCTGGATGGGCAGGTGGAAAGAATCTCTTAGCTGGTTCTCATTAAAACACTTAAACAAAAATACTTCACACCCCAAAATGACCATTTGAGTATGAATTTAACACCGTGCTTTACCGTGGGTTCTTGTAAAAAACTTCCCCCCCCCCCCCACCCCCTCGCATGCCAACACAGTAAACGGAGAAAAGTTTTAATGAACTGAAGTAAATGGGCGGCACGTTTGGCAACAGCAAAACGATATCAAAACACCCGTTTACAAACTCTCACACGCCTCGTGCAGAATAATCAAAGTCTCATTTATCCAGTCGTGTGCAAACACATTACCATTTTTAAAAACTTCCGTATAACACAGTCTCACACTTGTGCAGGCGCTCTACTCGTGCCGTTTTAGTATCAAGGCTGTCGGTAAAAAAAAATGCATGAGTTTGGGAGGTAGTGAGCACACCACTGGGTAAATGAGAGTTGTGCGAGAGTTTGTAAACGGATGCTTCGACGCATCGAGACTTTACCCTCAGTGTTTGGATTCTTCTTTTACAGCACGAGAAAAACAAAGATTTCCTCAAGAATTCAAGGTAACACGGGGCGAGTTGTGAATATACAAATCGTCGAGGAAGGGTGCTTTGTTTTTTTCTTAAGAAAACTTCTCTTTTTTTTCCAACTGCTTCTCTAAAAGCATGTGCAATGTTTGTCCCAGACTCTAAAAAGGTCTACATGTACCTGGCCGCAGGCTGAGAGAGATCTTCTGAGGCATAATCTGGACGACGTCGTACTGGGTGGAGCCGGACCCTTTAGAACTCAGAGGCATGTTGTGCAGGACAGAGATGCTGCTGGTGGGGTACTCGATGAACCGCATGTCGCAGCCTCTCTTCTGCAGGCTTGGACTAAAATCGCACCGTGACGTCAGAGTCCGCCCCCTCCCAAACTCCTGAAGGATGGAAAGCCACAAACCTGGCATTACTGACTGTTGTGGAAAAATGATGAGGGGGTTGAAATATAATGACAAGTGTGGCCCACAATCACCGCTTCACCTCGATGGAAACTGTCTCTGCACGGTGTATAAATCATGAAAAATAAAGTTGTACCTCTTGTGCGCACCAGGCGCAACTGGGGTGGATCAGGAGGCACTCTTCACACGACGTAGCGCTGCCACTCATACACATGTTAAGACCTGAGAAGGGATCATAGACGTTATTAATGCATTTCTATAGGAGGACTTTTTAGGGACCAGAAAACAGAAAAAAGAAGTTAGGGACCAGAAAACAGAATCCCCTTCGTACTGTAATGCAATAAGAAGCAATGCAGTACAATACTTTGGGAAAGTGATTGTTTTTCCGTTGGCAGTTGTGTCTGAGAGGTGTTTATTCAGCTATATGGGAATGTTTGGAGCTTGTGGTGTTGCATTGGAGTGCACTTAATTATGGGATGTCCTCCCATTTATCTATAAATGATACCAAATACCATCTGACACAATGACAACAATTCAAAAATGATAATATTCACGTTTGCCTGATGTTGCAGAGGGGTTTCTATTTTTCCCGTCAGTCAGTGTATAGTGTGTTGTCATGATGACATTTTTCACAACTGTTATATTCATGATTCATTTCAGTCAACTTATACAACCCACATACTTATATTAAATAAACAATAATAAGTCATTACTTTTGAAATGGTGACAAACCAAAGCAAACTTATATTGACTGAAAAGGTGTAGGGTGATGGAGCTTACTACACCGACCCTTTCTACATTAATTATTTAGTACAATTCACATTAAATGTATACACTGAAAATTTGAATTAATAATATATTCCCAAAAAGTCTCAAACCAAAATGCATTGCACACTAGTGTTCATACCTCCATTTGTTAATCAGCCTATTTTAAATCTACCTACCTGAGTGTGAGTTAAAGCCTGTTATATTATGCAATCCCTCCATTTGTTTTTAAAGACTGGGTGCTTATGAAATATATTTTTACATCCCTCCACTGGAAAACTGCCAGTGAACACAAACAACCAAATGTTGACTCTCCTCCATGTGGCTCCAGTTTACAGTAGCTCCACTCCTCGTGTGTGTGTGTGTGTGTGTGTGTGTGCGCACCAAACACTGACCCATCGTGTGATGTTTGTGCAAAATGTTGATGATGTTTGGGCTGGTAGCAAACAATGTATTGCAAAGCAGACAAGCCTGCATTGTCCTACCTCTCGCAGTGTGCAGAAATGTTTCCAGCAGCATGCAGCACAGAGCCGCTCGCCACATCAGCGTCCCCGGGCTCCACATGGTGTCACTCGGAGTGTTTTTGAAAATAAATACCAGATTTCTATGTCTATTCGCAGCTGACACCGGTTAATTACTTTACCATCAGACCTCTCGTTGGCTTAAGTCCTGTCGATGTGTGCAAACCACAACAGTAAAGTGTGCTTTTAGACCATCTCAGCTCCACTGAAGCGCGTGTTCTCGGCTCATAATGACGGATCCGTGGAAAGACGGGGAGACTCTTCCATCGTGTTTAAAGTATGCAGAAAGCGAGCGCTCCACGCAGCCCTGTTGATCCGCCTCTCGAGTTTCTCTGTTTGGACACAACAGCCTTCCACGTCTCGACTACTTCACCCATCGCTGACAGCAGCTCCAACACTTCTCCGTCGATTTCATGGCACTTCTCGCTCCGATACGGTCGAAATCTGTGCGAAAGGTCAAGTGGGAGAGGAAACAAAACAAAAAAAAAAGGCCCCAATGAGATAAATTAATGCATACAACTCCAGCAGAGATTTTTCTTCTCAAGGTTTTGAGTGTTGGCTTGTCGGTTAGTCCAGTTTGTGTCCCAGCTGGAATCTCCGCCCATTCCCAGTCAGGGATCGCATTAACCCCTTCGCTGCTTCGCTGAACAGTTTGGCACCGTGTGGTGCTCGACACTTCGCAGAGGTGGTGCGGACACCTAGTGGTGGCTCCCGGGGAATGCTCCAGTAGCTGCCAGGGGCCATGGATGCGCTGCTGGGGGCCACAGCATTGAGTTTGAGGTTGAACTAGCTGCAGGCTGGCAACGTCATCCAAAATCCCCACTATGCACTACAGCTAACTGAAAAAGTAGCCGAATTTGGATTCTTTTTTTTTTTTTTTGAGGGTGCAGCACAAACAGAAATGGAATCTGAGCACTTTAGATTCCGATTTGGGCCGCTTTACATGTGGTCAGTCAAGACCGTGACCAGTTCACTGGAATCAGATATTGGCAGAATAACAAAAATAAAAACAAATCTGATCTGTGCAAACAAATCCGAATTGAGCATCAAGGCTCGTAGCAATATGTAATACCAAGGCGAGTCGATTCACCGCATGCAGGCTAGTCCAGAGGGACAAAGGCAGCCATCTTCACCTGCCTTTACTTCTCAACTGAAGATTCATAATATTAAGTTTCATCATAGCTCATGTCTATACTAACCCCATTACCATGGTCAATCCATTAAGGACTACAAGTCTACCCCGTTGAATCAAACACAGAGGGGCACACGTTGAGCACAACAAAGCTGAAGGTGAGAAAATATTTCAACAAGTGTCCTTTTTATTAACAGAGGACATAACATACAAAGCTGTTGCGCACACACACACACAAAACTGTATGCAAACTTAAACACCATTTTAGAATTCTTTATAAAGTATTTTCTTTAACTAATTTAACTGCAGAATAAGAGGAGGAACTATGAGAAACCCTCAAACTTTCAATGTACCAATTTTTTAATATCGAAAAAGAAAAAAGAACTGCACTCAAGTCTGATGCTACTTGGAAATAAGACTAAAGTAAATCGTAACAAAAAAGGTTGACAACTATTTATTTCAAACTCATTTCTTTTAGATTAATTGCTTCCTCCTTCTTTGAAATATTTGAGTTGTAAAGAAAACTTGATTTAAACCAAATCACTGGTAACAACAAAACACTTGGCGCACTGCTCCGTTACATCTGCGTGGCACTCGCTGGCCTGGTCAGAAGCTCGGACGTCATCTCCCTGATGGTCCTGAGGGGCAGGCCGCTGAGGACGCCCTGGTGCTTTTCCTTCAGCTCCATCAGAGCATCCACAATGCTCTGCCTTGCAACGTCTGGGTGGCGCTTTGTCAGCTCGGTCATCAGGGTATCGAAGCTGCCCATGGTGCCATAGTGTTGAGGCACACAGGTTCCCTTTGCTGTGGGGGAGATGCTGACCACCTTCCTGTTCTTCAGGCTGGAGTTAGGCGGTGCCTGATTTATCAGCTAGAGAGAGGACAGTGGAATGAATCAATCCTAAAGCGTGACAAAACATGTACAGCTGTTTAAATATTGAGGATTATGTCAAATTAATATGATGTACAAGGACAAATCAAGAGAATGTTTGGCATTTTTGCTTGAAAATTGGCCGAAATGATAAAAATTTATTTTGTATGGATTGACTCATTGTTTCAGCTTTATTTCTTTTAGCAATCGACACATAGCAAGAACTGTCAGGGCCCTGGGTTCACCAAATACACACGATGATGTCAAAGCAGCTGGATGTGTTTGACAGCTAAAATGCAGACTTAAAGAAATGCCATCACTCATAATACAGCATGTACAGTAGACAGTTTCAAGAGAAATCTCACTTAATAGTTTCCCTCAAACATTTACTCATGTTTCAGTTTCTCTCCCCCCCACCCCAATAGTCTCACCTTTCTTTCTTGGCTGTTGGAGTCAGTCTTGGTGGTGTGTGGTTTGGCGGGCTCAGGCCCGCCGATGGTGGCCGAGGCCTGGCTCTCACCAATGGCCCTGTTGATGTACTCCACATGTAAAGTATGGCCTTGCATGCAGCTGCCATTTAGCTCCCTCACAGCAGCCTCGGCAGATTGGGGTTGACTTATCATCACTATGGCAACTCTAGAGAACGCAGCCAGCGAGACATGTTACACTGATGTCCATTTGGGAAGCAAATTGCTGACTGAACTAACTGACACTGATGAATAAGGACTTCAGACGTAATAACAGTTAGAGCTGAAGAACATTTTGTGCTTCTAGATGCAACAACACATGGAACCAATAGATGGACGACAGAGTCGTGCGAGTTGTAATGGATGTTCTCAGATAGAGCAGTCGCTCACCTCAAATCATTCATCAAAGTACAGATACTGACTTCAGAGGCGTGGTATTTTTCAAACCACAGACTCACATCACACTGGTAAAAAAAACAAAAAACAAAACAGTTTTAGTTCAAGCCTGTACTGCCCTCTGCTGGCTATAATGGTACTATACAATGCATTAACGTTACAAAATTTGAATTGCTATTAAAAATGTCCAACATATATTAAGATAGGACAACTCTAATAGCACTTCATCCCGCATCCCATTAATTACAAATGTACAAACTCACCTCTGTCACATTACTGGGTAGGTTGGAAACACAGAGTACTGGGCTCTTGACCTCCTTACTGGCTGATTCTGTTGTTAAAACAAGTGCACCACAAAGGATTTGATCCAAAAGGAAAATCGAAAATCTCTACATGTGCAGCTATAGTTCTTTAGCTACAGTCACTGACTACTCACCATTGTTCTGATCTTTTGCATTCACGGTCGGGTCCCATCCCGTCTCAGCAGGTGCTGCAGGCTCCAGGTCTTCTTCAGCATCGTACCAAGCCTCGCATGCGTTGAACTCTTTGCATGCAGCTGATGTCCACACAAATAATGGCACATCCTTGATTCAATCAACTACTTCCCAGGTGATTATTTCAAATGTGAGAGAGACACTTCTGCTTACTTGTCTGCTTTTCTTCAGGCTTCCGTGCATTATGGATAGCATCTCTATCCTGGGGGACAAGAGTGAGGGCTCTCCTTGCTTTGCTGTTCTTCTCCTTTATTTGTTTTTCCTGACTGTGACTTTGCTGGCAATGAAATGAGCCGAACACCAAAGCTGTACAAACTGATGAGGACTTGATGCAACATTTAGTTCAATTAGCGGCAATAAAGCAACACCAAGCTGCTCAAGAGTTTGGTTTTAGGTGTGCTCTTCTTTGACGTATTAGGGGTGAATTCACAAAGAACCATGAATTGAGCGTCATTTGCAACCGCTATCAGCCCTGTCTCAAGATCCCATGCACAAAATATATATTGTGCCAATGATATTACATTGCAAACATGCCTATAAGGTTTTGCAGCGGAGTAAAATTTTCCCTTTTTTGTTTATATAATAACCTTATTTTTGTATTGTGTACTTTCAAAATAAAAAAATGTAAATGACATGTAGGGAAGCTTTTCTCTTCATTCTTTTAACTGTCATTGTATCCTGCCACTACATCCTAAAATTCATGAGTTTGAGTGAAGCATGACAATGCCTTCGCCTGGCTACAATCACTGCTGCCACTGGAAGTCTGGGCGCAACTCCTTCTATAAATGTTCTTCAGCTACCACCAACTCTCTGAAGATGCTAATAATTTCACTGTAACTGCATGTGGATATTAGCTCTGATTTTCCTGAAATAGTTTTTTTTTTTTTTTTTTTTTTTTTACAATGAGGCTCATTTGCATAGAAAGGGGCCAATTATGCAGCAAATGTATGTGTGCACATAGCACAGGAGCATTGAGATGCTATTTGCATGGCAGCGTAGTTAAGGGGAGCATTTCACCCTTTGCAGGTGCTTTAAGAATTCCAGTTTCTTTTTGTCTTTTTGTGCAGGTTTAGCGGCCGCAAAAGCCGTGCAATCCTTTTGTGATTCCGGCCCTCAGTGTGTGAGCATACCTGACAGACGTTTCTGCTTTGATCGTCGGGACATCCATTTTCTTCACCTGATGATTTATTATGTTTCTGTGGCTCCTGGGATCTCCTTTGGGACAGAAAAGACAAGATTACAGCAACTACAGTCTCGTCATCATTGAAATTGAATTACTTGAGACACGTGAGCACGTTTGTGCCAACATACCAAGATGGAACATTTCCCAGCACATCACCGATGATCTAAACGGGTACAACTTGGAATTAGATAATTACCATCACAGCTGTGGTTAAAATATATGAACGCAAACGGTTTTAAGAATTGGGAAGTTTTTGAGTTAGCAGGCTGATTCTCACCTGTGCGGGGATATAACTTGCCCCAGTGATCATCTTCTCAGAATCAACAGATAGCGGCTTAAGTTGCTCCAGAGGGACGCCTTCCAGCATCTTATCCCTCATGTGATTATAGTCAGATTCCAGTTTTTGCAGAACACTTACAATGTTTGCAGGAGGGTTCTTTGGCCTATAGATGGAGGTTAATAATAAATGTAAATACTAGTCGACATAAACAGCTGGCTTTCTTACAAAAATCTATCTAGAGAAATACATTACACATTTGACACACAACTGTTGATTTTTGTCTCCTTACATTGGGGTGAGCTGGCCTCCCTCAGCAGAGGTATAGTAGAGAGTCGAGCAGTGCTGTCTGCACATGCTGTACTGCAGAGCCAGGAGGCACAGCTCTGCTTGCTGAGCACGCTGGATACAGTCACAATCCTTTCTCAATTTACAACCCGAACTGGAAAAATATATATAATTAAAAGATATTAGTCCTACTGTGGGCCAGGTTTAATGTAGGACTGTGTGCATCCGATACATTACCTTTTCTCTTTCTGCCCTCTCACTTCCTCTTGATCCATCTTGAGTTTCATAAATTCCTGAAATTTTAAAACCAAAAAGAGGTTGTGTAACATTTAGCTGGAGCTATTATAATGATTGCTCTTTGGATTCAACCTTACCCCAGTGAGATAGTCAAGATCTGCCATGTGGACTTCAGTGATGACATGCTTGTCAACAGTTTCTGGATCCTCAGTTTGGGTGACAGCTGACGTGCACAGCGCCTGCTCAGTGCCAACCATGTTGTCACAGGTAGTAACGCAGGACATAGGGCAGGTGTACTTTTCTGCTGTGTTCATCTTGATGACAGACTTCAGGGTGTCACTGCTGGCTGCCAGTGCTTCACCATCAGTGGTGGCTGGGCCTGGGCCAGAGTGAAGCCCATTGTTATACACTTTCACATCGTCGCTGGTCAGACAGGCAAGTATGCTCTGATCATTCTCCATGATGCTATGGAAGTAGTCACTCTGATCTGCAAAGCTTAAACTAGCTTCCTCATTATCTGGAGTGTACTCATTACCATAGACCATGTGATCCTCACACGCTTCCTTTGTGCCATTTTCCTCAACCAGAGGAGAGCAGACCTGTTCGAGCTCAACTGACTGGATAATGCTCTTCTCATTGTTCTCTGTACCATCCATTTGAATACTGTCAAGGCTGTAGTACTCGGGAGACGAGTCTTTCTCAAATGTTGGCCAGTCTGACCTGTAACATGAAACAGCGTTGCTCATATCAATAGGAATTTATATTGTATAACAAGATGAAACACAGAACAGTACACTTAAGAGTTTCATAAAAAATCCATTACTTTAAAAAGACACAAAGATGCAATAAGGGACATCCAAGTTATTCATATCAAGCCCCTAATTAACTACAAAATCGACATACCTGAGTGAAGTGAAAATATCTTTTGTAGCTAGATGTGGTTTGCCCTGGTTGATCTAGGTTGGAGTCTTAGACTAATTCTCAAACTCATTATTACAATAACAGTTTATAATTTCCAGATATGTATATCTAAAATGTAAATTAAAAAAATAAAAACATAGATGGGCATGGTTGAGATCCAATAAATGAACAAATTGCATAGTGTGTCGGCCATAAGATGCATACTCACTGTGCTGGACTGACTTTAGCATGTGTGAAGTTAGCCCGCTGGCGTTGTGGCCTTGCAATCTGGCTCCTGAGCTCAGGCTTTCCCCACTGTCTGCTTCGTTCCAGATCCCTGTCCAGAGAGAAGTTTGCAAGGGCTGCTGGATCCTTGCACACAGCTGCGCTGCTGCTAGAAGTCTGCCATGGGGAGCTTTGTTCGTATAGATGGGATGAACCCTTCAAGGAAGTCTGTATTAATCTTTTTGCCAAAAAGGGGCATTTCGCATTTTCAACTGAGAAACAGCCAAGACAGAATGAGTAGGATTTGTTGGTTGCGGTTTGTAAACAACATCCAAAGTTGGCCCCTCCACCCGGCTCAACGAGGGTTACGTTTCTTGCCAGCGGGTTAAAGCCAACCCCAGATTCACTCTCGTTTTAGAACGAGCTTTGTCCGCTTGGCGTCTCACCTCGCCACATTTGAGTTTTTTTCCCGGTACTGTGTCCGCCATTTCTGTAGCTTCTTCTACTTAGGATCTGGCACCTGGTCGCTATGTTTTTAATGGAGGTTGAAGACCAGAAATGTCCTGAACGCAGCAAAATAACAAAATACAGAACGAGGGCATGCAGGGTCTCTGCAGATACAGACTGCCACACATTTCTAGCGGATTGTAGGTGATGATTGAGAGAGATTAATACCTCCACCAAAAAAAGTGTCTTTTTGTATGCCTCTATAAATAGTTTTTTTCTAGGAAAAGCCTACTCATTCTGCCTTTAAAGAATACACCAGTGTTATAACGTTAATTGTGTGATGTACATACATAAATCTGTTTATACCGTCATTGTGTGGTCCTTCTGATGGGTTGGTTCCTGTGTGGGGCTGCTGAAGGCTGTTTTGAAGCAGTCTTGCAGGTGGACTAGCTGTTTGGTGTGGCAGATTTCCTCATGTAGATGTTTTTGTGATCCATCCCCGCTGCTGCTGCTGCTGCTACTACAGCCAATCAGCGTTAAAGTCTCCTTTACATTGGGAAGCATCTCCAACTCTAGAGGTGTATGAGGCACTTCTTGCAAAAGGAGCAAACAAACAGAACTGTAAATGTAAGCTTTTTTAGTATGATATTTAGGTTTTAATGTTAATTACTCCACTAAATATCTTATCTCATTAGATTTCGGTATAGTTTCCCAGACAAGAAATAAGCTGGACTGAAGTTGTAAACTTGTCGTCAGGAGTCACATATTTCTGTTACAGTCAAGGCTCAATGACCGCCTGGACCCCCGGCAGTTTGACAAGCTGATGACTCACTGGGATATCTCCAACCACAGGATGCATACATCAGCTACAGTACCTGCACCTCAGCCATCAATACCACTAACAGTGATAAACAAATTTAAAAAAATTGTACAGTTTCATGTTTGCCTTTAAAAAAACAAAACAATATACAGCTCTTAAAAAGAGAAAATAAAAGAGCATCACTGGCAGTGTATGAGAAATTACCATATCTGCACTTCATTGCTCCCGACGTTGTAGATCTGAAAACAAAAGAATTCGAACAACAAAATCACTGTAAAAATGATAAAACATTTAATCATTTGATGTATTGTGTTATTAATTAACTGTATTTACTGTGAGACATGCGTAGGCCTGTTGGATGTCATGGCTGGGTGGGCAGGTATGACACTTGTAAGGTTATCTGCATTATGAATAAAAAAACTGTTGTCATTATTTAATATGTGCAGAGCTATTAGAAGATAAGATCATCTTAACTTACACTTCACATAAACATGATGCCGAGACAGTTCTAGGGCGGGATGCCTTTGCAGGAACTGGTGAAACCCTCCTTCATCTGGGAGAAAAGAAAAGAAATTAAAATTTGACTGATCTTAATCTTGTTCATTTTTACCCAGGAAAATGGGCTGCAACCTATACCCACAAAGTCCTAAACAAGGGAGTGCACTGGCAGGTAGACAATGATTAAGTTTAGATTTAATAAAAATAAAAAACAGCTATAGGCATTACTCTCTTCCTTGCCAGATAATTTCTGTTTCCATTTAAAAGACGAAGAAAGGAAGGATAATACGCGTCTCAGGACAAATAATAATGAAAAATGACTAATAGACAAACAGCAAATCATACAAACATACCTTGTATGAACCTTCTGTCCTCTGGAGTCAAACAGAGATACCAAGCCAGCAGCTTTGGGTCAGTTAAGGCAAGATATTTATGAGCATCCACCAAATCAAATGCAGACCTGTAAAATTAACCACACAGCTGTTGTTTTTTTTCCATACTGTAGTAATCCACAGTCATTTTAATATTTAGAGAGTAGTGCTGCAGATACATAGTTTATTATTGAATAATCTGCCAATGATTTGTCAGAAAATTGTGAAAAATGCCCATCCCACTTCAAACTCAAGTCTAAGGGGGATGTCTTTTAATTTAATTTAAATATGATATAAAAACCAGACACAAGGCAGGAAATAT
This sequence comes from Bovichtus diacanthus, assembly GCA_943590825.1. Classification (NCBI taxonomy): domain Eukaryota; kingdom Metazoa; phylum Chordata; class Actinopteri; order Perciformes; family Bovichtidae; genus Bovichtus; species Bovichtus diacanthus. The sequence continues at coordinate 263,530 of CALSBV010011748.1, forward strand.
CCATGTTAGAGGCCGAAAACAGCATTTTCCTTTTTGAATGAAACATTAAAAACACGCAGACACACATATTGTTAAGTACATTATTATTATTATTATTATTATTATGTTTCCAATATTCATCACATTCAGCTGCTTTTTTTTCTTTTGTTGTTTGTATTTTATAACTGTACTACCACCTTGTACAACGTGCATTGTATTTTAATAAGGTTGTGGCAATAAAACCTCTTTAAAGAGTGAGGATAAAGTTAGCTACATACCTGTCCAGTGAGAATTGCCTGTGGTCTTCTGTTGATGAAGAAACCACAGTTAAAGTTAGATGAATGAATGGTTCAAAATATAACGTTAATTACATTTACAGTCCACACATAAACAATATTTTACATTCAAAGTTTCCTGCACTAGCAACAGAGTGTGATAAGCCAGAAACCAGTCACTTTGTAGGGTTAACTACATTAAGTTTTAGGTTTTTTTTTAGTATCTTCGGGAGATTAACTTACTTGGATTTTCAATCACCATATTGTAATAACGGGGTACGACCCGCGACGGCAGCAACACGCCCGGATACTCACGAGACACGTAACCGTATGAGGGCCAGCATGGCCACACAGTCTGAAAAACAGGCATGACATTGAGTTCCCGAAATATCGTCCAAAAACACGAGTAAATTGAGCCGTTTTTGAGGTCCACAGAGTGTTCACAACGTTACGTTAGCGTGCGTGACGACTGAAACACAACTGACGTCAACGGTTAGCTAACGTTAGCTAGCTAATTTACACAAACATCAAAACAATAACGCCAACGTTTCCTCAAAATATCCCCTAGCTTAAGGTAACTGCATGTTACCTGTGGTCTTGACATTTTCAGCGTATTTACAAAAAGAAAAGAAAATATTAAACCGGGTTTTAATTAGTTTCAGTTGCAATAACGTCGTCCGTTTGTAGGTGGCGGCGTTAGCTAGATAGCTATCTATGCCTGCTATCTGCCAATTAAGCTAATTGGTAACTACAGTATGGTGCGGCGTTTAAAGGGCCTCTCCATCCAAAAATCACCAACAAAAACGTGTTCCCCACTTCGGTCAAGCATTATCCAGCCATGCAGGACAAGTAGCCAAACAAATGATCCGATATACAAAGAACTATCTGCATATGTAGAATTACAAACATGTCAAAAGAAATCAACAGTAACCCCTCAGGAGAAGGTGTCACTGGTAACTGTTTGCTTAGGGACTATTTCAGTGAAATGTCAACATTATTCTGTATTTCTATAATGTACAGGTCATTTAAGAGTTATTTGGGTAAAAAAATACCCTTTAGCTAATAGTTACCTAGCTTATATTTCCTGGCTGTGGCGCTACAGTCTGCAGTTGGAGATTTCTCCTCATTCGTAATTGGCGGTTTAAAATCAGAATCATAATATCTTTATTGTCACTGTACTCGTGTACAATGACATTTCGCAGGCTTCTCTCTATACGATAGTACACAAATAAATAAAAAACAGTAAATAAAGTTATTATTATTATTATTATATAAGATGTTTAGGGTGATTTGCTTCACATTAACTGCAGTAACACACCTTCTCACTTCCATCATTTTAATCTCTTTTGCACTTTTTATTCACTAAATCTACCCTTGCACATTTCTACTACTAACACTACCACTTTAAAACTGCATAGCTCTTCCACTTGTAATTATGTACATATTTTTTCAGTCATTTGTCATATTCTAATTGTATTTTCCTTTTTTTGTAGATTTATGTTTCTTGTACACATTTATTTTTTTTATATAATAGTTTTCATAACTTCTTTTTTTTTTTATATTTGCTTTTATTTTTCCATTTTAATTGCTCTTACTGTATCTATCTATTCACCATTATACACCCAAGCAAATTCCTTTTATGTGAAAACCTACTTGGCAATAAACCAAATTATGATTAAGATTATGAAAGGGAATAAAAGGTTTTGTGTGACATGTACATATCACTCAAATTCAACACACATCTTATTTTACTCCTGTATGTCATTATTATAGCACAATATCACTGTTCAAAGACACTGCTCAAATCTAATGAAGCTGTATTCTGAGACTGAGCACATCATTTTGTGTGTAAAAGAAATAATTAAATAAAGCTGTTTTGCACTTCAAACTAAGAGTTTTGCACATTAAAAGCAATAGCCAAATGGTTTAATATTCAGTTTTGACGTAACTTAGTGACATGACACTGCAGAGTAGTTGCCACACAAACACTTGTCCTGCATATTTTTCATCCCCTGGTTTACTCCGGCTCACACAGAGAAGCATGTACTGAAGAGGAAGCTCACCAAAATATAGCATTCTTCCATAAGTAAAGTCATATTTGCAATAAAGTAAAGTCTGAGTCTCCATTCCCTGATTGTTACTGATCAACACCCCCGCGCACCACACACACGCGCTGCTGTTGTGGTTCTCTCCAAACTGCCACAGGGACCAGACAATTATATAAGTTTGACGTCAGCATGTTGAAAATCCAGAGGATTAAATGGAGTGACTGTATTGTTGTGCCACCAGGAAATATTCATGTCCCAATCTGATAAATCCTACATTTTTCATTTTGAGCAGTTTGATTTAGTTCAGCAACTTTATTGTCCTAGAGTGGAAATTCAATGTGCAGCCGAGAGTGAAAAAACACATATTACAACCGCATAAATTCTCAACTCCCACACTACACCCACGATTTACAGGAGAAAAAAAACAGAAAAGACAGAAAGAAAGAATTCAGCTGCAGCCTGTGAAGAATTCAGCTGCAAGAGGGAACAGTTTGTTCATCTATTGCAATGTGTCATTTAAAAGTCTACAGGGCAGTAGATGTTTGACTGTTTTTATTTATTTTCTTAAGACAGCTAACCAGCTATCTAGTGATATCGCTAGTCTGATGGTTAGCTTCTGGTACTGCACATCAACAACACATCCTCCCAAAGTCCAGATCACAATCCTTGTGTGGAACAATAACGCATAATATGAGCAGCAGGCTAAAGTATTGTTTTCCATCGCAACAGCCAACACAACACATGCTGCATTTGTACAAGTTGAAGTGAGTGTGAGAGCTTTTAAATCCCTTCGAAAGTGTGACAACAAACTTTCACAACGATGTACTTTCATACGTGGCTGCTGATTTTATTCAGTGTTTATATACGGTGGCAATATGTCCACTTGGACCAGTTACACTTAGTGGGAAAATATTGTATTTTCTTTTCAACATTGAAGCATGTAAACAAGCAATGTCACCACAAGGTGCTCTGGAACCTTCTATCGTATCACAATGTTTTGTCTGACAAAGTTATTATATTATTATTATTATTATTTGGTATTCTAAATTGTGCTGCGTAAGTCCATTACTGCCTTGCTGTGCATACAAGATACCTTGGTACTATTGTTCCAACAGGACAGTAGAGGGCAGCCATGGTTAATGTAAAATAAATAGGAGCTCTCCTGAAAATCTGAAATAAATTCGGACTTGTGGGTGGTGCGTGTGTGTGTGCGTGTGTGTTTGTGAGAAATCAGTTATGTAACAGAGTTTTAGGAGCAGGGTCTCACCATGGTAATTAGCATTGTGCGAACACAGCGTGTCGGCCAAGTAATGTGAAAGATTTCTGCTGTTCCCTTCCCGGCAGTATGACCCATATTTCTCAGTAATCGTAGCCAGAACAGAGTGCTTCGCTTTCTCAAACTGCAGTAGATGGGGGCTGTGTCTGTGTGTGTGTGTGTGTGTGTGTGTATTGACACACTGAGTGCCTGCCTTGCTCTGAAGATTCAAAGCTGAAACCACATTATGTTGGAGCTGCTTTGTCCGATATCTGGATCAATAATTGACTCTACAGCAGCTACTGGTCGTGGGGTATGATGTAGTTTGAAGGACTACCCATTTGCCATGTCCACTTTTCTCCCAGGCAGGACCAAGTGTAAAGCACTCTGTAATAGTATGTATTGATTTAGTGCAATGTTTATGATGCAGCCCTTGTTTGTTTCATATGTTTGGAGCCCTAAATCGTTCCTCCAACATATTCTGACCATACCTTACTGTTAGCTTTTGGCAGGTTGATGGAGTTGGGGATGGAGCGTTTCCAAAGCCTCACTTGCTCCCGTTAAATGGATCAGGATCGTTACATTGGGCTCATGGCTTAATGTTGACTTTGGATAGAAGAACAAGAGTCATTTTTAGCTCTAGGCATCGCAATGCCGGTCTGTCGGTCCACGACTTTGGTCCATTGGATGGATTGTCGGGTACATTTGCACACACTTACATGGCCCCCCAAAGGATGAATTTTAAATTTAGTTTATGACCAAACTAATGACATTCTCATCAGTTTTCAGCTGTACTTTGGGTTTAGGGCCAACTTGCTAATATGCTTAACTAAGATGGTGAACATGGTTAACATTATACCTGCTATACATCACCACGTTAGCATTGTGTGAGCCTGGGATGCGCAAATCCAATGCTCAGTATCGGTATCGGGGAAGAAGAAGTATAATCCCATACGAGCCTAAACAACAACTGTCATTGACGTACGATGACGTATGATTCTTTTGTTATTCTAAATAATCAGATTACATTTTTTGTAAACTTTAAATCTTAGTTTGAATTGTGTTTCCCAGTCAAAAATGCTGCTTAAAGTGTGTGTGAAAAGATTTGACTAAAAATCCACGTTTGTATTTCTTCCTTTCTTGTTTCACAGTTTGGGCATGATGTTTTTTTAAGATGCCGAGGTTAAGCAAAGTGCATAGATACAAATGTTCTCATGGTTGTGTACCATATCAGTATCGGACATGTGGCATTGAGCCATCCCTATTGTGAGCAAGTTAGCATGCTGACGACGTTAGCATGTAGCTCAAAGTACCGCTGTGTCTTTAGTGCAGCTCCCACAGATTCACTAGACTTAGTCTTGTTAAAATAAGAATGACAAAGTTGAAAAAGCTACCAAGTCCAATTACTCTGGAAAAGGCTAGCAAGCAAACCTTCAATCAAAAAAAAAGCTAGAAAGTGGAAAGTAAAACTACTGTTTTTTCACGAATTAACTTTTTCGCTCAAAAATACTGAACAGTCTCAAGGTGTGTATGTGACAGTGATGCATTGTTCCATCTGAACGTGACTAGAGGACTGTGGGCGTCTCTTTGAGAATTAACAGCTAAGGTGTGAAAATTCATATTACAATTACTACAATAATATGCATTGTTACTGTTGTTTATCACTCTGGCACTGCTCATTTAATAAAAAAGGAGAAACACAGACAAATGGTTTTCAGAAGTATAAACAGTGGATTATAGGGACATAAAATGCCTGAATTTCTCCCACAATGTTGATTAAAAACTAACATGATGGACAATATCTCCACTGTTCATAGAAGTCACCTTCACTAACTGCTTTCAAAGAATGAGGAAAACACAAAGAGCAGTGAGGAGTTAAAGCTATAATATGTAACATTTCCACATAATTTTCATTTGGCCCTTTGCGCATGCGTTATCGTTGTGGTTGTCATAAATTGACTTTTTATCCAGTTTTAAGACACATATTTGTGATACACTTTCTAGATCTTGGTCTTTATTATCTCTATATTTTAACCGGATGAACATTTTAATCATTGGACGTCTGGATCTTGAGTTATCGGAGAAACAAGCTGAGGAAATGTTAGCCTTTAGCTTGTAGCCCCTTCTTCCTGTGTCCACCGGGAAACACTGATTTTTAACGCGAAATTGCTTTATTTTGTGTTTTTTATCAACTTTAATCACCGGGTCCGTTTGTTTTGGAGAGGAGGAGACCTCTGTGGATAATTCGGCTCCCGGTAAAACAACCCTGAACGTCTGGATCTTAAGTTATCAGAAAAACAAGCTGAGAAAACGTTATCTTTTAACTCGCTGCCTCTTTGACCTATGTCAAACAGGGAAACACTGATTTTTAACGTGAAACTGCCTTTTGTTGTGTTTTTACCAGCTTTACTCAACAGGTCCAGTTGTTTTGGAGAGGAGGAGACCTCTGTGGATAATTCGGCTCCTAGTATAAACCTTCCAAACGATGAACAATGAACCAATGTTAACCGGGACAAGCCGACTGCGATGACAAACTCCCATGATCCACTACTTCACAACGCCACCAAACTCTATCTTTTGTTATTGTTTTGATTGAAATACCCCGAGTGGCATAACATGACATATTGTACGTTTAAGTTTATTTAAAAACATAAAAAAAAAACTCTGTTATGATTGCACACATACACACAGTATCAGGGCATGGCCCCTCCCATGAGGGCACTTAAAGGTCTTGCATAGCATTCAAAGGCACTTCGCTCTCTGAATCAATGGAAAGTTGCCTGCCAGGCTGCAGACCAGAGCTCGGCGGCTTTTACACTCTGTGGTCTGATAAGGTTCTGACTCAACACTAGGCAGAGTGCTGCTGGCAAACAAAGGCCGAGTCTAAAGCTTCACATATTCCATCATGCTACACATTTCAGCTCAAGACACATTTCACAACACAGTGATATTACAAGGCAGACACTGTAAAAAGAAAGAAGAAAAGAAAAGAACTACAAACGCCTCAGGGAAGCTCTGCAAACGTTGGAAAATCTTCGATGAGTTGTTAAAACGAAACAAACATCACAAGATAGTTGTGAAACATCAAAGCGCTCACAAGTCCTCAGCTAGCGTTCACACAATGATTTACTTCATTCTTCTTCTGCAGGCCTACACCACGTGTACTTTTCACTCCATGCCGCCATATTTATTTGATGGCTTTAGTCGCTGAATGTCATGTCATGTCATGAAAATATTTCATGAAATATTTTTTCACATCCAAGCTTTTTTCAAGAAAATTAAGTTTTTTTTTTTTTTTACATTCAAGCTTTTTTTCATGAAAATTAAGTTTTTTTTTCACATCCAAGCTTTTTTTTAATGAAATTTTTTTTTTTAAATACATATTTTTTCCATGAAAATTAAGTTCTTTTTTCATGAAAAAATGTGGTGTTTTTTCACATTCAAGCTTTTTTCAAGAAAATTAAGTTTTTTTTTTTTTTTTTTTTTCTTTAAAATTAATTTTTTTTCCATTTCAGCTTTTTCCGTGAAAATTAAGTATTTTTACAGCCAAGCTTTTTACATGAGAGGTTCTCAAACACACACACAATCACTTGTTGTCGCTGTGGCTGAACCACTTGTAGTTTCCTTAATTATGACAGAATATTATTCTTTTTTGTCATCAACAATTAACATGTGAGAGCATTGTAATATTCTGGTTCGTCAATGTAGAGCTAATCTGCTGTGGATAATGTATCGCAGTAAAAAGTGCAATACATAGTTATTCACGTAGTTAAATTCTCTTTTTGCCATTTTTAGTTTTTAGTTAAACTACTGAAACTACAAACCAGTGTTCACTGTCTAAAAACTGCAAGTTGAAGACTGTTTTGTTGTTAAGATTGTCAGAGGTTCCAAAAACTGATTTGTTGAAATAAACTCAATTTAGTGACTATTTTTATATTATATTTTGTTGTAATTCCGTGTCAAATTTATACTGTCAATTTGATTTGATTTAACTTGTTCTAAACAGCTTTAGTTTATTTCCCAAACTAAATGTGTCCCGAGGGTGACTTTACTGTAGTTCCCCCAAACACAAATATCAACATATGCCACCCCAAAATGATTTGTTATTTAATCCGATATGAGTCCAATAAAGGAAACTGTTGCAGCAGACAGGAAGCGTGAGACTGTCAAACAGCCTTTTATGTTTGTTAAATCCAAAAACCCTTTAGTGTGAAGTGTTAAACCTCCCTGTCTTATCTCTCCTTGCAGACTGCACTTTAACCTCTTAGTCATTGTACAGGGGTGCATGTATTGAATATTTTAATATTTATGGCTTACTCTGTGCAGTGATGACTAAACTCGTGAATAATTCTACGCAAGTCTTACTGTGCCCCATACTTTTGAAGCTCACTGTAGGTTTTACACCATCAAACTGTGAATTATTTACCGATGGATCACGCTTGAGCACGAGAACATTACTGTGTAACTAATCCATAAATATTAAAATGGGCAATAAATCTTTTCTTGTTCTTGGACACTGTGGTATGTGTTGACTGAAAACAAAAGCACTGAACACCAGCTAATGTTTAACTGCACACGAGTAGTACGGTGCAGTTATATATATACTTTTATCTACCGATTTCACCATATCTAGGATTTAATTATGTATGTGAGAGATGTATTTAGTTTCCTCTTATTTATTTAATTTGGTTTTGTTGATATTGTGGATTGTCAACAATGTGATGTTTGAATGTCTTTTTTTTGTTGTTTTTATTTGGACCCCACGAAGAACAGTTGTTTCTGCGGTAATAACTAATAAGGATCCTAAATACAGGGTTTCCTCCAGCTTAAGGAAAGTTACATTTAAGACTTGTCCTCTGCATTAAAATGTATGAAATTTACACAAATCTGGATCTATGGGACATTGATGCAGGAAGCATTTGGTCATTTTATTTTTTAAATAGATGCTACCAATTATTTACTTTATTTTTATTATTGATTTTACAATGCAACGCCAGAAAAAAAAAAACTAATCATAAAATTCTACGTCCTGATATTTAAGAATTTTGAAAGATTGATTTAAGACATTTTAATATTAATTAAGGTCTTATTTTTAGATTAATTAATTTAATGACTTAAGGATCAGCGGGGAACCTGTAAGTAAAGTTAACCTCACTGCAAGTTAAACATTGTCATGAGGATTAAAAAAATAATAATAATTTGGTTGTAAAAATGCTCACTTAAATGAGCTTAAGCATTAATTACAGTGTTAAGAAAATGAAACCCATGGCAGAGCTTTTTTCCTTCGTACACAGCTAAGCAGACTAAAAGAGAAATCATTTACCCAGAAATGTAGAGAAGCATGTGATTTAGAAATCAGCCGGGTCAAGCACAGTGACTGCCAGACCACAGCAGCCAGTCAGCTGACTGTGAGTGTGTGTGTGTGTGTGTGTGTGGAATGATGAAACACACCAGGGCTGCAGGCAATGAAGCATAAAGGACCGTTTATTGTACCCAGTACAGATTATCATAAACTCAGCAGTGTAAGAAACACATTGTGAGGGGAGGGGATTGAAGCCTATACAAAGTGCAGACAATCCCTGTGCCTGGGGTGGATCCCATGATAGTGTGTGTGTGTGTGTGTGTGTGTGTGTGTGTGTGTGTGTGTGTGCCGTGGCCTTTGGCGGAACTCCGGCCTTTACACACACACACACACACACACACACTTTCACAGGCAAGAGAACATCTTCTTCTCCATCCTCCGACCTTGAGGCCTCTTAAAGAAACAGTCTGCAGAAGTAGCATCGTAAAGGATCGAGATTTGTTTTTTTTGTTGTTTTTTTTTTTAAAAAGGTACATGTCTATTAGAGCCAGAACTATACAGCTTATACATTAAAATCAAAACAAATGCAGCCTTATAGCAAAAATATATACTTTATATACGTTTGTCTTCGCCCTCCCCCCATATTCAGAAACATAGATAATGAACACACACAAAAAAAACTAAACAGAAAAAAAAAAAAAAGAAAAAATGCAGAGAATATCACAAATATCTTCTTTGTCCAAAAGACAGTAAAGCGATATGTTAGTGGACATACAGTCTCAACTGATTACACCATGCAAAGAGAAGCAGAAGTCTCCTGTTGTGACTGGCAAGTCCAAAAGAGAGTCACCCTTCTTTGTATTCTTTTTTGTTTTTGCATGCAACATCCTGATGCTCCTGCCATACTGGTGCATCAGAGTAACTAGTACACTGCCAAGGAAAACATTAAGCACCCAGACAGAAATACAAAAAAAGAAAAGAAAGGAGCAACGTGACCATTTATCATACATAATAACTTTTTTTATACGAATTATCAACGCCTCTGGGAAAATATGTACTTGTGTGTTATGCATCCCTTTTGAAATGGAGGAGATGGGAGTGCTAATCATCTCTAAAACTTGGAGCAATAAAAAGGACCCAGCAGTGATGAGCAGACATGAGGAGTGTACTGTATAGACCGTGGGGTGCAGTCTCTAAAGGGAAGCAGGTACAATCTCTGACACGGGCAGAACGAGTAAAGAACGTGACATTTACACGAGAGAGCAGCCCAACCAACTAGCCTGAAATACAGCAACGCCCCAGAAACCTGAGAGGTCTGGGTCTCTAAAGAACAGCTGGCATATTTATAAAAAAAAAAAAAAAAAAATGTACTTCTATCTACAGAAAACAAACTGATTTGTGGATTTAGAATATGTTTTATGTTTGTTTTTGTCAATCCGTCTTTTGCAAATTAAAGCCCTTTCACGGATCTCGTAGTTCAGATGTGGCGACATGAAAATGGGGGGACCCAAAAAGGCAACTATAGAATAGTGCTGCATTTAGAATATCTTATTAGATTTTTTTTTCCTTTTCTTTTAATGGTTTTACTCTATTGTTACTTGATTGTTTTTAAGAAAAGCAGATTGTCACAAAATCAGAAATGCAACAACTCTTGCAGTCTTGTACAAAGTGGGGGTTTATTTTGTCGTCAGTTCTTTTCAAAGATGGCGCCGCGTGGCCTCGCTTTTGTTTGGTCTCCATAGCAACAGCAGCCCCATGCAGTCCAGCAGTTCACCCTCACTGGTTTTCACAACCCTCTCCGTCTCGCATATAATGGCGCAGTAGAAGAGCTTTTCCCTCATTCATTCTTAGCTTCTGAGCTTTAACAGAGTTTTATGAAGGTTTTCCAGGGAGCGGGAGAGAAAACCATGAAGAGGCAGAGCGCGAGGGTTTTTCCTTCCAAGCGGCTCAGCAATTCCAGCTCTGGATTCTTCTTTAAGAGTGGCCGTCGAGAGACTTTGGGAGTGTTTGCGTGTACATGTGTGTTGTGCGTCAGGACCTCCCGCTGCTCATTAGTAGCCGTAGCCGTCTGGAAAGGGCAAGCCTGCCACACACTGCTCCCCGGCGTCCAGCAGGTAGGGAGCCGTGTCCTCGTAGTGGGTGAGGGGCACAGTGTCGTCGTCCAGCCCCGGCAGGCTGTCCGGGTCCACCTTCAGGTTGGGCCTCTGGTTGTCGGGGAAGGCCATGGAGAAGAGCGCCTCAGGGTCGCACACAAACTTGTACACATACCTCTCACCTGCCACCTGAGAGACGAGACAAAAGTCATATTAAAATCACATGAAAAAATCCTGATGTGTATTTCTGAGTGCACGCATAACATCATATTTATAAACGTGTCGTTTCCGTTACAGGCTCTTGACTGTGTAAAGTTTATTCATTTTTAAATCTGAGGCTGCAAACACTGAACATAAACAGTTTAATATACAGCATCATATATTTAATAGAAGAAGAGATGTGGCCAGCAGGCTAGTATTCACCGGCTGTGATAAGACTCCACATCAAAAACAAGGTTATAAGAATATTTCTAATTTTTCCGATTTCATTTTAGTTCATTTTCAGAGTGCGTTTGCTAGTTTTAAATTTAGTTTCAGTTTCTCAGAAGAGTTTGAGTTTGTTTCCGTTAGGGCCAGCATTACACTGTCTCAGAAGTACGCAGCTACATATACACAGACAAAATACATGGTTGGAGAATTGTGTCGGAACGGCCATGATGTGAGTCGACTAATCTTCGCGCTGCTTTCGAGTCTGAGGTGAAGCAATCACAGAAGAGTGCCATCTCCTGGATGTCAAGTCTGTTCAATTTGTGTCACGGAAGTTGAGGGAAATTCATGCAGTCTCCTCAAGTCAACAGTGAAATAAAATAGCTAAAAATGTATTCAATTAATTTACATTAATTTTTATTAGTTTTTTTTCAACCAGGCAATATAATTTCAGGCGAGTTTTCCTTAAAAGGATGTAATAATTATTTAGTTTCAGTTTACCAACAGTATTTTTCACTGCTTACTTTAATTTTAATTTACTATAATAACCCTGCATCAGAGCACCCCCCCCCCCCAACCCCATGGTTGTAATCAAATACACGACCATTTTAGCCCCCCATGCAGCACAACGTCGCCGAGGGAAGGGGGTGGCGGGAGAGAAAGGAAAAGGGGTGAACGTGCCTTTACCTTCTGCATGATGCCCTTCTCGTAGTAGTAGCGCAGCGAGCGGCTCAGCTTGTCGTAGTTCATGGCCGGTCGGTTCTTCTGGATGCCCCAGCGACGAGCCACCTGAGGACACGCAAACACAAACAATTACTGCAAGCTGTAGGGAAGCGATATGTTGTAAACCTGCAGAGCTGGACAGAAGACACGAGTTGCGTGGACAGTGGGGACAGTGGGGACCCACCTCCTCAGGCTCAATGAGTTTGAACTCCATGCCACGACCAGTCCAGGCTATGAAGTGTCCGTTGGCGGGGTCGTCCAGTAACGTGACCAGGAACTGCCAGAGCTGCAGGGAGCCGCGGCGCTGGTAGGGAGGCCCGTCACGATAGACAGAGGGCTCCTGTTTTACTTTACCTGCGAGTGGAAGAAGAGCGGAGAGAGAGGGAGGAAAAAGGAGGCAGAAGGAGAGAAGTGTCAGTGAGCACTGTACTGCACCACGACCACAGTGTGGTGAGACATTCCTGCCAGATGGTGACTGTGAAGTGGACTTGCTGTTCATTATGCACCGTGAGCGAAGCCAAAAGGACTGGACACGCCAGCACGGACAAACAATATCCAGGACTTTTGCGCTAATCTTGGGTTTATAGAGAGGTTTTTTTGTTTGTTTGTCAGCCGGGTCATGAACAATCTCCAATTTTCATGAAACTTGTGTATGAAGTAGCATGGGCCAAGGAAGAACCCATTACATTTTAGAGCTTATACACGGATGCACGAAATACGTTTCACTGTCGTTAACATTGCCAGCATTTGTGCTGCATTCAAGTGGTGTTGGAATAAATCGGAAAAATCAGTTCCAGACTGGGAATATTCACGTGAATGCGCCCTCAAGTTGGAAGAACAACTTGGAGACATATCAACTTGTTGTTTAAACGCTCTGAGCAATAAAATACAACACATCTTCTTCGCGTCCGTGTCGCTTCCACGGTACAATTTCAAGCTCATGATCACACCGAAGTCGGGAGAACGACTTCCTAACTCAGGAGACGAGGTCTGCGCTCTCCGAGTGCTATTCTAGCTTTATTCTTTTTCTCCGTCTTACCTTCTAATCTTTCAGGGACCACGCACGCGTCGTCAAAGTACAGCTGAGGATCTCTGTCGAAAGAGAAGCCTGCAGTTGACAAAAAATAAAGAAATGCAACATTAAAATCGGATGAAAGTGGAAGAGCAGATAGAGCGTGGGAAACGGGTTTTTAGTTCCGACATAAAAAGGCCTCTGACCCCATCCAACCCAGAGACCCAAACTGCATGCAAAGCAATATAGCTGGGCAGCTTCCCAAGAGTGGAAGCTTGTATTGTGCAGAGCGCATGCCAACTGCTGATGTGAGAGATGTACCGCATGTGTGGAGCCGCCACACACGATTCATTGATAGATTCACTTCCCCCCCTTGAGTTGTCATTTCAATGCTGCCGACCAGCTATTCTTTCACCCTGCTATATCAACACTGAACCCCGAGCAGCTCGATAAGTCTAATGAACTAATTCAGAGACATAAAAAGACAGAAAGCAGACAATCTGAACTTACTTTCATGGTTATTTTGGTAGAAGCTCCCCGCTCTCCCGAATGATGACTGACAGTTCGGCACTTCTGTGAACAAAGAAGACGGGCGTGTAAATTTAGACCAGAGACATCCTCACTGTCATATCAAATGTGTAATGCATCAAAATCCACCTCGCAGCTGACAGATATATTTGGATCGCTGCCACCGCGTACAAAGATACACAGCTTTGATACGCATCTGCCGCTTGTTTGGTTATAGAGTAGACACTCGGTCCAAGCTGTATTAGCGTGTTAAGTCACATTTATAAATATACAGCACGGGAATAAAAAGGTCAAAAACACATTGTGGCTGCTAAGGGATGTTATGTGGCGCGCGCTGAAGATAATATATTGTAAATAAAATCAATAGGGATTTGGGCAAGTATTATAATTAATTAACGTACAAAACATACAATTAATATGCTCTCCTCAAAGCCACTAGACTCCACTGAGAGAAACAGGAATCGTGTCGTGAAAATCCTCAGATAGACTTGAAAAAGCCGTCTATCTCGCCATCATTGTAGACGAGTGAGAAATGGAGCTCCATTTAAAAAATAAATAAAATACAGTAAATTGTCATTTAAGAAAGAACACACTCAATGTTGCTATTTTTATTTAGGCCTATTCTTTATTTATGCAGCGGGAACTTATGATTTATTATTGCTTTATTTAAGATTATTCGTTATTTGTTTGTTTTTCACAACAAAAAAAAAAAGTCCCATCTGTGATGCAATAAAGATTTTTGTTTTGTTTTTTTAACAAAATGAAAGTTTCCAGTATGTTTTAGTGCCATTTTAAGAGTAAATCTCTTAAAATGGATGCTTTGATGATTATCTGGATAATATCGTAACTCATAATTATTTTGAGCGGGATAATCGAGACATAAAACCTTCATATAGTCACATGCATAGTGGCTGCTTTTCTGGCCAACCAATGACCATCTGCATCTCCAACAGCTGGGCTGAAAAATGCCCAATCTCAAACACACACACACACACACACACACGCGCACACACACACACACCTCGGAGTGCACACTAAAGCCTAGATCACTGTAGTACACTGCACAGCACACAACTTCCCCCGCATGTCCACCAAGCCTTTAAATAAGATTAGCACCATGGTTGCTGTATTAAATCTCTATGACAATCGAGTTACACCCCACCCCCCACCCCCGAGGGGTCAAGGCCCGTCTTCCGTTTGCAGTCTCTGCACTGCGGACCAACCACCCCCACCCCCATCTATTATTCTGCTTCCTGTCTGCTGATAAGACAACCAGAGATCAATCTTGAGCAAGTGTTTCCTTAAGTCTCTGTCTCCCCTTGTCCTCACTTAAGGAAAGAGTCTGCAGGAAGTAACAGTCATTGCCATGCATGTAGAGAAAGAGAAAAGAAAAGGGGGGAGTCAAAGAAAAACGTCCTCTGTCCAATGGCGATATGATACTGCATGGATTCAAATGATGGCTTTATTTCTTCAACATAAATGACTTGGACCACCAACAATAGGGGCCGTCCTCGACTAAAGTTTATTAAAAGACTAAAGTAAGTCTGTGAGCCTCCCCACAAAGAATCCTGCAAAAGCCAAACTTTAAATCTTTGGGTTTACAAGAGACGCCATTCAGCACGAAAAAAAAGTGCTCTCGCAACAGCTCAGATTTTATGCATTATATATATATATATATATATATCAGGATGCGTATCGTAGTGTCGATACAGTCCTGGTGACAATATGTTCCTTGTTGGCATGCACTTCTTCTATCCATCTAGAGATATTAGGCCTCTGTGACGTGGGTATTTAAAAGGCCATAAGAAGCTAAGAGGATTTGTTATTACATCACGGACCGGCCAGCCGGTCACCCACCAGGCCGAAAAGGAATGAGAGGATATACGAGCGCGAGTGAGAAAAGATTACAAATATATAAAAAAAAAAAAAAAAAAAACTTGCAGAGTTTCAGGAAAAAGGGATATAGATGCATCAGCGCAGGGACAACAGCTGGGCGTGTGGGCGTTCGGATCAAACAATGCACCGACAGCCACTCCGGCTTGTTTGATTTAAACCAAGCGAGTAAACAGCAGCTCTGCCGTGTCTGTTTGACAAGGCGCTTTGGAGAGGACCGGCACCATTTGGCCCCTTTATGCATTCTGTCAAACCAAGTTGATCATTTCAAGGCTCTTACAAATCAACTGGCTGTGCTGCAGGTCACTAAGTCCTCTGAGGGCACTGGCCTAGATCTATTCCAGGTAGGCTCAGTCAAGAGGTTCTCCGCACCTGGCTGGATGACCCATTTACTTTTTGCCCTTGGAGGCTTAGGCCGAGATAAAAGTCCCACTTTTACTTTACTGGCATGACTCTGGAGGAACGGTGCAGATTAGGCTTTAAAAAAAGTGTGTGTGTGTGGGAGAAATGAGCACATGAGCATCAGGGCCTCCGCTGCATGCTAAAACTCACAGGCGCGCGTTAGTGCCCAGAACAAACATGGCGAGGCACATTCCTCGCCCTTCTGCCCGCTCTACTTTCACACAGCCCTGGACAATCGCTTTCACACCGCTAGCAATAGACTTCTTTGCTTTGCAAGTGCAGAGAAATAGATATGCAGGAGGCTCCACGGGGACACCTTGAGGAGGTAATGGACTCTACTTATTTTATTAACAACTACTCTTCTCTACTCACCAGAATCAAAGCAGTAGTCGCGAGGCTCCTGCTTGATGGCCATTGGGTGGAAAGCAGCCTGACGCGGAGGACCCGGGGGCGGACCCGGGGGCCCCATGGTGGGGACGCCCTGCTCTGTGTATCGTGGGTCGATGAGCTCTTGCTTGAAACCCTGGGGGGGCACAGCTACCAGCGGCTCTGACATCTGGCGGTGATACGGCGGCCGGCCATCACGTGGCAGACTGTTGCTGCTGCTGCTGGGAGGCTGGGGCAAGAACTGCGGGCGCCCTTGACTCTCTGATGGGGGAAAAGGTAGACATGGCTCCGACATCTGCCGATGGAACCTAAAAGACGGAGGGGAAAGCGGCGAGACATAAATAGATGATGTCTCTTTTCGGAAACGCACCAGAAAGACACTAAATGAAACAATAATAACCCCAAATCAGCACGTATATGCAGGTTGTTTAAAAACGCGGAAAAAAGCCAATAGACTCCTTTCTGGAGTGTCGCATTCGACGTCAAGGACTCACCAGAAAAAACAGGGTTAGCAAACAGCTGTGATTACTTTTTATTTTTATAGATGTTACTTATTGAGTTTCTCTTTCAAACTCAAATTGGGGATTGTTGGAACAGAAACACTAACAAAAAAGACAAGTTTAAAGTGTAATGGGTAAAATGACTATTTCTGTCAAAGGAGTCTGGCTTTGAGGAGAGTATAATAATTGCATGTTTATAAATTATAATTACTGTCCAAATTCCCGTTTATTTTATTTATTTATATATATATATATATAAAATATAAATATATATAATATAATATATATAGTATAAATATATATAATATAATATATATAATATAAATATATATAATATAATATATATATATATTCATTTGTCCCGGGAATGAGTGCTGATTGTAACCTTTCCCACTGAAAACATAAGTCAGATGTAAGTGGGTTTTTTGTCCAGCGGGAAAGGGGCTTAAAAGGAATAAAATGGATTAAGAGGTTCAACTGTGAGTGCTCACCTGTGCTCAGGTGAGAAGTTGTTGGCATCCTGGTTGATGGGTGCACAGGGCACGGCGAAGGGCGGGCTGTGGCTGTGGACTGGGAGTGCTTGCTGGTGGGGAGAGCCTGCGCTCGCCGTTATAGGCTGCTGTACGTGCACTGGACGCGGCCCTGGCGTCGGATTGGCTACATGGGGGTGAGGAGGGGGGGTGTTCTCACTCAG
Source organism: Bovichtus diacanthus (assembly GCA_943590825.1). NCBI lineage: Eukaryota > Metazoa > Chordata > Actinopteri > Perciformes > Bovichtidae > Bovichtus > Bovichtus diacanthus. Next base: position 281,047 of record CALSBV010011748.1, read on the forward strand.
TGGATGCGTTCCGGCTGTGCTGGTGGGGCCGCAAGGAGAGACTGGTGTTGAGGGGGGAGTTAATGGCTTGAACCCAGGAGAGGGCTTCCTGTCACAGGCACTGTCGATGAAGAGAAGAGACAGGATCGTCAACACGCTCTTGGTAGTAATATTAAAATTAATAGTAATAAACTTTATTTGTTAAGCACCGTTCATGCAGGCGGAGTAGCTCAAAGTGCTTTACAACAAAGTGAAGAAACAAGACAATAAATAAACACCAAGCCATAAATAAGTTCTCAATTGTTGTTTAAATCTCTTATAGTTTTGGTGCATAGTTTAGGAAAAAAGAGGCCGTGAAGGATTATAAAACAACAACTAATTAGAAATGTAGGCCAGTCCCATAACATCAAGAGCCTCGTTAGTTAAAGAACTTTTAAATCAATCCTAAAAAGACACAGAGCCAGCGCAGGTCAGCTAGAACTCTTTCTTGTTCTAGTTAAAAAGCCTGGCAGCAGAGTTGGGAGTTAATAGTAATTAGTCTTTTTGGCATCTTATTGGGACAGGAACGGCCCTTTGCAATATTTCTTAAATGAAAACCTGCTGCATTGGACACCTTTGATTTAACATGTGGGGCCATGTTTGGCGAGATCCCTCTCTTTTTGGGAGACTCCCGAAAATGCGATTATCCACGACATACCTGTAGCTGTAAAGGCACTTCTCTCCGTAGGGCATGGGACTCCTGTCCTGGCGACAGGTAGAAAACTCTTTGGAGGGAGTCAGCTCGCGCTTGATCTTGGCCGGTGGCGGGCCATGAAACATCACTGGAGAGGAGGAGAGACATGGAGAAAAGGAATTGAGTGCATTAGATAAACTCCAGATATCACCTAATTGAAGCCATAAACAGAAGTGCAGCAGTTATCTTAACCACATTTGGAATTGATGGATAAATGGACGCACGGACGCCGCCTGTGTATTCCCCCGACTGACAGACACACTTAGCAGCAATTTATCATCCGCCCTAATGACGGTCGACTCTGGGCTCTGGATACAACCATCCGTCCACCGCTGCTAGGTAGCACGATACTAACTGCACTACACACACACAAAAGCTATCAAACTCCTCGTCTGATTCCCATTAGGGCACGCCAATACCAATACCCATGAATCAGTGTGGCTGTAATCTAATGGCGGTGAATGATTTTCTTCTCCCGCGCTGTAACCATTAGACACTAGCTGTAGCTTTCTGCGTATCGGCTGCAGTTTCCGGGGCGCCACATAATAGCCAGGCAGAAACTGGATCCCCTGGCGCAGAGGAGCGGAGGGTGGGGGGGGGCAAATAAATCACCCGTGGTGCCGATGGACCCAAGCAGCAGCACTACAATGGGCATGTGAGCTCCACTGTGTGCGCCGTGAAACCTAATGGCTCAAGTGAGACTCCTCACAGAGGGAAAAGTAAGCAAGGAGGAGATTAGGCCTCTGTTCTCAGTCTGGACCGGAGGGTCTGCGCTTAGAGCGGCAGCGTCTAGTCGACCAACAGAATATCTTCGATCATCGATTAATCGCTGAAGTCATCTGATGTCATATTAAAGTGAATATCTTTGGGTTTTGGACTGACAAAACAAGACATTTAAAAAGACATCACTTTGCAGAAACGGGAATGGACATACAAAGAAGACGATACAGAAAATAGTCCCTAGCTGCGGCTCCAGCGTGTACCATCTGAGAGTGCACCATCTGAGAGTGCACCATCTGAGAGTGCTCCTCCACCGCAGAGCAAACTTTTACAGAGTTCAACTCGGGTCAGTGAAACGGCAGCTAACCCCCCATGTGATGTCCTACTGACTGAAGCAACTGCCAAACTCACTTCTCAGTCACACACACACGCACGGACACGCCCTCTATAAAAACATGTCAATGCATCGACCTCAATAATATGTTACGGCACTCGAGGCTAGTGGTCAGTTTGCAAGATTTTACGAAGGCAGCAACCACACCCTGTCTCCACCTCCTACGCATCAGACGAAAACATGCACTCAGAAAGACAGAGTGGGGGGGGGGATAAAATGCTCCATTGGGCATAATGTAAACATATCCCTCGGCTGCAGCCTAACGGCGATGTGCAGGGGATGGAGAAGTTTGGGGGACGCGGTGCCGGCAGTTTTGGGGATGCGAGTCCTGCAGAGCGGGGCTGAAACAGGCAGCTCTGAAGCTGCCCTATCCACTGGAATCTAGCCCACTTCAGCAGCAGGGCCCGAGTGCGGGAAAGTGTGAAATCAGATTAGGAGCTTGGCTCATGTGATGCCCCATGCCAATCGGCTGATTAAACTCAAAATGGAGGAGAGGAAGGGAGGGAGGGAGAGAGCAGCCTTTCCCAGAGCTGTGTTTCCAAGACGAAGAATTGTGCGCTTGTTCTCGGCTTGACGAAGAAATTTCGATAAAAAGAGAGGTGACCTGGGCATCTGGTCAGGGACAGCACTTCAAAGAAATAAAAATAAAGAGCACTTTACTCGAAGTAAAAAGAACCCTTATGTGCAGCGCTGCTGAAACAGAGATCGTTTTTTAAGCACTGCAGTTTGAATCTTTGCCAAAATCAGACAAGAACCAGGCTGAGCTAAAACACTCCAAAACCAGTTACAGAATCTGTGCAGGACACACACACACACACACACACTCACACGGACTCAGATTTATCAGAGATGAACAAAAAAAAAATCGGGTACTCACAACTATCCGACTGGAAATCTGGGACAAACTGTTCGTCATCAGGCACCTGGGCTGTGAAGACACAGGAGAAGGTTGCACACGTGAGAAAAATCGAGCTCTCTCTCCAGCCAACATCATTCATGTGCCCAAAAAAAGGTGACACGAAAAAAACAAAGACAAGAGACGAAACATAATCTCCTGGAAACTGGTTTATTAAAAAATAATAAAAGAGTAACAATGTAATCTAACAGAAAAAAGGAGCGAAAGCTACTTTTAGGCAAAAACCAAATGGGGTCTTGGTCAGCAGTTTGTCGTGAATAGGACTTTGCTCTTTTTGCATCAATTGCTAAACACACGAAAAACAATATTTCACACTCTCATCAAGTTAATCTTTAATCTTAAAACTTGCCCAATTTCATCCGGTTCACCATTTAGAAAACAAAAAGAGCTAAGAGGTAAGATACGTTTCCTACGTAAAATATAACCAAAATAATTCCACTGAAAGCTTTTTGCAGGGTTTACCAGATGGAGGACATTGGCAGAAATTTAAAAAAATGACTTTACCAATAATAAAAATAAACAGAACTCACCTTCTGCAATCCAGATCTCTTGCAGCTGACTGAGGTCTTGGAAGAGTTCTGAGAATAAAGAAGTAAAATATATTTAATATAGGTTCCCACTCATTTAAAATGGAGTTCTAATGACAAGTTATACCATGTTGTTGTGGCTGCAATTGAAAGATTACTTTCATTGTCGATTAATCGATTAGTTGTTTGGTCTAGAACGTTTTTAAAAATGGTGGGAAATGTCAATCAGTGTTTCCCAAGGATGACGTCCTCAAACTGCAAAACTATATTTCATTTAATGTCATATAGGAGCCGAGAAACCATAGAGTATTAACATTTAATAAAGGAATCAGAGAATTTCTAGCTTTTCGATCATCAAAGTATTTGGTGATTCATTTAATAGTCGACAACAACTCGAGGGATCTTTGCAGCTGATGTTGTGGCGGCTAATGTGCGCGTGGTTCCTTCCCATCACAGACGTTACCTTCTGTGTCCTGGGCGAGCTCCGTGTCCACAAACTTCCTTTTCCTGTCGCTCGGAGGCCTGTTGTGAGCTGGTTCCTCCACGTGAGACTTGTGCTGTTGGGAAGGAGAAGATGAAGAAAATGTCAGAGCATCAACAGGAAACATCACAAAAGGACAATGCAGGTGGGATGTAAAGTGTATGAGAAATGTACAGTGATCTATGGTGACCACCAGGAGGTCCATCCATAACGTGGAGATGAAGTGTGAGGCTGGCATGTGTCCACTTACACTGGGTGGGACCATAAATGGGACTTGCTGGTCATAGAATCCGTCCATGTTATCTGGTTGATTGGGGGGAGGGGGGGAAGGGGGGGGGGGGCCCGATATTTGGGGGGGGGGGGGAGGTGTTCGCTTTAAAGCGACAGCGCCCGGGTCACTTTGTGGGTCACTAGAAAACACAAGATTGAAAACATACAGCAAGGTGTCAGAAAACTGCTCTTTTGCAATAATGCGTGTTTTAGCTGGGGGTGGAGGGAAAATGGATTCGTGCGAGAATCGAGATTCTAATTTCCTGAAATCGATTAACAACTTCCAAAAATTATTTATCTTTAAAAACGTATTCCCCCCTACAAAAGAAGCTAGATGTTGCTACTGATGGACAGCACACCATCCAGCATCAGTGTGTGATTTGTTTAAAAACATTATAATAATAAAATCACACAAAATACCAGTTCTACATGTTGTTTTGTTCACCATGAATTTCTGAAATTTTTGAGGCATAAAAAAAAATGCAGCAAACTTAAGCTTGCAGATTTTATTCATGCAACAGGCAGCATTTTTTTTGTTTGTTATTCTGGAAGTCACTGTAAAATACTAAAAACTTTTTAGTGAAAGAGTTTATCTGTGGATGTTTCGAATTAATAAAAGTTACCTTTTGTTCATTTACGTTATTGCAATAAGTTGCCACAGCGGACCTGAAATTAGGAGCTCTATGTACTGAATCATGAATTGGATTTCGAATCAAATTAGAGACACTGAAAGATTCACAGCTCTACTTTTTAGCCAGTATACGTGTAGACATCACTTCTGCGTTGTGATTCGCCTCTATTGCCATTTTAGAGGCCACACTGTGCTTCATTATTTTTGTTACGCGTTTATAGCGCAGCACACCTGGTGCTCCACCATCTTCTTCCAGCCCGTTATTTAACCAACAAACAGAATCGGGCCATGCAGCGCGCGAGAGAGGAAGCAGCACAATGTAAACACACGGCGCATTTAATACACTTATATAAGCCACACTCATTGGCCATCTGTGGGCACTACGTTCCACTATAATCAGCTTGGAAATGATGAGGAAAAAGAAGTGATTCCCTCACTCTTTGGAGAATATTTAGCGTGCAAAAAAGCCTGGCAAAAAAAAGGGGCAGAAATAGAGCTGATAGAGTCGGGGGATAACACTGGTGCTACAACTTGGAGAACTTGCACTCCCCCCTTTTAAAGTCAGAAACACTACTAACAAAAAGAGTTCCCCTAAAACAACAATAACACTAAGCCAATAAAACTGCCCTCCATTCTCACGTCTCCCTGAGCACAGTGATATGACTCATTCCATCTCCTGTTAATGGATGATGAATACAGGAAAGCTGCAGGGCAATAATTACAGGCGCCCAACACATATTACACTTATAACATTAGGACTCACTGTACTCCATGTGGAGTATTTCATCATAGGCTTATAGCGCGTAAATAAAGTATAGGAAGTCATTCATTTCAATGGCAATCACACATAGTCGTTAAAAGAGGATAAACAAATTTAACCGCAAGATTAAAGACTTTAGATATAAAAATCTAGGTGGTAAAGAGTTACTTTATTAAGAAAAAAACTACAGTTATGACTTACTGAAGACATATGACAGCAGAGTCAACTACTAGATTATAATTAGATTAAAGGTTAGGGAAGAAAAAACATGTTGTGGTCCCTAAACGCACCAGAAACTAGATAAAGTTTACCACCAGCGTCGCTCTATAATTTTCACTACAGCTTCGCAGACATTGCCACAAAAGTAAACAGACAAACTTAGATACTGCGTAATAGCCACTAACTTTCATCACTGCGCTAACATGTCAAAAATAGCTCATTTTCGGGAGAAGTTCTGCGTTGTTGGCGGGGCTGGGGGGACCGCCGCTGGGGGACGAAGATCATCCGACACCCCCCCCCCCACCCCACCCTCTACACCTCCTTCTCCCCGCCCTTCCCCCACCCATCCCTCCCTTGTTTTTCTCAATGAAGTGAAACTCGACCCGTGTGGAAACACAGAGGAAAGAAAAAAAAACGGCCCGTCCATTCATAAAATAAAATAACTTAAAAAAATCACAAACAATCGCCTGATTGCGCCGTTAAGCCAAAACCAATACCCACGCAGATAAACTAAGCGCCGATTAAACAGGCTTAAATACGACATACAGCGAACATTTTACACAGATACGATCCGATATAAAATGGTTGACAAAGTACATGTCTTTAATTAGGATGGCGTTGCGGTCGTTTGTAGTCTAAAAGAGCGTTAGGAAAAAAATATCTAGCCGTAAACGGGCTTCATAAAAGCAAGTTTTAGCAGGAATAAATATTGCAGCTTACCTTGTCTGTGTTTATAGACGTCCTCTATATCGAAATAATGCAGTATTAATATCCACAAATACAAAAACAACGTGTCGATAGTCGTGTAATCGCCTGCGCACTGGTGGACCGATGTGCCTCCTTCGACTCACAAAACTTGACTGAGCTTTTCGTTAATGGCCCGGTCGGTTTTCCCCTGGGCTCGAGCGGCACGCAGAGACCAGCGCTGATTGGTGGATTGAACCTGTCCGTTAAGTGAAGTAGCCAATGGCGTCACCGGAGCTAATGAATTATGCATGAGGCTCGGTTCGGCCAATCACAACGCGGCAGTAGCCTATTTTTATGAATGGCTGGATTTCATTCACATTTTTTTCAACAATCAATGCCAAGATGTATTTGTTAAAGGGCCAGCTGCAGTGGAAATATACTAAAGATTGACACATACAGACGCTGCTGTATCAACGTCAGTCTCACGTTGACTTTCCTTGACTCTAATGATAGATCATTACATTGTGAGAACAAATTGGATTAAAACCGTGACACTTGCTTTTACGCACTGTACCGTTTTTAAAGTTAATTTAAACTGAGTAGTAAAGCAGCACATTGAGTGACGCAAATGGCTGAGGATTAAAATGAATAAAAAAGAAGAAAATGTATTTCAAGTAAATGATGTGAAAAGAGTGGATCATAGAAATTACAGAAGTGATATACCTTGAATGTTATATATCACATAGAAAATACGGATTATCAAGCGTTACTGGCCTTGTTTAAATATTTATTTTGCTTGTTTACTGTCTTTATATATTTATCTATAAACAAATAAAATCAACTTCCATCAGCAGTTATATTAGCACACAATGTGATTAGTTTTATTTAAGAGGTGAAAAGGTCATGATGAAGTTAGTAAATCTGTTCTTCACTTTATTGATGCTAGAGGACAATAATTAACTAAGGGGAAAAGTCTCTATTTCTTTTTATTATTTTCACATTTTATTCATTCATTTTAACTGTTTATTCACTGTATATATTTTATGTATATTTTATTTTCTAACAGTAAGGTTTAAATCTTAGTGGGGAAATCCTGAAGTTTGGGGGACTAATAGTACACAAATATAAAGATATAAAATAAACGCTCTTCATGTCTTCAATTATTCAATTATTTTTAAACTTGTATAATGTAACTCGTCAGTCTTCAATAGCTCGACCTACTTTTAACAAACTCTTAATAATATATATATCTCCGCCCTGTTATGGATATTCATGTTTTCAGAAGTCTAATCTTAATATTTTTCTTTTGCCACCCTTGAGATATGTTTCACAGTAGATTGGTGTAAATATCTCTCCAGAAGATGAACCATTTCCATCAACTTTCCTTTCTGCAGCAACGGTCAACTTTGTAAATTAGGTCATAATTTCATTACCATAAAACTGCTGTTTTTTTTATCGGCATCATGACCTTTTCTACTGCTTCACCGCATTTTAAACCCCACTACTGATAAGCATGGCCGGATTATGAGACAATGTGTCCCTGGGCACAGACATGCAAAAGCCCCCCCACCTCCCAGAAGACACAGACTTTAAGGTTATTAAGCATCTTTTTGTTGTTTTTTTGTGACTCTTAGTGATCATGTTGAGTCTCTTCCTGGTTGGTGTATGTTGGTACGTCTTTGAGTGTCATTTTGTAGGTAAAGTCCGGGGGGGGGGGGCTGACACTTTGGGCCCCGGGGCCTGTGCCTGGTAGACCCCCTCAGTAACCCAGCCTTGTTTAGTTTTTTTAAAACAAAAGTTTTTCAATTATAATAAAAATAATTCATTTAACTTCCATTATTACCAAGTTGACCGTCATATAGCATTGAAAGAAAACAAGATGATGAGCGTTTCCTCACAAATATGCACACGAAGGAACGGCTGTTGAAGCCCGAAGGTCAGAGGTCATGAATAAATAACCTTTGTCATTATCACCTTAGTCACCAAATTAGGAATCCCTCATATGAACTCTGTGTCACTACACACACAAATTCCAGCAGCTGGTATGAAAACTTTAATCCCTGGCAAATCCCTGCAGCCATGATGCAGAGATTATGAGCCTGCTGCAGAAGCAATAATAGTAAGAAAAGACAAACACACATGTAGTTGTCACGCAGGGACATACAGTGCTATCTTTGTTGGTCATCACAGAGGTCTAAGGCCAAAGACAAACAGCTTGTCTTACAGGAAGCTCCAATTGGAGATGTAGCGCTGAACAAGGTGGAGGTGAGAGGGCCTAAAAAAATCTCCCCATATGTGCGCGAAGCATTGAATAGCACAGGACATATATCTCTGTGAGACTATTTGGAAAGCAACAGCCTGCGGGTCCGCTGTATGGTGCACCTCTTCGCTGGTGCGGATGTGGTGGGTGGTCACTTGGAGGCGTGCGGAGAGCGAGCACATTGTGTTGCTGTTCTTACTCTTTCCTTAAATAAATGTGCCATATGCAAAAGAGGTGACATGCTGCTTGTGTACATACCGCTCTCTCTGGATGAGTGCTAGAGTGGGCGTTGCGAAGGCAGGGCGAGATTTAAAGAGATAATTTCCTGTTCCCTCGAAGACTACTACTGTAGGTTAGTGTGACACTGACATAACAGCCAGGTCAGCAGTTCTGCCAGAGTGTAATGTGGGCTAATCCTGGTGCTAAGAATCCTTCGCTAAACCAGGTGAGGATAACACAAAAACACTACTCCTGGAACCTCTGAACCGTGGTCCTGTGCGGCCACTTTACTGGACAATCTACCACAGTTTTAAGGTTTAACGTTCATTTTTGAGCTTAAGCAATCTCACCAGAAGATGTAGTTCCCCTTTAAAAGCTGACGTTCAAATAACTACCGGAACAACTAGGGAGAACAGTTTTTCTTTCAATTGAATCCCTTAAAAAACTGCGTCCTGAGAGAATTACCTTTCAATGTGCAATGGAAGCCTAAAGCGTCAGGCGTTAATTGAGTGACCTTTTTTTCTTTCAGTTTATTCTGTTCAACAGATATTCAAGGATCACTTATTGTAGTTCTGCAACACAGGATTGCACAACAAAATGCAGTTTTAGCTTATTCCATTGTAGCTACACACAAACAACATGACGAAACAGAGCAGAATAATAACAGTAGAAGCAGCGGGGCATTCCTGAAGTGCATTTTTTTTTTTAAATTTGCAACAGGAGGAATGTAAACAAAACAACCATCCCCATCGTGGGGTTTTAATGGGGGAAGATAGAGAAAAAGGAGGCAATTCTTAAAAATGCTAACAAAATCATTGCAATGCAACAACCAATCACAGCTCCTGAATTGAAAGAACATAAACAGGAAAAATAATTCCTATAAGTACATTTTTTTAAATCCTTATTTAATGATACTCACCTCATCCTTATGGCAGTCACTGTGAATGTGAAAAGCATCCCCAACTGGGATTTCTTTTGTTAGTAAAAAAGATGGTTTTATCTCCTGTATCTGTATCATGTGGGTTTCTCTACGGTCAGAGTCCATTAACTCCACTGGGAGAAGTGAACGTGAACACAGATTATAACTGATTCTTTCACCCCATGGTCACCGAAAGAAATACTGGACCCATTTTTCACAAGCCACATGTCTTCCAAACATTGTGATGCTGAAATGGCATTTTTCAGACGGACAAATTAGAGGAAAATTTACTTTATTCGAGACAAATTTGTCTGATTTGTCTGTCTGAGCAACACATCACGAGATCTGGCAACACAGAGCGTCAAAATTGCAAGCTAACATTAACTAATGTTCATAGGCGCCCTTTCTAACTACTTGTCTTAATGCTTAACATGTTTGTTAGCTGTATACATATCTAATGTTAGCTAAATTAAATATAAATTCATAAGAACACGCCCACTTAGGATGCAGGAAGTGTTTACCATTTCATACCATTGGCGGCGATCTTAATGTGCGACTAAGCTAACAACCACGTGTTGTAGCCTAGCTCATCTAAAATCTAAACTATAGCTCTGCTTTCACACTTTTTAATGGTAATAATTGTTTTATAATGATCCCATAATGTGTAAAAGTCTAGGAGAGAAAACACAGAAGAGCTGGATATTTAGATTTTGACATGGAAAAACCAGTCAGGTATGATACTCCTGAAATGACCCTGTAGGTGACCTCTGACCCCAATTCTGAACATTTCAGTACCAACATTTTATTAGCAGGAACGAGATCTAATGATTGTGGCAACCAACCCCGTTCTCCCCGACTAAAGGCACCTTACGCAGATTTTTTCTTCTTAAAATTTACAATTTTGGACCTTGTTGGTGTTGGTGAGATTGTTTTCTCAACTACCACTGTTTTCTTAATCTGCAACACACAAACGAAAATAAGAACTTTATTTATCCCGAAGGAAATTCTTGTGCTAGAGATTGCTCAAAAATATACAACATAAGAACAATAAAAATACAATAAAGTGAGAATACTAGAATACTAACACCAGTGCAAAATAGAATGACAATAAGAGTAAGATATAAAAAATATAAAAGTAAATTACAACAACTACAACTATAGGCAACATATAAATATGAATATGGAGATTTCTTTCTCTTATATATTCGTAAAATTCGTGAAAGGTTGATGATGAGGTTAGTAAATCTGTTCTTCACTTTATTGACACCAGAGGATAATAATTAACTTTGGAGAAAAATCAAAAAAAAATTGTAATTATTTGTATTTAAAAAAACTTTTTTTATTCATTTATTTATAAAAAGAAGGTTTTAATATATTTTCTGTATATTTTATATTCCAACATTAATGAATATTTATAATATTAATATTTGTAGGAAAAAACTGAATCCCCCTATTTGGGGGACAAATAAAAAAATATATACTGACTATAAAAATAGCAAAATAATATAAAATTAGCGCCAATCAGTCTTTTTTTCAGTTTTTTTTTTGTACTTGTATAATGTAATTCCTCATTCTTCATTTGCTTGCTTTAACTAAATTAACTCAAATATAAAGGTCATTTGCAACAACTACACGTACAGCTGTAAATGAACAATATGAACATGCAGCTTTATTTCCTTTGAAATTCAAACTCTTTTATATTCGTAGTCCTTAATCCCGTCAGTGAACCCGACCTTTACTGTTATCACAGCTGAAATAACAGCCACTGCGATGAAGCACAAGTGGGTGAGAGTATTATAATTGAGTCTCTTGGCAGTCTGTCCTAGCTTGCAAAATGTCTGTCAAAATGCACATTTCAAAAGGAGTTAAAATGGGAAAGTAGTGCCTCTGGGCGTAGGATGCTCTCTCAGTGAGGGACAAGACGTGACTTGCCTGCTATTAATAGCACTTTGGGAGATAATTCCTGCCTTGTTATCTTAGCAGCCGTACTCAAGAAGCCTCGCCAAAGGCAGACTCTGAGTTGTATAACCATGCTTTCTTTTATTATCCGTCTCTCTCCCATTCTTAATTCAAAGCCTCCTTCTTCTTTGACATTTTCCCTTTTCTTCCCGATTCTCTCGCTCTGCTGTTACTGGCTCTGTGAGAAGCCACTGGGCCACAGATCAGGACCGAAAGGGCAAAAAGAAGATTTTTAAACACACTGAAGGAAATAATGAGAAGCTGCAAAAAAAACCTTTGTTCTACTTGAATGAGCTTATCAAGTGTTTTATTTCTGGTTCCAGTTTTTCACCTCAATGAATCAAAACATGTTTATTTAACTGATAATAGAATAGTTAACAGAATTGAATGTAACAATGAAGTTCTTATCTTATCTTATGTAACTAAGTACATTTAATCACATACTGTGCTTAAGTGCAAATTCGGCTTTACGACTTACATTATAAGTACAACATTTCAAAGGGAAATATTACAGTTTTTACTTCACTACATTTATCTGACAGCTTCCCAATAGTATATATATATATATACTATATATATATATATATATATATATAAAAAATAGTTCAAATTCTTCACCTCAACCTACTACAACAGCAAAACGCTACTCTGTCATATTCTTATTGTAGTTCCTTTAATTTATATGTGTTTCTTGTACACATTGTTTGATTTTATATTAGTTTTTATAATATTTCTCTTTTTTTTTAAATAATTTTCCATTTGAATTTCTCTTACTGTGTTTATGTATGCACTATTATTCACCAAAGTAAATTCCTTGTATGAGAAAACCTACACGGCAATAAATCTAATTCTGATTCCGATGCATTAATATCCTTAATATTTCTCTAATAATATAAAATAGAGGGGACATTATTCTGCATTGTGAGTGTTTTTTATTTAGACTATTTTAAGTACATTTAGCTGATAATACTTACACACTTGGACATTTATATCGCAGTAGTGCTACTTTTACTTAAGGGTCTGAATGCTTCCTCCACCACTGACCTTTTAGAGTTTTAAATGTTTTATTTTTGTGAACACTTCATCCGAAAAGAGTCTGTTCAGTTTTTGCTTCTTTGGATTGCATTACAGTTAAATGTTACTTTGGAGTGCAGTGGGGAAACGCAGCACTCACTGCCTCATCACAGGTTTCCTCTCAGTCTGAATCTGACTGTTTAATGTCATCAGTGACTCGCTGTTGTTGTTGTTGTTGTTGTTGTTTTGTTGTTGTTGTTGTATGTATTTGTTTTCAAATGATCCGCAAACATTATAAAAAATAAAAAAATCGTCTTACTGTGTTTATCAAGCACCATGTAACACATTCTGATTATATTAAATTAAATATATTATTTTAAACAACAAAGTAGTGCATGGAGTTCAAAGGTCAATTCATTAATAAATGGACACGTCCACCCAAAATCAAAAACACATATTTTTCCTCTTACCTGTTGTGCTATTCATCAATCTAGAGCAGGAGTCTTCAACAGGGGGTCCGTGACCCCCATGGGGTCCTAAGAGTTACTGCAGGGGGGCCCCCAAATTATAGTTTCATAATGTTTTGAAATTTTTTTTTTTATAAATCCCTGTGCTGCATCTTTCCAAAGAAGGGTGAACTAGTTCGCTGTGGCTACGTATTATTATTTTAATAGCTTAGTGTTGTATGCAGCATAAAAAGTATGTTTCTACATGGTACTTTAAGCCGCCCTGCACATTACTGGAGGCCCAGTTTATTATGCAACTTCATTTCATACACATGTAGCCGGGGGTCCCTGTTCCGTCTCTCTCTTAGCTAAAGGGTCCTTGGCCTGAGAAACGTTGAAGACCCCTGATCTAGAGTGTTGGAGGTGTCGGCCTTCTCTCCAATAAAAAGGAACTCGATGGCACTCGGCTTGTGGTGCTCATAGCGCCAAAAAAAAACACATTTGAAAAACTCAACAGCGATGTCTCTTTCCAGAAATCATGACCCGGTTACCGTAATTTCTGGACTATTCAGCGCATCTGAATATAAGCCGCACCCACTGAATTTTTAAAAAATATGTATTTTGTACATGTCTATAAGCCGCAGGTGCCTACCGGTACATTGAAACAAATGAACTTTACACAGGCTTTAACGAAACACGGCTTGGAACAAAAATAAATAGGCCTTTAAACGCCTTCAACTTGAAAGCTGCATCATATGCCTTTCTCCGTGTCTTTGCCATGATGAGGGTGACAACATGACCGTAATCAGAATCGTGACCATTCATAATGTCCGCTGTTTAAAATGTCCGCTGCTCATAATGTCCGCTGCTGAAGACATTCCAAGAACTAATAATGCAATTGAAGGTTGGCATAATGTTTTTAGAGGTTCATTTGGTACACTGAATGAAACACCGAGAAATTTCGTAAAAAAGTTAATTACCGTAATGAATGGGAAGTTTGAGCGTGCTCGATTTACGTCACATTATGTGACGGTGCTCAGTTTTTTGGCGACATGAAGCTTGTGAAAGCGGGAAAAATCCATAAATTAGCCGCGTCATTGTATAAACCGCGAGGTTCAAAGTGTGGGAAAAAAGTAGCAGTTTATAGTCCGGAAATTACGGTACTCAAGATAATCCACAACCATGTTGTGAGCAGTTTCATTTAGGAACTACTTTCTTTGAACTGTATCACCATACAGAAGGAAGCGTGCATCTACGCATAGACAAGCTAATGTTACAGCTCAGCCGAAGACGACACCATCACCATCAAGGGGAAAAGCGAGAAATATACACAAATCTATTATATATTATATACGTATTGTAATTAATTCCCATGCATGCTGCTTAGACGAATCTCCTATAATTCGACAAACACACACAATCCAACAAAGAGCACGTGTTTGAGTATTATTTCAAATTCTATCACTGTACACCGTCGTGTTTCTCATCAACGTGAAATGGACAGAAGGGAAAAGCAGTCCGACGACAGTGACATTGGAGCAATCGACAACTCTCACCAAAACAATCTAAATTGATAAATAGCACGACAGGTAAGAGGAACAATATGTATTTTTGGATTTTCGGGGTGAACTGTGTCTTTAAGTAGAAAGCTATTAGTGCCATTTGTTTATGTGAATTAAGAAAAAAAGAGACAAAATGCATATTCAACCTCCCTCTAAAATGTTTCTACCTACATGCGCCATCCAACCTCCCCCTCACTGCGAGTGGGACTCAGATGCCCCTCAAATAACACCGCCTGTTTGGTTCCAAAATGGTGGAACGAGCTCCACATTGATATCAGGTCAGCGCAAAGTCTTCACATCTTCCATCGCAGACTGAGAATCCACCTGTTTCGACTGCACCTCGGCCAATAAAACATAAAACATTCTGTATGTAGCACTTAAACTGGTTTGGCTTATTTAAAGCTAATGATTTGGCCTATTTGAAGTTAATAAACTCGCAGGATTCTTGCTGTTCCGAGTTTGTATCCTCATGGTTGTTTGCACTTCTTGTAAGTTGCTTTGGAGCTAAATGTAATGTAATGTTTTGACCATGAAAATGCATCGAGGGTGACATACTGTAGAGACAGACTGCAGAGGCTGGACATAATGATTTTTCAACTTCTTTCATCCAATCAGGTCCGGGACAACATAGGGGACGGTCTGCCCTTGACCCTCTGCGGGCCGAGACCCCGAGGGGGAACAGAAGGCTCAAATCACAGACGCAGAGTTTTATAAATCAGATAACTTGATTAACTGTCATCTTGGTTACATACTGTAGTTTTTTTTCTGACCCTGTAATAATCCCCTGAAGCTGTGTGATGACGTTGTTATTGTGATATGTAGTATCGGATCTGTGATCAACTTTATTTCTATGATTTGATGATTTAATGTACATGCAGAGCAGCAATACGCTGCAGGGGTTCTGCTGTGTCTCTGATGTCACTCAATACTGCTAATCTGTCCCAGGACGAGTTCTGGATCACACTGTAGGACTGTAGAGCCATCTCTACCTCGGAGGGGGGGGGGCTTAGATAGTTCCACATGGGGGGAGCAGATGGAAATGTGATTCTCAGCGTTGAAAGTTGTACCATAATCATATTTGTACGATCATTTTGCCCTCTGTGCGATCAGTTATACCCGATAATGTACAATAATATTAATATTTTTTACCATTTTGTGACACAATTAGTAGTTGGTTTTAATCATGGTGCATTATTATTACTACTATTACTATAATAGTTACTATTAGCGCATTTTACAACTTTTAGAATCTATGATTAAAATAACGCCTCTTCAAGTGTTCGTACTGGGAAGTTTATTAACCAAACAAAAACATATCCGCTGATTTACAGATGTCTCTGCCAATGTAAGTTGATGTGAAAATGTATTTTGGGGCCCCATGGCGTCACGTAGCTGACACAGAAATAAATGTTAATTTTTTTCCCAGAACAACATACATTTTTCTGAGCAACCAATCACATAGTGAGGAGAAAAAGAACAACATGGAGGCTCCGTAGTCCGAACGGCAGCCCATACCAGACCAACTCATTCCAATCTTACCTTTTCACAATAAAAGCCCTAAACATATAATAATGGCAGGCGATTACCTCACATTTTCGTGTTGTTCAATCATCATGCGCCCCCCTGGGTGTGTCAAGGCTTGTTATTTAATTTTGTAATTGTAGGCTATTACAAAATTGTCCGACTGATGGACTTTGTGAACACAAACACTCTTCAACGCATCAAAGCACATCAGCTTCCTTTAAAACCAAAAAAAACTACGTGGGTACATGAGACATCCTCATTTCCCACTGCTTCCAGTCTTTATGCTAAGCTAAGCTAACGCTCGACAAGAACATTACGAATATCAATCTATTCCTGTGCATGTATATTAAATATTGCTGATGTATTGCATTTCTGGTTATTTCTTCTTGTTTGGTGTATTTTGTTTCGTTTTATTATAATGAATAATATGACATTTCCAGTGCGTCAACAACATAAAGAGAGAGAATCATCTCTGTGAGGCAGGTTTTAGTTCAAGGACTTCACTCCTGACTCATCAATTTGCGCTTTAAAAATCGCTCAAGAAGAAACCACAGAGGCAGAGATGCCAACATGTCCACCAACAGTAGCTTGAATAGACTGGAGAGTATAAAGATTTTTTTTTTTTTTTTTGAAAACTAGAAACCTGTCTGGTAACTAGACCTTCAGCCTGCAAACATCTTTCACATAACACAAGAACATCTGAAGAAAAGGTAAACCAGGTAAATACATTTCAATGTCCAGGCTCTGGATTTTTATTTTTTATTTTATTTGATTGAATCTGGTGAACTACATGTGACCTTTGAACGCTTCGCCAATCAATCAATTATCAAATAATTAAAAAGAAGCAAAATAGATTAAAGTATAAGGCTGGTGATATTCTTTATTTTTCTTATTGTGAACAAATCCCATGAAAAGACCAAAACCCACAATTAATTTATATTAATAAACAAGAATTACCTGTGTAGTCAAAGCCTTATATGGATTAATTTGAATAGCTTTTGTCCAAAAACTATTAAAAACACACCAATGAACATTTAGTTTTTGAGTCGATCACACTTACACCGTCCTGCTGCCACTAAATGTGTATTAATTCACGGCTGGAAATAGTTCCCTACAAACATTTTCTCCTGTTTAAGTAATGTTTGATAAAAACTACAGTGCCCACCTGTTTTAGGAATCTTTAAAAAAAAAAAAAAAAAGTATAAAACCGAAATATATGTGACCTGTTTAAAAAAAAAAAAATTAAAAAAAAAAGATTTTAAATGGTAAATTTTCTGCCCCTAAAGGTCTCTCAATAGAGAGCTTGGTGGCGTCCATTTCTGGCAGATTCTCCCGGTTAAGATTCCTTCATTGTTCATCGCTCAAGAGGTTTTTAATCCGCAGAAGTCTCCTCCTCTCCAAAACAAACAGACCTGGTTATTAAAACCGGTAAAAACACTGAATAAACAGTTTTCACGCTATCGTTTCTCCAATAATTTAAGATCAAGACGTCCAATGACTAAAATCCCTCATCCGGTTAAAGTGCATAATTAAAAACTATAAAGTGTCTGGTAATAATGTGGCTTAAAACTGGATTAAAACAAAGTCAGTTTATGAAGCTTCTGGCAGACGAGCACAACACTGACACGTGCTCAAAGGCGAGATGACGTTGTGACAGGCGACCAAATGAAACGCACCTTGAATAAAATTACAGATTTCTCTGGGGTTTGAAAGTTGTTGGAAACATTTGGGATAATGCAAGTACACAAAGTCAACCAAATATATAACATAGATCTACTTGTTTTTAGGCATTTTAATGCAGAAATCTTATATATTATACATTTAAGCAAGAACAAATGGGCTTGTGAGTGCCACAGACGGAAAAGTATTTAGAAATGGAGCAACACATTGTTAGTTTTGGTCTTTTTTTATTTATTTTAATCATTTTTGTTTTTTTTAATGGGAGTTGTTGCCTTATCTTCAAACACAACTTGCTTCAGGAAACCCAGCCTGCAGATACAGATGGACACAGATATCACCTCCCTCGTTTGCGAATAAAGTTTAGCTCAGTGGCAGCAAATCCCATCGGTCCACAATGGTAACCTACCCAACTAACTGAAGGTTAGGATGACACCAAAATGACTTATGTCGGGGTTAACAAATATTGATAAAACCGTGTGAATGTTGTTTGTCTAAATGCTGTCGGGGTTGAAGCAATTCCTTTTTAGTATTTTTTTTTTTTTTAGGGCAATATGCTGCTACAAGTAATCATCTTTGTACTTTCCTCGGTGAGCACTGTGCAAAGCCGTGAGCACAGCGCGGCTCCATTTATTTGTTAAGGCAATTGATTACTTCAAAGGACAGGAATAGACATGATTTGTGACACATATTGGAAATTCACTCAGACAGGCTCTGTGTGGGCGTTCACGTTGCCGTCCTTTGACTCCGCAGTAAATCACAAATGGATGTTGCAATAGCAGAAACTTCATCTGGGAATTCTACTTTCCGTCCTTTTTTAATGGAACAAGACAGCTTCTCCTCTGCCTTTTTCTTGCACATGATTATAAACATGCCGCCAGAAAGAAAATAAAAATGAAGAAAAAGAAAAAAAACCACAACAAATAAACATATCAGATAAATGGTTTTAAGCAAAGAAATACGTCTGAATTGTCTGATCCACACTTTGTTCACTCTCCTTTTGTTTCAGCAGGCATGCGGTGATGCAAGTTAACTTCAGGTAAAATATTATAAACAAATATATACACTTGGTAATATAGCTGTCTAAAACAATTCTCAATAAATGTAAAGTTACTGTAAACATGCACTCTTTTATCACCGAGTTCTCTTGGCACCCAGGCTCCGTTTAGGGACAACTGGCCTCCAAATTAAAAGAGAAATATTATGATATGCTGTATTTCTTGGTTTCTTCGATGGCATTCACACACGACTAACTCCATCCCAGTCGATGCCGTTTGAAGGAACCCAAAATCACATTTGGGGGGGGGGGGGGGAATATCTGGTGTACGAGGATGCACTGGGGCCTGGGTGCAAGGGTAAGACTCTGTGTATTTTAAAGGGAAACAGGGTATAGAGGCATCAAAGCCCGACCCTACAGCGGAGCTCAGTTTGTACCATCAGAACATCTCAGCAGTCTCCCTCTGCCCTGCTCTGACAACAGTCTTACACTTCAGCAGGGGGTAAGACAGTTTCCCACAAACGTCTGACTCACGTCACATATTTGATCGCTTGAGTTTCAACGTTCAACCTTTTACGCTCTCTTTGACAATCTTGCCTAGAAATTTCTCGAGCTTGAACGTTCATTTTTGACCCAATGATGAAAAAAAACACACCAGGCAGTGGCCAAAGTGATCCGCAATAATGAAAATGTTCTGCTTTATGGCCGCAATTTTCTGCAAAAAGTTAAACTTTCCCCAACTTGCTGCAGAATCAAAGACTTAGACATTGCGTGGCAGCTCGCCGCTGCCGCTCTGGTGTGTTTTGGGCATTAGGTTAAGTGTGTGTGGCAAAAATATTCTCAACACAAGCTCGATGTGTTATCTTCACCTACAACCTTTTTCTGAGGCCGATAGCGATGTTTGAGGGTTGATATTCTTTCTTTTTTTTTTTTAAACATAAATAAAATGCAAAATGAATGACCAGCTGTGCTTTGTGTTCACTGCTAATTTGCTAACATTAGCATGCTAACACGCTGGAAAACATTGTGACCATGCTCTGCTTAGCATAAACGTGTTAACATTGTTAGCATGTTAGCATGCTGGCGTTAGCATTTAGCTCAAAGCACTGCCGTAGTCTAGTGCAGCCTCATAGAGCTGCTAGCTAAAAGAGTGTAAATTATTTTAGTTAAATTACCCCAAACACACAGTATCAGTACATTTCTTTACTGAATTTATGTTTGTTGTCAGCAGACATCAAGTCAATACTGATATATAGCCGCATTAAGCTTTATTATTGGTCTAGCTTTACGATACACAAGCAATTAATCGGCTCCATCCCCCGACGGAGACCATGTGTGAAGCTTTGTGTAAGAGATTATTTTGTCACACATTCTGTAATTTTGATGCATTTGTTGTTCCCGTTTCTTCTGCAAGCAGGGAATAAGCAAAGATGATACAAAACTGAACTCAAATCTAAAACAACGTGAATTAGACAAAGTGGGAAACTGCCTTCAGAGAGCGACTGCAGCGGCTCTGTACGGTGAAGAATACTGATCCGAACTCCTCTAAGCTAAGATTTCCACATTAATAACAATGATATATTAAAAACACATTCGTGTGTACAGTTTATGTGAGCTACTCTTACTTTCCCAGAAATATACATATACTCTTTCTGCACACACTGTAGAATATAATTTGCCATATTGTGGGGACAGTGATATGGATACATTCTTACACTCTCTCAATAGTTTCTGAACGATATATCCATCCTCCATCAAACACAATTCCTCATAGTTTGTCTTTTTCCTCCGTTACCATCGCATCTTTAGTTGGTTTAACAGAATCATGAACGTATTAAAGCAGTCGGGGCAGGCTCTGGGATTAGCGCTCCAACAGCACATTTGACATTGTGAGTTGATGTTTGACACGGTAATTAGGCGTAGGGTTTCACCGGAGGAGAGATAGACCCTCCCTGAAATAGAGGGATACATTTAGTTTCCCTGTCAATGCTCTGGTAAATATAAAACCCCCGGGGCCCTGCTGTAATACCCTTGAGGGGATTTATTTAACTCCTTGACCCAATGGAAGTGTCCTATGGCATACAGTGCACAGGAGCTGTTGTAGAAACAATTTGAATTGTACCACAGAGGATAGTTTCTTAAGGGGAGACACTGCAGGTGAATAGGGTAACAAAATTAACTAATATATATTACTATGAAACTTCCCCAGTGGATAATTTACATTAAGATTATTTTTTTATTTATTTATTTTTTTTCTGAAATGTTATGTTTAAACATGCAAATGAGGCATTATCTTTAATAATGTGCAAATCTGCATAAATCCGAAACCAGATACAAAATTCTTGTTTAATTTTGTGGACTTATTGGAGTCAAAGAAGAGGGAATTTTGGATATCGCTGTCAACAGCCATAAAAAAAAAAAAAAAAATGTAAAAAAAAAAATGTTTTCGCTATGTATCTAGAAATAAAATGTTATTTAAATGAGGCTCTGAAGGATGTGTGAACAATCCCCTCAGAAAAGAAGCTTCAGAATACAGAGAGAAAGGGAAGTGGAAAGTTTGGTGTATGTTACTACTGAAGTGGAGATTTTCTACCTCAGAGTCTGAGAAAAATTCCTTCATATTAAAATACACTACAGGTGAATAGGGTAATTTGTTTTACTAATAGATATCACCATGAAGCGTCCTCAGTTGTTTCCTTACATTAAGACAATTATTTTTTGTATTACAAGTTTTCTTGAGTTGTATATTTAAATATGCGAATAAGCAATGATGTAATGCTAACTTTTGTTAAATTTAGGAGAAATCTACAGACACAAATAGACAAAGTTAGTAAAATAAACTCCTAATTATGTATTTTGGATGTGTTCTTTCCACTAGTCTGAAAGAAGACATGTTATGGAAGCAAAAAATGTAAAAAATCTCAAAATTGAGTCCACAAGTTTTTGCCTGTAGTGTCTCGCCTTAAGTCGGCTACAACGTGTCCGATCTCTACTTTCTATGTAGACTCACAGTGATAACTGCGCAACTGGACAGGAACCTGCTCGGCCTAAAGTCTACCGCCAGATCATCCACACAGTCTGTAAATATGGTTTAAAAGGATCTGGTTTGTTTTTTTGTAGGCCAGTGATGCTAAGGGGACAAAATCCCTGCGTGTTTCAACCCATTCCAGGCCACTGTTACGCCCCACTGCCATCAACCCACAAACAAAACAAGTCAATAATGGATGAGGCTTCTCCTCTCGTCTCCTCTGCGCCGTGCTGTCGGTCTGTGGGGAGGCCCCGCAGCGAACCCTCTTACAAGCTACCGCCGTTTCATTATTCATACAGGTGTATTAAAACAGAGGTGGATCTTACTCTATTTACTCGGCGGCCTTACAAACAACCACGACTTCTGCCACAGTGCTCTCACTTCTTCTCTTGCTTACTGTAGCGTTTGAGCTCTTACTTTCTCGTCACACAACCTGCTTTCTTTAGCCACTCACTATCACTTTCTGTACTCCAGAGTTGTGTTAGGCAGGCAGTGCAGTAACTGGCTGAGCTTTTTGGGCAGGGGAGGAGGGGAGGGAGGGGGGGGGGGGACTAAACTAAATCCACGGCTGGGACGGAGGTTTGGGAAACAAGAGTAGAGGATGATGGTTACACAGGAATAGGTCGGTGCTGGATACTGAGAGTTTTCATTTCGGGTGCCATCACTGCAGGTTCCTCTGGGAATAAATTGTCTTTAGGCATCCTGACAATGGGACCCTGTGGATGAACTCCAAAGCCTGGGAACAGTGTACCAGTCATCTGATGGAGCTGCCTATACAGTGGGTGGCATGCGTGTGTGTGTGTGTGTGTGTGTGTGTGTGTGTGTGTGTGTGTGTGTG
>CALSBV010011748.1:303816-332443 GCA_943590825.1 Bovichtus diacanthus
TGTGTGTGTGTGTGTGTGTGTGTGTGTGTGTGTGTGTGTGTGTGTGTCCTAGTCGCGGCTCCGGTTGCGTTTCTTGAAGAAAAAGAACGGCGTCTTCTGAGGCTGGCCCAGCAAAATGGGGACCTGGTTCATGTGTGTGACCCTGATCTGTGAGAACCAGATAGAGAAGGTTGTAAGACTTTTTAGAAAAAACTTTTTTTTTTATTTGCACACAAATAAGACTGCATTAAATCTAGATAATAAAAAAAAAAATGTAAGAAATACAAGAGAGGTCAAGAAGCCACAGGCTTAAACAACGGACCACCTCTCTACTTAAAGAGAAAAACAAACCACAAAACTAAGCTAACATAATTTTAAAAAATACAACAAAAAATTAATTGCAATGAGAAGCAGGCAAAATTTGCAGAAAAATTAACCAATCAGTAGGCAGCAATGCAATAAAAACAAAGAAATACATAAATAACAATAAGAAAAACAATATATGTAATAAACACTTTATAACAACCATCATTAATAAATGGTATATTTATAATTAATTAAAATGAAGTTAATAGAACATTCTGCTGTTAACAAACAATGAAATGATAAAATAAATATAAATATTATTTGGATGACCATTATAAAGTTGCAACAGATGATTCTAATGTTTTGTTGAATGGTTAATAAATACTTTATAATACATTATTTTTGATAGATGGTTAATACTTTGTCAGTGGTTAATAATTGGTTTCTGGTACATCTATCAATGTAATGTTTAGAGATGGTTTACAAATAGTTTGGTTATTATTAACATATACTTAATATAGTATATAAAATGTCATAATGTGTGCAAAAATAAAATCGTCTCTTATCAGCTATAATTTAAAAAACTAATGATACAATTACATAAATTATAGCATTAGTAATAATCAGTAAACATTCATTATTAACTAAACTTGAATTAACTATTAATTTACCATTTATTAATGATGGTTCTTATAAAGTGTTATCAAAGTTGTTGTTTTTTAAAGCTGTTTTCAGTATCTGTGTTTTCCTTCACAGCAGACTGCCATAACATCTCTCACTGTGGCCTTGCAGATAACCTAGTTAACGCAACAAAAAGCTTTCTATCTGTGACTGTGATATTTGATTGCATGCTGTTGTTGGAGGTTGAGGCTGAAGATGTGCAGAGGAGGACAAAAGAGCAAAGGAAATAAACGGAGACAGGACAAAGACCTGTGACACTCATGGCGTGGCGTACAGCTGACTTTATCTGCTGTCAAGGATAAGTGGCTGTCCACTGGCATCCAAGGGAAGCTTTGAAGACAGAAGAAGTGCGTCTCTCTGGGACAATATACCCACGTAAGGGGTCTCGAGGGCCTCAAGGGGTCTTTGAGTATAATGTAGGCCCCATGAGAATCCCCATCTTGAAACACATTTTCAGTGATTCTTCTTCAAAGATATTAATCATCTGATGTACGCTGATGACTTAAAGCCAGGGTGGGTAATGTGTTTTAGAAATGTTTTTTGTTATATTCATTGAAACACTCTTTAGATCCCGGACAGCAATCAATGAATGAAATGCTCCGACAAAAAAAAAAAAGAAAGAAAGAAAATCTGGTATCTGTAGTAAGTCTGTCCAATCATTTCATTCGGCCTGAAAAGAGTCTTCCACGAGCTGCTAGCTTGACAGCTGTGAATACTAAAGACAGCCGTGTTCGCTGTTTATGTTCACTATATGTTTACGCTCATGATGATCATTTTGGAGGAGTGGATTTGGAGGGAGGCCTGAAGGGACGGGCTGTCAGGGTTTCCAGCTTGCCGACTTTCTTGCTAGATTTAGCGACTTTTGGAGCCGGTGCTGCTCGCTACTTTCATTGGATAAGGGTTGGCAACATTGGACAGTTTTTGCTCGGATGGATAAGTTTAAAAATCTTGCTGGCTTCTCCAAGGCTACCTACCCAAGCTTTAAGTTGTCCTGAATCCTAAACGCTCATATGTTCATACTTTATGCGTTTGCGTGAGTCCGCTTTGGCGCTCGTGCTGCCTAAAATGTGTGACCTGTGAATTGAATGAACTCTCACCGTGCAGGGCGGCTGCATCCAGGGCTCGCCATCAATCTGCATGGGCAGCCGCCGGGATGTCCTGAGAAGAGAGAGCAGAAGGATGAGCAGGAGGGGCGGGTGGAGAGAGAGAGAGGGAGAGAGAGAGATAGAGGGAGAGAGGACAGGGTGGGTTGGAGGTTGTGAAGGTCAGATCACACACACCTCTGAGGCACGAGAGGCCTGTTCACACTGCCCCAGGACAGGGTCAAACACTGCACCCTTTGTTCCCATGAGACCCAGTCCCAGACAGGCCCCCACTCTTTAAACTCACAGTCCCACTGTATGTGCACACACACACACACACACACACACAAACACACACAGTTGGTTTAAGACTTTCATGCATGCCTCTCCAGCTAGAGAATCACAGTATGGGAGAATGACTGTGATGAATGCTCTTTTAATTCTGGTCTAGGAAAATATTCGGGGCAGTTTGCAAAAACAAGTGAGAGAACGGTTTGTAAACGGCACTTCTTCGGTACAGTACCGGGCTCACTGGAAGAATCGACTGGGCCGAGTCCGGCAAGAGCAACAAAAAAAACCAAACATTTGAAACAAAACCATGAAACAAAACCACTCTATTTGAGTATAAAAAAATGTGTCTGATCCAAAAAGAAACCAGTGTATTTGGATTAGTTTGATAGAATTGTCTGCAGCTAATCTCGCTGGACCCATCAGCCTAATATCTTCTGTGCTCTTGATGACTGTATGTTCAAGGCCTTTTTGCATTTGCGGTGATAGACAATTTTTGGAAAAACTATTTCATTGACTGTTTCATAGCGTCATAGACTGCTGACTCCTCACGTCTTCTAACCCGCCGGTAGGCAAGTACCGTAATTTCCGGACTATAAGCCGCTACTTTTTTCCCACACTTTGAACTTCGCGGTTTATATATATTCATGTCATATATATATATTCATGTCGCCAAAAAACTGAGCACCGTCGCATAATGTGACGTAAATCGAGCGCGCTCAAACTTCCCATTCATTACGGTAATTAACTTTTTTACGAAATTTCTCGGTGTTTCATTCAGTGTACCAAATGAACCTCTAAAAACATTATGCCAACCTTCAATTGCATTATTAGTTCTTGGAATGTCTTCAGCAGCGGACATTATGAACAGCGGACATTATGAACAGCGGACATTTTAAACAGCGGACATTATGAATGGTCACGATTCTGATTACGGTCATGTTGTCACCCTCATCATGGCAAAGACACGGAGAAAGGCATATGATGCAGCTTTCAAGTTGAAGGCTTTTAAAAGCCTATTTATTTTTGTTCCAAGCCGTGTTTCGTTAAAGCCTGTGTAAAGTTCATTTGTTTCAATGTACCGCTAGGCACCTGCGGCTTATAGACATGTGCGGCTTTTTTATGTACAAAATACATATTTTTTAAAAATTCAGTGGGTGCGGCTTACATTCAGATGCGCTGAATAGTCCGGAAATTACGGTAATCAACAACTGCTTCAGTAGCAAAAGACATTTCTGGCAAACGGCTAAGCTAAACACAAGCCTATCTCAGCGCTAAGGAGAGACGATGAGATTTGGGGACTTCTGTTGGTAAGGGCCGACGCGGAAATTGCCAAACAAAGGGCAAGAGACTGACCAAATTACCAAGCAGCTCCGTAACCGCGGTGTAATCGGCCTCATGTCTTGCCTCCTGCACAGTCTACCCAGGCGCCAGCCCTTCGCCGAAACCAAAGGAGGACACTTCGGACAAGCACAAGCTCCTGTTGCGCACTACATGTGCGAGAGGGAAACTCCCGACAATGTCCGGACCTGATTCTCAGTTCATATGAGAAGACAGCTTTACTTTAGGCCACATCGTCACACAAAAAACGGACTACCATAGAAAAGTTTGGTCTCATATTGAACTGGAGCATCTGCAGAATAATTCCATACCCGATATGTTATGATCCACTAAAGTTAGGTAGGTAACGAGATTAATAAATCCTGTTTTTTTGTTATATTCAATGCCATTTTGACTGTAAGGGAGCCACACCTAGTGGAGATCTGCACTTTTCTCGTTGACTCTGAATCCAGTATCAAAAACACTTATTATTATTATATATCTAATCTATTCTATTTCCATACTTATTTAGGTCAGCTTTCAACATTTGTTGGCAACTAAAAGTTATACGGTCAGTGAATAAAAATAAAATCTAAATAATCCTGTAAGCTTTGAGGTTGAAATAACCTAAATGACACCCATGAATTCTAAAGTAAATTACACACAACATCAGCTAAAAATAGGACACCTTCAACCCGAGTGCTCTCTGCTAAAGCACAAGAGGAGAAAGGGATAAGAGTCATTAGCATGCTGGAACCAAATCCAAACTCAACACTTCAGACGGATCATTTCTCATCCTGTGATTGCAACTCAGTCCTCGGCACCAACGGCTCACTCAGTAAAGCACGCATATATGGGATGTATAATTCATTAGGTACAGGCATGTTATTGTTTAGATGCTGCAGCGATTTCAGCCTTGAAATGCACAAAAACACTCGAGAGGAATACATATTTGATCATACATGTATAGAACGGGGATGGATTCGTCTTGTGCAGAAAGTACAGCTTCCACTTGGTTGACCCGAAGGGAGATAAAGGGAGGGGAGTGACACGAGGCTGGAGAGAGGACGGATTAAATGTGGGGGAAAAGATGAAGGAAGACAGGAGGTTCTGACCTGATGGTGACGTTGGCACACTGAGCAAGTCGGCGTCCCGCACTCTTCAGTCCAGTGTAGATCTGTCCCATCTCTATCGCCCCTTCCAGGCCAACCACCTCCAACAGCTGGTCACTGAAGTCTGCATGGAGAGTTTACAGAGAGAAGAGCGTTAGGAGAGACACAGTGAAAAAGATAGAAGTCATCGGCGCTTTGCTTGACCAAACTCAAGATATTGGGTGCAAGAGAAGGTAATTATTCGCATTGTAAAGCACGTTTGTCACAGATGTATTTCACTCATCCAATGCAGATGCATTGTTTTGGATTCTCCATGAAAGTGCAAGGTCTGTGACTAGTTGCTATTCACACACCCAGCGGTTACAGAGCAACATTATTATTCATTTGGAGTCGCGTTTGTGTCCAACTCCTGAGGGTCTTTCAAGATGACATGTGACGTAGCTGCAATGTACCCTGGTTTGTATGATATCTCACGAAAATGGAATTTGTTATTTTTTCGTGCATTTTCCTACAAATTTCCGGCAACATGAGCGTTCAGGGCGCCTGTGCATGCCCCTGCAGTGCAGAACCTGTTGGGTTAAAAAAAACTATGGTAGTGGGATTACTTGAGTACGAAAGATACGCAACTAATAAGTCAACGTTAACTTCTGGGTTCAAATAGGACGGGTGAAAGTCTTGTGTTTTTGGACCAACCCAGTCACATTGACCACCTCCCTGCGGAGACTTTGCCCCTCTTTATACTCCGTCACCTGCCCTTGCTCAAGATTACGTGGGTTATATACGAATTATAGTAACGCATTACTTTTTTGTAGGTATACGTACGAACAGTGTATGAGCGCCTTCCCTGACAACGACAGAAACGACGCTATAAGAGTGGTGAGAGTGAACCACAATAGTAAAGTTGAGCTGAAACTCGCTATGAAGCTCCGTAAATATCTCAGCAACACGCCTCTTTACTCTAGAGGATTCACATCTTCAACACTTTCTAAGACTAGAGAGGGAAACCGTGCCACGCACAACTATCAGTCATTTGTGGATATTGCATTTTTTCCATTAGCAAACACTTTTACCTTAACGTCCTTTCTCTACCTAACACACAGAGCATGTTATAACAAATCTCAAAGAGACTTTCACCTGGATAAATAAAGGAAAAGAAAAGCAGAGTTGTTCATCGTAATTATGAGTGTCAAACCTTTTAACAGATGCCTCTTCATTATCTTCTAATCTACAAATTCCCCTTTGTGTGCTCTCTCTTTTTGAAAAGCGTGAAGCCTAATAGTCAATATTTACAGACATGATCTTAAATGTCAGCGATGATGTCATTTGACATTTCACTTTAAATACACTTTAGCTCATAAAAGAAATAATAAAAACTCATATAATCGAGAGATTGTGTGTTTGTGTGGCCGCAGCAACTTCACAGGTTTTACAAATTAATTATTAGAGAGAAATCTGAGAAATGTTTCGTCTTCACACCCGAGTGTGATAATTTGTGAGGTGCTGCAGCAGAATCAAATCTCATACCCGCTCATACAACTGTGTTGGTGGCAACTCATCTACACCAAGTAACTGTGGTCGTGTCTAAACACGGAGGAGCTGATCAGGCCGACAGAGACTTTCACTTTGATAGTCATAAGATTTCTTATGCTTTTATTCGTATTTTTTTTAAATTGGGGTAGAAGTCTTCATGAGTGTATTTCTTACTAGATGTTCATTATTTTTATAAAGTGTTTTTTTTATGTTTTATTGCACATTTACAAAAAGAACGGTCAGAAAGAGAAAAGGTAAATAGAAATAAAATACACGTGCAGAAGAGTTAAAAAAAAAAAAAAAAACACTTTGGGCTTATCTAAAAAACCTCACCTAAAAGAGAGAGAGAGAGAAAAATATGCTAAATGTAATATCAATTCACATGTATATGGTTCTGCTCTCTCCCTGCTCAAATTGTACCTCAAAAAACGCACCTACAGGGTAACTTGGAGAGGATCTCTGTCGGACCCCTGTCAGCTCACCACTGGAGTTCCTCAGGGCTCCGTCCTGGGTTCCCTCCTCTTTTCTCTGTACATCAATTCACTTAGCTCTGTCATTCACTCTCATGGCTTCTCCTACCACAGTTACACAGATGACACTCAACTGATTTTGTCTTTCCCTCATTGAAATTAGGTCAGCAGAAAGTCATCTTCTGTTCATTCTGGCTATATACAGTATATTTATGTGTGTGTGTTGAAAATGTTAAAAGTTGAGCTTCCTGCATTTGACTTGGAGAGAGTTGCTTTTCTGACTAAATGTTTTTTGCAGCAGTAGAATTTTATTTGAAGATATATGTGGAAGGTGCTTGCCCATACAATGTTACAGTGTATTGTATTACATTATTGTGTTTACCTGAATTCTGATTATAGGACAAAGACCCTGAATTGAGTCATACCTCTGCCTCTCTAACCCATTCTCCATGGCTATCCATGCAGGATAGTGTGGCGCACTGAGAGTTGATTAACTAGATCCAGGCAGGCAGGCTGGTGCCAGCTGAACACCTAAAGATTTTCCAGTCATTTCTCATGCACTCAAAGTGCATTGGGTTTCCACTGATTGCCTCTTTGAATCACGGACGTCTTAAAATGTCAGATGGAAGACAGAGAACCTGAAAGTTCCCAGTCATTAAATCTGCTCCAAATTGTGACCACTTTCCAATGATTACATGTTTCTAATGTTAATGCCAGACAGAGAATGCCGAAATAATAAAAGAGTTTCTAAAAAGCTAGAACAGTTTGTTTCAGTGCAAGTGGAGAAGAGAAAGAGAGTTTGTGAGAGGCACCCGGGGGAACCGGTCAAACCGTTCCCTGAGGGTCTCAATCCTCCACCCAGCCCAGACAGGCTGCGACTGGCAGCGCCGCCTGTTGTGACTGGAGCTGCAGGCTGCAGGTCGGTCTGTCTGTACAGTGTAAACAACATAAATAATTTCCCAACGTCGTCAGACCTCGCTCAGCCTGTTTGCTTTGTTTCAGACCACAAACAGGAAACTGTTGCATATTTTCTGTTTGCTCTGAAGAGAAATGTGTTGTCCAAAAGCCTGATGCAACACGGGGCTCAGGACAGGTCTGAGTCATGACTTTCACGCTTGGAAGAATTTAAGAAAAAAAAATGTGTAAACATTGGTCCTCATGCAGGAAGAAATATACGATCAAACTTCCTCTTACTTTGTCTGTATTGACGATTTGTTCTTATTTCGTTAGTACCTGTTGACTTCGGGATTCATTGAAGAAAAAGGAATATTATATAATCAAATTTAGATTATTATATGTTTCAGAGTCATTATAATGATTGAATTATTAAATGGTATTAAATTCATTGGTATTAAATTAATCGTATTAAATGGTTAAGAAACACTATTGGTCCATTCATTAAAATTAAGCCTGTAAAATCTCTTTGAGGAGGATATTGTGTGTGTTCAGCTTCTGAATTGCTTCTTCGGATCTGAGATTCTTTTTGAATTTCCTGGACTGTAACCAACACATTTTGTGCCGTTTCCAATCTAATGTTTAATTGTAAACCTTCATTTATAAAACTATTCTTGGTTAATTTCTCTTCAGTCAGTTATTCTCACTGTGGTCATAGTAGTAGCAACATCTGGGTAACGCAGGTGGCGGATTTGCAGTTTGTGTTGCTTCATGTGTATAAAAGCGCGGGTGTGGACCTGCATGTGTGGCATTTAGAGAGCGCTGCCATTTCGTGCCTGGCTTCAAAGAGGATCATTGTTTGTATGGGAATTTGTTTGCTGCTGCTGAGTCACTGGTACTCTTTAATATTTCAGATGATAATTCAAAAGAAAATGTCAGAGCAGTGTAAGGAAGTAACGTTTAAAAATCACTAAAAGGCTTTACTTGAAAATAAAAACTCTTGGAGCATGCGCATCAGTGCTTGTGAAGAAATTAAATACACTGCAAAAATTAATGATTCATTACTTGAAAATGTGCATATTAAATAAAAAAGGTGAATGACTATATTGTATAGCTCGATAAGTGTGATGATGCAGCTGTTTCGTACTTACAGAGGCGGATTACAAAGTCTGCATAGTTGTATATCTTATTTGGATCTTTGTAAATTGATAAAGATTTTTTTTAAGTATCTTCAGCTGTGGTGCAAGAATGCGAAAACAGTTATGTAGCTATATAATTGTTGTTAGCACTATTATAATGCTATGATATGGTGGTGAACATTTATGATGAAAAAAGGGGATCTTTTCAAAAACTTTCCCCATATCGTCACAGATACATTATAATTCTGAATATTGAATTATTTTTCTACAAAACACTGGATGCAGCCTGTAAAAATGCTGGTTTTTTTTCTCGGAGAATGAACTCCACCACCTTTTTAGAAACCCCGAATTCCCAGAAAAAATACTCAGTACATGATCTCCTGATCACACTGTAATTATAATGTGTCAAATAGAAAAACTGCGCCTCGTCTTTAGACTGCACAGACACATCTGCACCATATGAATCCCTCAGTATCTGCAGAGCTTTCCAGGAAATAATTCTAATAGGATTGGGCATCCATTAAGAAATATACTGGACAGTTGGAGACTAAGGGATCAAGAAGACTAGTGACACAATGGCTACACGTGGCAGATGGGAATTAAAAACGGGGGGCTGGACGCAAAGACGGACGCAGTCTGTCTTTTCCTGCAGTTAAAAAAACAGGAGTGCGAGTCTGTGGTCTTATACTGCGAGACAGAAGAGCGAAAACGTTCCAGTGAGTTTTAACATGGCCTATTTTAGGATTTTAAAGCAGTACTATTCATATATCCTTTTCCTGTTGTACTATTAAATATATAAATCCCCCTCCTTCGCACACCCACCCATACACCTCTACTTCCTCCAAATACCAAACATGGGCATGCCGTCCTGCCAGTGTCCCAGTGTGAGAGCCTGATGGCAGAATATCCCACTGTGCTGGTTCTCACCTCACTGATGATTCCCGCCTCATCAGATCTCTGCGCTTTTGACTCGCAGGCAACCAGCACAGTTACTTCTCAGTGAGGTGGAGCTAAGAATAGAATAGAACAGCCTCTTACATAACGCAGCCCCAGTGCATTCTGGGACGGGATGGCATTGCTTTGCCAAGCAGCGGGCTGCGAGAATCGTCACTGCTGTGCTGCACTATTTTTCTCTGCTGTGCAGGCAATCTGAAGGCATTTAAAAAAACAAATTCATTGCTCTAAAATAAATCCTGCGTTATATCGTGACACGTAGGAATGCTTCTGAATACCTTAATCAAGAGTATCCTTCCACTGATGTTGGAATATTCTGATTTGTTCAGACAAACACAAGATATATAACATATAGCTTATTCGCAATTAAAACCTAAAATATCAACATATAGAAGTAAACGAAACAAAAACTAGAAAGATGGAGATGAAAACACAAATTAAAAAGGAGAAGGGTAATATTCCGTATTTTAGTTTTGCTCAACAAATACCATGAAGATAAACAATGCATTATTCCGTCACTCAGCACTTTCTGACTTCCCTTTCTGGGGCTCTCAGACCATTTGTTCTTAAAGCCCAAGTGAAATGAAACTGCATTTATTTTGTCTGCTTCAGCATAAACAGTTATTTATTTAGTTTAGCATTAATTTGACGGTGTAACACGGGCACCCTGGCAGCCTGCAGGCCCCTCCAGCCGGCTGACACGTAGCAAAGCATTTCTGATATTTCCCCAAAGATTGGTGGTCCTAACCGAATATCCTATCTGGTAATGACGTTTGAAAAAAATATTCGAGGAGTAGACAGTGAAGTTGTCAAAGCATCAGATACGTTTTAAATGTACTGCTAACATAGCGTAGCCTTAATGTTGCTCGGCTAGCAAGTTTGTTTAATGTACGTCCGTTTAGCTGCCTTCACAGCTTTGCTTCATAGCTTGGCTATTTAAAAACCGCAGGTTTGTGCAGGATGTCCTGCGTTAATTCTCTCGGACCAATCAGTGGTCTGCAGTGTTTTTGAAAGAGCGATCTGAGTTCAGTAGAGCCGTGCTGTACCATGCAGTGGAAATGCAGCATAACAGTATCTCTGGTAAACTTCCCCAACAGGATCTTTGTGAAGGGGTTAACAGGGAAAAGGTTCATCTTGTATAACGGGTCGTCTTGTACTCAAGCAAATAGGATCATTTCCAAAAGCAGCGGGTCACTGCAGTTTGTAGCTCATGTTATTGAAACAGGAGTAAGTAGTGCATTCGTTGGGCACTACTTTCAATAGCAGATCAATACACTTTTGGTGCCCCGGTGAGTATTTGCGGCACAATGACGGTGTATGTGGGATCAAACAGAATCATCGTAATAAAGGAACATGTCACTCAGCGACAATGGAGCTCGATGGCACAGAGCAATAATCTTTACTTCCTCTCTTTGGCCACATAGACAATACTGTCAGCAGAACGAATTGTCTTTTCAGGAGATTTTGACGACAAAAATAAAAATACAGAACATCTGCAGACTCGTCCTTCAAGTGATAAATTCAGTGATGAGTTATTTATAACAACCCTGCAATTAGAAACTGAAATATGAATAAAAAAAAAAATAAAAATCCCCCCCAGAGGAATAGCTGCAGCTTTCATTGTGCATCAGCTTGAGGTGTTAGGCTATAATTATAAGCAGGCATATTTGTGTTTCCTTCTTCCGCCCACATGCCCTCCCTCCCCCGACCGGCCTGTTATTGTCTCAGGGTGGTCAGAGTCATGGCAGATGGTCAAGAGGAACTGCAGCTCACCTCGCCAGCACCAACAGAGGTAAAGGTACGGGGGAGAGCACTTGGCCATTTGACAAAGAACACTATGTTACTATGATACACTGCACACACACACACACAACACACACATACACACACACACACACACACACACACACACACTGAATCCTTACATGGTCTGAAGCACCCAGATGGTGAAATTTCTGTTTTGTCCAGAAACTAAATAGTCATGAGAATTTTCCAGAAGGGAAGAAAAAAAAAAACAATCATGGGAAAGAACAGATTATAGAAGCTTTAAAAAATATATATATATTTTTAAAGTCATCTTTGTCATTCCCAGTCTGTTTTAAAATGATTGGCCTCTTTAAGGATGGTCATTCATTAACGTGGAGGAAATGCATCACGGGAAGGTCACCCACTCTCCCACCATCCACTGGGAGCGGGCGCCATACAGGAACCGTCTATTTCCAGCCACACAGACCGATGGGGGTGAATCTAAGTAATTATAGTCTGTTGTGTGAGAAGAAAACAATATGCAGTCTCTGGATGCGATCGGCCTAATATAGCCTCTTCCATGGTGTCACAGCTTGACTGGTGGAGGGGAGGGTGGAGCAAGAGAAGGAAAGGTGAGGGGAGGGCAATCATAGGGGGTTGGAAGGGGGGGCACAAGCAGGGAAAGAAAACAAATGAGTCATGGAGGGGAGAGGCGATGGGAACCTGGTCAAAAAAAACCTGAGATGGCATGTTTTTAAAGCGCACCAATGTACTGCCAGTGACTTAATTATGTCCCGATTACTCTTCGGGAGAAGTCATCAGCGAGCGCAGCCTCGTAAAAAGGAGCTTTCCAACAACGAGGGTGATGCTGCTACACCCACACAGGTGTCGACATGTTTACTTTTTTTAGAAATGAAAAAATAATTGTGGCTTAACCAACACGTCCTCACACCTAAACGACAGAGTAGGTCATTTGCCAATGACACATATGAAGGTTGGAGAGTACCAGCGACAGTTTTATAAACGTTGTGAATTGAATCAAAACTACTTGGTTAGGTTTAGTCAAAGGTCAGAGTTCAAATAAGTATGTTTCTTACGTAACTTCAGTGTTCAATTTAAGTGTTTGTTTTTTCACTTTCCCAGTCAGAATTATACTTACCTATGGAGCTAAATCCAGGCCAAAAGTTTTGATCATTTGAAGGAAAAAAAAAAAAAAGTCAACTTTTTGATCTTTTTTATCTTTGAAAAATAACAAAAAGTGTATGAAAAGTTTTTTCCAAGTTGAATATTATTTTGATTCAGTTCTGTAATTCTTTTGAATAAATGATTTGTTTTCATTTATCACTTTCGTATTTATTTTTGATATTTGAGGAGATTTCATTATTTTTTATATCTTAAAATCGTATTTTTTCGGTTTCAGATATTTGCCATTGAAATGTGAGCGACAGCAAAACCTTCGTCATCGCACAAGTACTGACGTAATTAAGCCTTGCTGGGATTAGTAACTGTAACGTAAATACTGTATTTCAGATTGATTGCACTGCTCGTGACTGAAAAAGCCCAGAATCATTATTGTAACATGTTAGTGAGTTCTGCCCGGTCTACTGAACCAACAAGTCCCACGTTTCAATCCCTGGACTACTGCGTGCTACATCCTCTTTATTTATGTGTGTCCTTTCCAGCTCAATACCGCAACAGGAAATTGAGGAAATCTGATCCAGGAGCAGGGAGGAAATAAACCGGGGAGGGGAGAGATGGTGCAGAGATTAAAGTTGAGGAGGAGCAGGGTGATGGGATGGGCTGACATACGTGAATCCTGTTCCTGTCGGCTCCTCCGGCCCTCACTGCTCCTCTGACTGTTATCTATCTTCAGCTGACAAGAATGGACTTTTGACCCCGCTTCAGTTCACTACCCATTTACTGAGCACAATTTACACCTTTATAAGAACAGTAGATGTTAAGAGTTGAGGTTTGATTTCTCTTTGTCAATCGGGTGTTGTTTCCTAACGAAAAAAAGTTTTAAAATAAAATAAAAAAAATCAGTAAGAGAAAGAGAGATAATTAGAGCGGGGAGTGAAACTGAACTTCAATAAGGTTGGTTACTTTTATCATATTCTATGTGTTTTCAATAATTTTTGGACACGAGTGGAGTTCAGAGGTCTGCAGCTACGCAGACGGTAAATATTCTTTAAAACTTTTTCACAATTCTTCACTACAGGACTATTGTTACAGAAATAATTCCCAATAGACATTTTGAAGAAAAAAAAGACAATAATTTCTGTTAATTTTGTGTTTTTTTCCTCTTTTTTTAGAAAAACGTATTGCACTCAAAACATGAGCGTAGCTTGAGTTTATTAAATGTATTCCTATTAGGGACCATTAATCTTAAAAAGGAGAAAATATTATTTGTACCAGATTTACAGTAGCTACAACCTCATTTCCTTGAAAGAAAAATATTCAAAAAATATGTATGTAAATGTATTTCAGGGTTATCATCAATATGGTTCCCCCCCTATTCTAAAGAAGTTTGAAGTTTAGGTAAAACATTTTTTTTTTTTTTTAAGTACTGGGTCCTAATTGTAGTAGGTTCATCATGCTGCTTGATATTACTGCGGGGAATGTCTATTCTGACCATTTGAACCAAGCCCATTTGACTCATCACTTGTTCTGTAAATTACCTGCCCCGAGTGTGAAGTCATTTAAAAAAAAAAAATAAAACTGCCTCTATCAGATAGCGACTGTTAGACGGCCGGAACTGGAGGGATAGAGAAAAACGGTCCAAAGTGTGAACACACCTTCATGTTTCCCAGCAGTTAAGCAGCTGCTTCCCTCCAGTTTAAGACAGGTAATAGATGCAATGTTTAAATATCAATGACGCAAGTGGCTGTTACAATTACACGTTACTACAGGCTGTCTCTGTGTGTCTGTCTCAGTTGTCGTTTTTGTCCATGTAGAACAAAAACCAGAGCAGATACACAGTGACTCAGAGGGCTGAAGTTTCATCACTGAGGTCAGAAGAGCCCAGGGCGTCTTTCAGTCACTCCGGGTAACCCTGGCTGATTGCATTAACTGCGGCAAATGGATTTAAAAGCTTTAGTTTATTGCGCCAGAGAAAGCAACTGCCATAAACAATTAGTTGTATGATAAACATGCAGGCACGCTACACACTGACAGAGGCACGCTAGTGTGCACACAGTGGAGGGCTCGCAGCAACTGAGGCACATACCTCTCTGAAACTAGAGCACTCGTCCCTCAGTCCTGTTTCCAAATAGCATTAGCAGGAGAAGCTCATCTGATAAAAGGTTCAATCCTGAGGGACAACTCTGGAGAACAAAGATTCCATCATACACGTTAACACAGGCATGTTGTGGATGAATTCGCATAGAAACGTTTCATGTTTTACTAAAAAACTAAAGCTAGTGACCTGAACTTTGTACTGTACATTAAGATGCATGTACGTTTACATGCGTGTGTAAAGTGCGAAAAAAAAAGAAAAAAAAGAAAACGAGTTGAACAGATTTATTTTTCTCTCATATTGCCAAAAGGGAAACATGGGGAAAATAATATTGCGATAATTATCAGGGTATTTCTTGATATTATTATGCAACATTGTCCAATGCACAGTACAATAAACATGTAGCGTTGTCAATAAACTCATGAAACATAACATTTGGAATTATTCTCGCTACCGTGTTACAGAAGTGATAATTCATTGCTCTACTAATTTTTTGGGATTATAAGATGTGGTGTAGTTGTATTGGAAGGGATTGTTCATATATTTTCGCTTCTGCAAACAATGTTTTTCACTATCAATTAGGAAGTTGATTGCTCTTTAAATTTATTGTTTTTCTGGAAAATGTGGAAAATCCCTCCGCAAAAAATGCTTTTTTGACGCTGGATGGGTGTGCCACTAACGCCTGTCTGCTAACAGATTTAAAAAGGACCATGAAGTAGCCTAGACCTCAACTTCACGCAGATGAGGAGCAGCCAATGTGACACCTCCAATTGCACCGCTACCAGAATGCATTGCAAGGCTGCTCACATAGGAAATGACAATGAATGGGAAGTGTGGAAAAGACGGAACCTGTGAACACTTCAGCTTCAAGGTTGAATCAACTCCTTTCTAACAAACATCGATGAAATACTACAGGTAATAAAAGTATCCGAGAGCTGTTAGATTGCATTACAATGTGAAGGGATTTTTCCTGGTCATTCCGTGTAACGAGATAAAGAAAATCCCTCACAATTGAGGACAGTTTGTTGGTTATCACTTCTTTAAGAGGCTACTTTGGGATTATGGCTCGGATTTAGGTCAAGAGTTAAGACCGGGCTGGAGATTTACAACATGGAGTCAATGGCTGCAAAGCTTTCACATGTACACTGATACAAACAGTCTGTTTGTGTGCACAGTGGAGTGCGTAGATGTCTGATCTGTGTTCTGTGGCTATAAATACCCTATTTGGACTCAACTGAGATGTGGAGCCAGAGCCTTTGGACTGAACTGAGGGAGGACAAGGGCAGTGGCTAATGCTGCCTCAAAGGTGACCACATGGTGATGGGAACTGTGTGAAGCTGCTGGTCTTCCTGTGCCTCGATTTTTGTTTTTGCGGTATTGTGTGACTTTGGCGTTTTAAAAAAGGGTTAGTTTGGATTCACCAAATCCACACAATAACACAAACAAACTAACTGATCGAGGCAGCAGTGGAGTGGAGATATACTGTATGGAGCCTGTTTCTCCAACCTGGGGGGCGTGTCGACCACCATCTACTGTAGGTAATACACAGACTATGGATTTAGCAAATTTAGCATAGACTTCCATCCAAAACAGTAATTAGTGATGCCGTTTGCACAGAAAAGGTTAAGATACTCAGGAAAAATGCGATATTTAAACAAGATATGGTGGGAGAGATATTAGCAAAGAAAAAGGACTGAACTCTGCAAAGAGAGGTGGAGGAGACAAAACTTCATTAACGTTCATCCAAACATATACAATAGCTGTAATGTGTTTCCCTAATTACACTTCTAATGCTGTATAACTGCCAAGACATCAGGCAGAGGTAAAGTCCATCAACTCGCTGACACAGAAAAAACAAAGTGACTGTTATGAGTCACCCCTTCTTACGCTACACTTTCTTTCACTATGTCTTCCCTTTTCTCGTGTCTTTTGCTCTTCCTCTCATCCGGTCTTTAATTCAGTGTAGAGATCTCCATGGAAACAAGGTTTAGTTCAGTCAGCAGAGATGTAGAGACAAAGTGAAGTGAAAGAGGCAGAAGTGGGATGAATCGAGAACAAACCTTGGCAAAAGCACAAAGTGGGTTATTTTCTAATGTTTGTGGACATCAAATGGAAAGTGAACCAGCAGCTGGACGCAACTCACTCTTCAGCTAAATATTATAAAAACCTACACGGGTAAACAGTTATTAATAAAAAAATTTAAAATGAAGAGCATGAAAAACAACCGTCTTTTTCAAGAAGAAGAAGAAGAAGAAGAAGAAGAAGAAGAAGAAGAAGAAGAAGAAGAAGAAGAATAAATGGTGATGTGAGAAGAGTCCTTGTCTGGATACGAACCTTGTAAATCACTAGCACGTACGCACCAAACTAAAGAGGCATTTTGGTGAAAAACATGACTTCGCAAAGAAATGACACAAGAGTTATCTATTCAAATAAAACTAAAAAGGAAACATAAACTTTATTTGGTCCTTATTTCTTTTTTTACGTTATAGTAAATGTAAGGCGTTCACCAGCCATTTTGTACCAGAGGTCAATATATCCTGACTTGCGTTGAGCTCCATAAACATTAGATTTATACTTCCCAAAATGCAACCATCTTTCCGTCACACTTTACCGGCCGGGTACATGTCTGTCAAACTCTGCACACCTGTGTTACGCAGATTGTTTTGTTAGCGATATGTAGTCCCATACGGCGAATTTGAGATATCTCCTGGTGTATTTTTTCAGACCTGACAAAGCTCCAGAGCCACAGAGGACATTGTACAAATGTTTTCTAAGGCTGAGTAGTACTCCTTGTGTTGAGTAAAGTGACCTTTATGTGTACAGTAGCTGCAGATAAACCTGACACTCAGTTAGCGAGCACACAGAGTGTTTATCTCCTGGCGTCACACACTGCTGAACGTCACCGTCCAGAGCGACACAAGCGTAAAGCTGCTTTGATACGGACTGGACTTTCTTAAGAAGCAGCTGTGGCGCTCTCAGGAACGAAAAAGATGGGTCTTGTGAAAGATGGGTCTTGTAATAAGAGCCACATACAGTGATTTGAAACTAAAGCTGTAAGAATGAAAAAGGCCCAGCCGAGGTAGAGTGAACTTTTGGGAGATGTGAAAATAAGCAGATAGATAACGGTGAGAAAATGTCTATAAAGTGACCTGTTGTTTACAAAAATAATAATCAATAGCACAGAAACATTGTAGAATATTTTTAAATGGATGTCTGATTAAGATATAAATAATCTACAAATAGTAATGTGGTCCTTTTTAAAACTATAACTGGTAAATGGTTGCTCTCTGCAGGAGAAAACATTGATTAAAATCCCATCACTGAAAAATACAGGGCAGGGTTTTCCTCAGTGTTGTAGTGATTGTGCACTGCCTGACCCTATTAATGTCTAAAAATACATACTGTATTTTTATGAATGTAATGGGTTCAATCAGTCACTCTCAGTTGGGCATGTGTGAAGAAAAAGTCCCTCTCTAATAGTCCCATTATGTCGCCTCCTCCTGCACAGAAAGCGTCTTTATTTATCCGCTTTGACTCACCTTGCATGCAAAATTTGAGCTCTTTAGCGTCTGTGACGGTGCTGGCTGGCATCCTGTCGGGGACCTTCTTGCTCATGCGGTTGTAGTTCCTCCTCTTCTTCGACTCACCCCACAGGTTGGAGCCGCCGTGCATGCTGGGAATGTTGAGCACAGCGATGCCCTCTAAGGAAGTGTTGCTGAGGTCCAAGATGATACCGTCGCACTGAGGTGAAATTAAGAGAGGAGACAGAAAGAAGAGAAAGAATGATTATGACGAAAATACAGCAACGACTAAAAAGATACAAATAATTATGCCCGTGTATGAGCACTGAAGCTGTAGGATGACAGACATACTGGTCATATCACATTACATTCATTATAATAACAAATAATTAAAAGATCTGATTAATTGATTATTTGATCTTAAATGGTGATGGAGAGGTCTCGGTGAGGGGACCCATTTTCCTGGAGGAACACAAGCTCAAGGTTGAGCTTTAGGTGGTGCCTTGACTGAGAAGTCAGCCAGACAAGCAGAGATGTGTGCCTCCACCTGATGTCAGATGGGGGGGAATTACAAGAATAGCTGGGTGTCATCAGCATAGTAGTGTTTGGAAAAGTCATGCCAGTAAATGACCGCACAAAGTGTCCTTGTGTAGAGGGCCCAGGATAGAGCCTTGTGGAACTCCTGTTATCAGACAAGAACCTTTCTCTGTCACCTAACAGGAGTGACTTGTCGGTAAAGGATGCAAACAGAGTTCAGAGCCTGAGATGCCCAACATTTTAACGGTGGAGATTTAAGTCCTGAGACTAGAGATATGTGGATAAGATGAGTTAGGAAGGGCAGAAGGTCAGAAGTGACAGACTGGATTAAAGTGGAGGGGATAAGGTCAAGGGGGTAGCTGATAGTTGGCCAGAAGTTACAAGGTCAAGGACCTCACAGATGGAGGGGGGGGGGGGGTTTGAGGGAAGGGTGGATGTCATTGAGGTTGATCCATGCATGAAGCATAAGCTAGGGGTGAAGGAAAGAATTTTGGTAATTGCGAACTTCCTTTTAAAAAAAAAGCACAGAAATCGTCCTGGAGGAGGGGCCTGGAGAAGACGGTCTTTTCTAGCATTTGAAACAGAAATCTGGAACTAACATGTAATAACATGTGATGATTTTGGTAACAGCCAGTTTCATACGATCCACCATGTGTTGCTCCCATCTGTGCATAAATATACTATTAGGAAATGCATTTTCAAATGCAAATGCAAATTTATTCCTTGAAACTGTGTCGATCTTTTCAATGTATTTCAATGTCAAATGCCATAAGCTTAGCCTTGGAGGCTGACATTTCTTTGGCAGATATCTCCTACCCATGGCAAGACATGAATACATACAACTTGGGCTGAAAATGTTTTTCTTTAAATGTTTGGTAAACCACCTTGTTAAATGTTTTTTTTTCTTCGTTTAACTGAATCCAATGTTAAGGTAATTAATGCAGGATTTATATGTTCTGTTGATGTAAGATGACAGTTATTATCCTATAATTTCACTGGGATGTGTTTACAGGCTTCCCTAGCATTTTAGCTGTAATATATGGAATCACATTACCCGTTTCGTCTCTCTGCTGTCACTGAAATATATGCTGTTTAGAAGCTTAGCCCCTCTACTAGTCCCCACCTTAAGCTCCTGAAGGGGTCTCTGATTGGCTGCCTTTTATACAGCTCTATTGTTATTAACCGATCTAGCTGACGGGGTCAAACGAAGCTCCAGCAGCTTCTTTTTCTTCACTTGTGTTGTCTTTGAGTTGTGATTGAACTACTGTAACAAGAAAATAAGTAAAAAGAAAAATAGTGTCTGCGGTAGAGGTCTGAGTACTGACCTGCTGCATCCACACAGATTTACAGC
Source organism: Bovichtus diacanthus (assembly GCA_943590825.1). Classification (NCBI taxonomy): domain Eukaryota; kingdom Metazoa; phylum Chordata; class Actinopteri; order Perciformes; family Bovichtidae; genus Bovichtus; species Bovichtus diacanthus. The sequence goes on from CALSBV010011748.1 coordinate 323,962, forward strand.
CACCAGGTTACCGCAGCGCATGGACATCATTTCCTCTTTACCCTGATTTCTTTGAGTAACACAGCTTCTTGTATGCTAACATCCAAGCGAATGGATACCAGCTTGCAGTGTATGAGTTGCCGTATCATAGAGTAAGATGGATATCCATGCGTGTGCTCACTTTGCGCTCCAGTGATTTGTTTAAGGCTGCAAGATTTATTTTTTCCTGACGCATTACCAGGACAGAAGCCAAGTGTGCGGTTGTGTGAAGCAGAAAAAGCAGACAGCAACAAGAAGGGCACTCAGAGAGACCTCCCCAAGGCCGTTTCCATAAGTGAAAAATAATGTGTGTATGCGCTCTTGGCTCTTTGAATTATACTGTGCCTCATAGCCTCATCTAGATTCATCAAATAATTCAAACACACCAGAGAATGTCAACAACACATTGCTGTGACTCAGCGTGCATGGTTGATTCTTGCTGAGTCACAGCAGCCTCAGAAATGCTGCATTTTACCGTCTCATAATATGTGTGTGGAAAAAATACGCAGCACATACCAGCCTGGTACTAGACAGCTCTGTAAAGCTTTTACGTGCATATACGTTTTCACTTACATGTATATACACTCTGCTTTCAAACACACGTACGCATGTATTTTCACTTTTGCACTTGGCCTCTAAAACAACTTTCCTTTTGTTATTAACATTACATTAAAAAGGGCAACTTCAGCATTTTTCTATCTGGATCCTATTTTTAAATGTGTAAAGTCCGGTCTTCCCTTGTTAAGATCATAGTGATAAAAAACAATTAATGCAGCTGCTTCACAGTAAAAGCTGTCAAGACAACATCCTTCTCTGTCCATTTCTGCCTCGCTCGTCTCTCGTTTATTCCCTACACTCGGTGGTTTAGCACCTCTCACTAGGTGCCCTCCAAAGGTTTCCTGCCTGTGCCCATCACCTGACCGACCTTTGCTCCCCCTGTCTTTTAAGACATGATGTCACCTTACGTGTAAATCATAACCCTCGGAGTGGTAAACACGTCAGCATCGTCCTTGCATTCTCAGGATAGAGCTGTTTTGCTATCAGCTGCACAAAGAGATTCAGAAAGAATTTGGGCAAAAGCTTTTACGTACAGACCACCTAAGAGAGAAACATAGAGACTTTCTAAGAGACTGTATTACTCAAGACATACAAGTTTTTCTGAGTCAGATGTAATCAAATTCAAATATCTTTTTCAGAAAACTGCCCACAGTCAAGAAGACTATGCTTTTAAGTCCGTGAGATTTCATCAGGCTTATAAATTCTGCATCAAAACAGGAGCAGGGTTGATCACCAATCTGCCGACATACTTTGCATGAAAAACAATTAACTTGGTTATTTGTGGCCTGCTGAGTCCAAGTGTTGGGTAAATACACATGCCATGGTAGCTTTAGAGGAAGCGGAATTAATCTATTTATGATGTTTAAAAGAGGAACACATAACCCAATGACACATATCAGAAATACTAATGAAAGAACTAAATGACTACACACATGCTTAGATTAAACAACTTGTTTTGTGATATTCTATACAATGAATCAATCATCAGCAAGTGTCTTCTGTGTGATATATTTTCTTACAACATTATTGTCCAACAACTATTAAAATGCATCAATGAGCCACACTGTTGCACGGAGTGACGCTGTAGTTTATTATAAGCCAATCACATACTTACTAGAGTACCAAATGTGAATTAATCCACAGCTGAAAATAGTTCCCAATAGATGAATGTTTTGGAGGAAATAATAGTTTGAGTAACTTTAGCTCAAATCGACTGTAGCCAGCTCTTTGAGGAAATTATAGGATTTTAAATTCAAAATAAACCTAAATTTTTGTGAGCTTTTTGTATTTTTTATTTTATTTTTTTTAAAGATTTAGATCTTCAGTAGGAACCAATGGGCTTGTGGCAGCAGACAGGGTAGGAAGAGACAGGCATAAGAAAAGTAAAGAGTAATGCCAGCCTTAACCTACAACAACAATAAATATATTTAAAAAATCCCAAAACTGGGTTTTTAAACATGCATTTAACATATGGACAGTATTGGGCATGAACCCTTTAAAATGGAAGACAGCTTGTATGCATTTGGCTCCAACGGTTTCTGAAGCAATTTGTTTATCGTGTGTTTTCTCGGAGTCTTGCTGTGCTTTAAGCGACCATGATGACAGATTATATAGCGCTGTATGACAGAATGAGGCAATCAGTAACTTTATGGAGCATTAATCTGATGGTGTGCTAAGAATAGCCCATGTCATTAATATGAGAAAAACGACTTTCTTGTAAATATCTGCAAGACATAAAAGAACAACAGCATCTGAAAGTCTGTCAGCGAAAAAAACAAACATTTTGACATGTAGTGCACACAAGATGTTTCATATTTGACTTTTCTTTGCATCATATATATATTTTTGGGTATTTAAAGATGTGTTTTCTTCACCTACTCTCAGCTACACAACCAATCACTTTTTTTTTGTCACCGCTCTGCGACTCACCTCGACTTCTATGCATTCGTTAAGTTTCTTGCAGGTGGCTGATATGGTCTCAGTGGTGCCGAACTCAAAGTACCACAGCTTGTTCTTCATTCTGAGGAGCGATAGGGGAAACAGAGGGCAGACATGTTTTTCATGAACACACCAGAAAATATTCGCTTGTCACATGAGTGCAGCATTGTGAGCCTACAGCGTGCGGGATTTGCTTTGGGTGCACTGGACACATATTGAAGCTGTCCGCTGCCTTTGGGTCGTGTCACATTGTGAATGTGACGGCTCAGGACATCTAGCGGCCATGTGGCCACTGAAGTCAAAGCTCCATCCATGCACCAGACAGCCTTAAAGTGTAGACACTGGCCCTGATGACTGGACACTGAGGCACAGAAAGATAACCCCACCATCTGTCAAACAGGTGTCCTGCGGTCGTCCGCTCTTTCGTCGAAACTGTCCACACAGTCGTCCCGGTGACCGTACGCCGAGAGTTTGAATGTCAACATTGCCTCGGGAGGGGACACAGGGTGAAACATTGCTGGTGGAGAATGTACGATCAGGGGAAATATTATTGTGATTCACAGCGCTCAAAGCAAGCCACAGGACAGACTAAACAACGGTTCATTTCTGCCCTGCAGAGGATCAGCCAGAGGTGGCCCGGTGGATACGGATCTGTTTATATCCTGGTGTCATTTGTTGCAGTTTTGGCACGGGACAGTGGCTGAATAACACAGTTTACAGTCAAGGTGAAATCTCTGCTTGACCAAGGGAGTTTTCAACAGTGAGAAATGGAGGGAAAAACCAACAGGTTCACTAACTGAAGACAACTGGAGGTAACTGGAGTTATGTCACAAAATGTATAATCAGCAGAGCTACACTGTTGTTTTGTCTGTACGTTGTTATCAAGTTGTTATCTTTCTCTGTGAGAGCAAAGAAACGCTGTTGAACCCTCCAAATAGCATCATATGGATCATCTTTAAAGACAGCACCCCCACCACCTTGCCACCACACATATTCGTCAATGAGCCGTTCTGGCCCTAGTTTTCGCCGGGTGACCTGCAGCTTTGACACTAGTCGGTGGACTGTCAGCTGTTTGAGCATTGGTCGGTGAGAGAAATCACTCCGATTGGCTGTTCAGCCTAAGCAAATCAGTGCACGAGAAGAGAAACGGAACTGAGGAAAGCAACCAAACGACTAAAGTCTTGAGGGCACAAATAGAGGCGGATATTTTCACAACGATATGGCCATCTGGGATGAAGCTAGGTGGTGAGCGATAGTGGTGTGAAAATGGTCGGCAAACGCAGCTTTGTTTCAAGTATGCATCATAACAACGGCTTGTAGAATCAAGAGCCATATGTTTTCCAGTTTCCCTTTATATATGTTGAATACAGACTACTTCCACCTGCTGGTATAGAGAGTGATTTCCTCTCACGCGGTCCCAGAACTTATGTGCTAGTTGACTATTGGCTGTAGTCTTTGTGATGTGTTCATGCGCAGAAAACAGTCAGCCTTCATCCGCGCTAAGTCTTTGATGTCGGTTTTGTTAGTCTGGGCTTTAAAATGTGTGATAGCGAGTCTAGAGCCAGGCCAGCAGCTCTGTGAGGCTGTACTCGGGCCCAGTGGACATCACAACCCATGTCCCTGTTTAAAGATGGCGCTCGGGGTCAGATGTGAATGACCTCCTTGGTTTATCTCTGGCTGTCAACTGCCTCCTGCCTTCCCGGTGGACTCCTTTTTTGTCAAGTGTTCAGAGACAGCGGGTTATGTCCCGCCCCCCCATCCTGGGACCGCTGTACTTGGATCACATGATGACACTCCAAGCTCAAGTTTACAATATGATTCCCGTAACCTTTCTGTAAAGACTGTACTCGTCAAAACATTCTGAAAAAAAAAAACTGACAATACCGGCATAACTGATGTCTCTGTGAATGACACATAATTCATAATATGACAGTAGGTTAATGGGTGCGTTGACATGCTGCTGATACTGACAACACAGCTATTGCCACAACAGCCGAGTACATGCGAGCCCAATGCCACCTTGGCGCCGAGAACAAGAAGAAGACATTCAAACAGGAAGTTCAAAATGTTTCTCTTCTCACTCATGCACGCTAAAATAATTCAAGAGATAAAACTCAACAATGAACTTAAACCGTACAACAGACTTCAAAACAAAGCATTAACATAATTCATAACTGTTTATTTTTGATTCAAATGTAACCTAAATGTCTTAAGCCGCGGCACTTGTTCACATGTTTTTCTCTCCGCTAATTGTCTTTGTGTCCCTTGTTCTCCGTCTTTCACCTTAATGCCTCCCCAGAAACCTCTGCCGCTGTCAAATCAGGGGATTATGAGCATATTTGAGATCACAATTAGGAACAGTTGCGATTCTCAATGAGGCGAGCTGCCTAAACTCATTAAGCTGCTTCCACTTGAGACGGTCTGTAAAAAATGCAATTAACTCATGTTTTTTTCTCCCTCTCGTATGGACATAGAGTGCAACAGGGAGACAGACTACTTCCATAAGCCTTTCCGCAATTATTCCCATGTTCATGCATCAAAACTGGTGAAATGCTAGAACAAAAAAAGGATGTAAAAAAAAAAAAATTAAAAAATCTTAAAAAAGGGGGTATTTATCCAATCATGACGACGTGTTTTTGTTCCTTTTTCAGTCAGTTTATAAGCCTGTTTCCCGAACAAAGCGCGGTAATTATTAATTGTTTTCATCCTTAATGAATACAGGTAGTTTGAAAGATAACGTCTCTTTTTCGAACTGCAACATTTCAAAGACCTGGTGAAATCACACTTTGTCCAAGAGAGAGAAGATATTGTGATTTTAAGACGGGGGAACGTGAAACCATGAAAATACTGCTCGGGGCTCCAAAACTCTTTAGCTGTGGACTGTATCCAGCTATCTCTCGCCGACTGTGCCCCTCCCTACACATAAGCATCGCCTATAATCCCCAATATGAGCAGTGACCTTATGACCCCACCACCTCTTTGCTCAGGAATCAGTGCTTGGTTGTGTTTTTATTTTAATTACTCAATTCTTTGTCTAGCTTTGTCAAAATGCTCTCAACTGTTTTAGCTGCATTTCCATGTTTTTTTTTTTTTTATATACGGATGCATAACAGTCTGCAGATGTCATTGAAATATTTTGTTATGTTGGTCTTCTTATGCACATTAATATTGACCCTCATTTCTACTACTAACAACTAAAGTTTTGCACAATAACTTAATACATATTAAACGTATATTGTACATATTTTTCCATCATCTCTTTTATTTCTTCCTTTAGTACTTCTTTTATATACTCCGCAAAAGCGCTCATACACTCCTCTGACTGGCTTTTTCTCCACAACAACATGAGTGCTGATTTGATTCATTGTTAATATGAAATATAGGAAATATTGATTGATAAAACTTCAATGTACAGGCTCCATGTATGCCACTGTGGATGGTGTGCAGTCCCCTGAATTCCCCAATAATCATGATTTTTTTCCCCCTCAGGTAATGTCTGGCAGGATGCGCTTATCTCTTATATGACTTGAAATAAGAGAAGTACTGTATATTATAAAGGACTTTTTATGGTATATTATTTTTTTATATTGATGAATTTACACATCACCCTAACGGAAGTAACTGAGGACAAGTAGTTTTTTTCCCCACCAACACTAGCAAAGATCTATGTCCTGTTCACTGGACAATATTTGCAGCCTACACAAAAAAAACAAAAAAAACAACACATACTAATAGATATATTTTTAAAAGACTAAAGAATTCAAAGCATGGTTTAAATTAAGTAAGAAATATGTCAAATGAATCCAGTCCAATCATGGCTTATACCTTTATTACCATTATCATTACTTGTGTTTGTTTTGCTACAGCAGGTACTTTCCAGGGAAAAGTCCACTGGCATAAAGGAACTGATGCGTTTAACTCAAGTTAAGTCACTGGGGCTGAACAGACAAAGAAAGAAAATCCTCAAACATAATAATCAGACAAAACAACAGCAGAGTTTTGGGACGGAGGTCAAGAAGGTGCCGATATCTGATCTCTGCTAATCCAGTCGGCTGATAAGTGTTCTTTAGGCTTGACAAAGCAGCTTATGAGGAGACCTAATGGTGACTAAATGTACAAACACCAGGCATGTAAAGTAAAACAAGCACGGCTACTGAAACAATTTTAATTTAATAGATTTCTGTAGATACAGAAGCAAGGGGCAACGTCCTCGTCAAAAAATTATTAAGCCAATGGGGAAGTGCCTTAAACCTGCAATCTTTATAAAAGCCAACTGGTTGCAAAAACAAGTCAGATTGTATAGAAGTCTATGAGAAAACGACCCAGCTTCTCACTTGATTTATGACCTCAGTAATGAGACATTTATGGTCTCAATGGCTTCTTTCAAGAATGAATTTTGTAGATTTTGTTCCCATTTAGAGTAAAATAAATAGGTATGCTTTAGGGCGGAGCTACCTTGTGATTGATAGGTTGCTGCCATGGTGTCGTCTGGTCCGGGTGCTCTCCGTGTTTTCGTCATACAACTTTAACCCTTTCACAGTGTGTTTTTAGTTCATCAAAGTTAACGGTTACATTTTGGTCGCCTGAAAGCTCCGCCCTCTCGTGTCACTTCTAGTTGCAAGATGCCGACGGCAAAAATGCCAAAACCGTAGTCTACAAATCAATAGGTTACGTCTATAAAAAAAAAAGTTTATGAAAAAGAAACCTGCAGTGGAGAAATGTCTTTAACCAAGGTCATGTTTACGTGTTTGCGTCATGGCATGAGTTGCTTGTAAGCACACAAAAGAAGAAAGTCCTTAATTGAGTGTTGTGAACATTTGCTCAAATGCTCATTAGTCATTGTCAGTCTAACAGGAAGCAGAGGGAGGGATAGATCTCCCCTTTGAGACGCATCACATTTTCAAAACTTTCTGTCGGAGACAAGCGAGGCAGAATTGGAGGGTCTACATACTCTGTAAAGGGACAGTTCTACCCAAAATCAAAAATACATATTTTTTCCTAAATAAGACATCTCCTCGTCTGCACAACTGTAGATTTGAGGCCAAAACCAGGAGAGAAAGCTGTGAAATTATTATTTTTTAACACTTCCAAATCCAATTCTGAAACTCCCTCACTTGGGACGACACAGACACACAGACACACTGACACACACACACACAGAAAGACAGCATTGTCCCCACTGTGAGAAGTCATTAGCACCTGGGCTTTGGGCTCCTGGAGGTCTGGCTACTGTGACCATTAGATGCTGGTGGGTTGAGGTGTCAGGAGTCACACATCTCGTCCGTCCCAACAAGCTCGTGATGGGAGGGTGGGAGGGAGGGGGGGTCTGTATGTGCTAGTAGACAAGCGGGGGATGGTGTGAGTGTGTGAGAGACACACACATACATCACACATGGAGACAATGTGGGACTGTGAGTGGCAGAGAGGACAATAAATAAAGCACTGAGCTAAGTGCTACATGTGGCTATGGGCCTTTCTCACCGGGTGATTTATCATCTGCTCACCAGTAGAGGACAAAACTGCTTGTTCCCCACACTGACTCCTTTCAATTCAAATAGCGCTTTTAAAAAGGACGGATATTTACCCTGCCAAAACATCAGCCAGACAACAACGGAGCAGTTGTCCATCAGCCGTCTGAAGTATCCGTCTTTCTGTAAATAGTGTGCATTACACGGTTGGTTTTATTTTTGAGTGTCAATACAGTTGGAACGGAGCCACGAGTTTGACGCAGCAGAACAGAAATGGTTTGAACCATCAAAAAGCAACAGTGGAGCACATTGTGTGGAGAAGAAAGAGCCTTATAGCCTACTGTGTTTAACCTCTGAAAGTATGTGAGCTGAATACGTCTCTCCACATAAATGCTTTACATCTTTTCACTCTGGTGGATGTTTAATGGATCAAAGACACAGAGACAGTGACAGAGAGAGAGAGAGAGAGAGAGAGAGAGAGAGAGAGAGAGAGAGAGAGA
>CALSBV010011748.1:332453-347977 GCA_943590825.1 Bovichtus diacanthus
AGAGAGAGAGAGAGAGAGAGAGAGAGAGAGAGAGAGAGAGAGAGAGACTTCTTTTATCACCCTCTCTTCCCTCCATTCTGCCTGTGATGCTTGAAAAATATATGGGGCTCGGGATGGCAACTTTATAGGCATTAATTATTGAATTTCAAAGAGTAAGCAATCCATCTCTCTCTTTCTCTCTGTCTCTCTCATCCTCCCTCCTCTTCTTTTTACAGTACGCAGACTAATTAACTGTGAAGGGATGCATACATGTTGTTGCCATCATGCAAACAACATGAAACACCAGCTAAACATACAAGAGCTGCACAGAGACGCAGTTCCCATGCGAGTACGAGGCATTCAAAACAAGCTTTTATACTTTACTGAGAAGTCCAATACAGTAAAACTACACATTTTGTTTGTTTCTTTGGCCCCCTTTTACTGTTTAATTGATTTGTGATTTCCAGGCTTCAGAGCCCGCAGTGATCTGTGCTTATGTGCTTACTTAAGCACAAAAATAGCATATACTGTTTACACAGAATGTCTTTTAAGCAAATGATTGGCGCAAGTCAGCATGCACGCTTTGCATGGAGGTTCCTTTTGGGACACTTGAGAGCATTATCACATTAACACACCAATTGTTTGTTAACACACACACACACACACACACACGCCTCGGCAACAGGCAGCACCATGTACAATCAGCAGTGATTCACCTCAGAGCTGTTTGCTCCGTTTGCTCCCTGAATGACTCGTCGGAGGCAAGTGTGGCCACAGCAAAGGCTGCTGGAAATGAAAGCAAGGAGACATCAAAGGCGGCGTTTCCCCCACAACTTCTGATATTTGTGGATGGTATGGTTTTAGGGCTGAGGGTTGTAAATGTTTATATGTCAAACACAAGTCCTGCGATTTTTTTTCCCCTGTTGTCAACAAATCCCATGAAAATATTTAAAGTTCCTCACAGAATTAATAGCAATAACTTTGGGGATCTTCTGACTTTTCATCTAGCGCCATCATCAGGTCAAAATAAAAAATATATAGTATATAGTCCAATAGTTTGGTTTATGATCAAATACCGGCAACAACTGGTAACATTCCCATCAGCCTCAGCTGTATTTTGTGTTTAGTGCTAATTCACTGTGACGTCACCCATTGGTTTGTAGACGACTATTGTGAAGTTTGGGATTTTGGCCATCTTGTTTTTTGGAGCCAGAAGTGATCATATTTGGATGAAAGTGTCAAACTGGAGGAGAGCGAGGCCCGGCGGGGCCAGGTACCGTTAGCAAAGCAAAGCGCTAAGTTAGCGCTGGATAGCTAGCTTGGTTTAGCAAGGTGCATCCGTAATTTATGTTTAATTTGATATTATTTGGGATACGGATTTTGCCGATCTAAAAACATGCTTAAAACTAAATGTGGCAACCGTAAAAACTGAACAGCCTTTTTTAAAAGTGTTTTCTTAGTACAACCGAACGCTGAACAACGACACTATGGTAGCGATGTTTGGCATATCTGCACCAAACCTATGAGTGTTTTTTGATATGACAGTTAAAAGGGACACTCCACTGATATTACACATGAAGGTCAGTTTACTCATCACTAGGAGTAATACTCAACACAACTGATGTATAATGTATTCTGTGGCTCTGGCTTTGTAAAGTTGGAATAAATAATCCTGATGATGTTATTATCAAAAGTATTTTGGATTCCATTTTTGACTTGAAGAAAACTGCTAATTTAACATTTTATAACTAGCTGAGAACCAAAAATTGTAATTTCCGAAACATATCTTGACTATGGACACCATAGACACCATGGCTCAGGCCCAGTTGGACTTCACATACTCTCAGATCAATATATCGACGTATATGATGCCAATATATTGATCCCACGATGCAGGCAGGTTTTGTTCCATTATTGATTGCTGACGCTCGTGGCTCAGAGGGATATTGGGTTTCCAAATGAAAGTGCAAGGTCACTAGTTGGTTATGAGGCTGCTTGTTAGCTAATGGAGTCAAGACGTTGGAGCCGGGAAGGTAAATTCTGAAGTGAAATACTAATATCCGCCTCATCGACTCCTCCGTGACTCCGTGTGTTTTACTCCTTGTAGCCGTTTTCGAAACATTCTCTCACCTGCTGTTGAACTTCTCGGGGTGCTTCTCCCGCATCAGATGGAAGCGATGGGCGATGGAGGCGTCCTGCAGGAGAGAACAGAAGTGACAACATTACCTGCAGGACATCAGTAAAACCTACACATTATCGGCGCTTTGCTCTAGGTCCAATGCTGAGGCAATCGTAAAAAAAGATGTTAAGAGTTCAACCATCTCACTCAGAGATTCATCTCTATTTGTTCAGAGAATCAAAGCACATTTACTGCGTTTGTCTAAAAGACAGTTTATACTTTCATTGTCGGTGCTGCGTTCCAGTTTTGAACTATATCCGCCCGTTTCCTGTCGTAGTTTTGGCCGATATAACTACAGATTTTGCACATTCCTGGAAATCATGAGAGTCTATAAGAGACTATAACACCACACTGAGTATTTATTATACACCTCTAATGTTGATTTATTCTGTTAAATTTTACACTTGACCTGTTTTTCTATTATATATTATATTATACTTCCCTGTATTGTACCCATACTATAGTGTACAATTCATGTTATACTGCTGTACTATACTATATATTCTGTTAAGTTACTACTGTACTTATTTTAACTTTCTGTATTCATCTGTACTTATTTCTGTCCCTGCAACAAACGCATTTCCCCGCTGAGGATCAATAAAAGGTTTATTTTAATCTTTATATCTTTTATCATTTACTCACCACCATCCCTGGACATATTCAGTCACATATTATTGGTCACACAACTTTACAACAAAGCCCAAAGAAAAGCTTCAGATCAGCTATGAAAAGCAGATATTTGGAAGTGTAATAAAAGGAAAACATCAAATGTCAGTATCCTTCTATTGCATTGTGTCTTTCGCATCGAAGAGATACTACTCTGTTCGAACTGCAGGCCGACTCGCATACGTCCTCGAGATGAAATGATTAGATGAGTAACTGATTAGGTTGACTGACAGAATATTAAATCAATTTTCATAATTGCAAATCGCAAATATGCCAAACATTCTCTAGTTACAGCTTCTCAAATGTGATTATTTGCTGCTTTTCTTTATCCTATATGATCGTAAAATGGACTGTTGGCTGCACAAAACAAGACATTAGAGGACGTCGCCTCGAGCTGCGGAAGTCTTAACATTTTTATAGACAAACAAATTGATGAAATAAATCACTAAAATAGTACAATCAAACATACTCCTCATGGACTGCAGTATTTCAGTCTGAAGATTCAAGACAACGTTAAATACTAAGAAGAATAAAGCTCCGACTTGTGACACAACGCAGCGTTGAACGAAAGGTCACAAGCTGCTGGGAGCCGGACCTCCTCTCCCCATGTGTTTAACCCCTGACCTCTGGGGCCGAAGGTGAACGCAACCCTGATCAGTCACCAGAGCAGCCTCAGCGTGACCTCACCTACAGACGCACACAAACACCGCCGGGGATCACGCTGTCGCAACAGCATTATTGATGTTCGACATCTTTAACCACGCAGGCAATTTTATTATTTTCATTTTTCAGTCATCACACAAATGCTCGACAGTCACAAGAGTCTTGAATAGTGTTGAATTACAGAGGCTTCGTCATTTACAATGGCCAGCTTGCTTTAATAATAGTAAACAAGTATGATAAATCCAGCCAAAATGATGCGATCATACAACGACATCAATTACATTTCCTTTTGACGGATCTCAAATACGTTTTCTAATCAAAGTCCGCATAGGTACAGGGTTGGGGGTGGATGGGTGGGTCAAAAAGCAGTTTTTTTCCTGCGCTTAGTTTTGTTTAAAATGACAACATTAACCACATGTCCGAAGCTACGACTGTAATATCGTAGAAAAAAGTATTCCCCCCCCTCCACGAAACATAATTAAGAATGCCGTTTTAGTTATACGGGAACGTAAATCTGTGGGAGACGGTGTCAAATAAACCACTATCATTTTTGATTTGAAGGCTCCTTTCAATCATGCACCTCGTTACTTAAACGTGTTGCTAATTTTACAACACCTCCAGTGTGGCTCAAGGCTGAAACGTATGATGTTATATTCACAGAGCGGCTACGCACAAAGACATAATGAACATCCCGCGAAACGATTCACAGCCTGTAGGCACACACACGACATACAGCAGGGATCTGGACACTTGAGCCCTAATTTGACTGCGAGTTGAGTTTGACCAGAGCTGCTTCTTCTCCACTCCGGCCTGAGGATGTGATCTGTCTTTCGCAGATAAACAGCCACTGTACATTTAAAGTAAGTTCAAGACGCATGGGCTCAGAGATTATATCGACTGTATTTCAGAGGAAGCAGTATAGCTGACGGGGATGTATATGTCGCTCATGTGGTGGAGATGGAGGCTCCGCAGCACCGGTGGATGTAAAGTTTCACTCTGATGGTGAGGTCAGTAATGACGTTAACATATTAAGGACCGTTATTGTATAATAACGTCGTCTGGTTCTGCTTAAAGTGCTTAACAGAGACAAGACGCATGACACAACCCGACTTACTTCCACCGGTTAATGCGTAAAAGACAATAAAGACATGTTTATGAAATACCCAGAAAAATGAATTAACCACGAGCATATAAAACTTTTAAAACATTGGATTTATCACATTCGAGTTTTCTGTGGGAAATCCTTGGGGAGACGGAAAATATTGAAGGAGTCTTGCTGTACAAATATCATTCTGATACAGTAATAAAATATGCAGCAATAACTTATCGGGGATAAATTAGCCTTCAAATTAAAATAAGTGCCTTTATACAATTTATCCAACATCCTTTGCTAGATGACACTTTTACCGTATTTGTCTTTCATCTTTCATGCCACGAGATGTGCCGTGTTCGTTATACTATTTTTATTTGTATGCTGATGCAATGTTTTGCACAGCACACAGAATATCAGTGGCTCATACACCAAGGGTATCATTTGAGTGTTTTTTTTTTTTTTATCATTCAGCAACATCACCTAGATAGGTGGAGAGCAGAGTGATGACACTGCATGTGTAATGTTAGCTTTATGATTCCATGAGATAAATAAGTAAAGGGCTGAGGTTCAAACTACACTTTTCACAGTCCTGGAGACACGTTGAGCTCAGGGTTCACAAATCAGTTCAAGTCTCTCTAAAGTAAACCAGGCTTTTAGGTATTCACTAATCCTCTAATCCTCTCCTGATTAATTTACGGCTATAGCTCTGTCATTGCAGTACACTTTCATACACAACTTTTAACTGTTGCTGGGGGAAAGATACATTCATGTGAGAATCAAGATTCTTATTTTCTAAGATGCTGATTTTTATTTAAAAACAAAAAAAAAATAAAAAAACTTTTTTCTACAAACAAACCTAGATATTGCTTCTGATGGACACTAATCCTACACACCAAGTCAAAGTTGTGTCAAGCACAATTGTGGGATTTTGTGTACAATTTATTTCTGAGATTGAAATAAAAAAGGCAGCTAGCCTAAACCTACCAATTATATTTATGGAACAGAGCATTGACAGATTCACAGCCCGAACTGTCACCGCAGGACATAAAGCAGGAGATATGAGAACTCTGCTGACGCTTAAACTATATCTCATATTTTGTAGATTTCTTAATGAAGCGGTACAGAGCCTTAAAACAGATATCCATAAATATAAATGACAAAATGGGCCATCTTTAAACTTCATACAGCATGATAATATTACCAACCTGGCTCGTCTTTCGGTGTTAAGCTGCAAACAGGATACAACAGGAAAAACAGCACACTGCTGTTTAAGAGGCAACAAGGGTTCCACTCCCTGGAAGTGAATGCAACCCATGCTTTCTTTCATTTCGTAATAAAACTAGTCGGAAAATGTATCTGGCGTACTCTATTTTTGTGATTTTGGGTTAGTAAAATAGGGGTGTATTTGCACCAAAGTCTTGCATCAAGCAACTCCTGACAGGCAATAGCATCTCTAATGAAAGTCTGGCGCCCTGCCTGCCCGTGCAGGTGTTTCAGCGCTCTGCAGCAAGGAGAACGGAAGGTTGTGACAAGACAGGCGGACAGGTGCAATTACACGCATCCTCACTTGTCACCCTCAAAACCATCCGCTGGTGCTACCGGCCTGCTGCAGCTCTCCTCCTTAACCAGACACTATGGCGATGTGCTGAGATCTCTCACAGCGTCAGCAAGTATGAGATCTTAAAATAGAGCCGCATCTGCTGCCTCAACTGGCGGGAGAATTTGATCCTGGAACCAGGGGAGTGAGGAGACATCACAGGTGATGCGAGACACATGAGACTATACCGCTGCCTGCAGAAGCCGATTCTCATGGCAAGGTTACTCATCACAACACATAAACAAATTGCTGTTTTTATTCTTCGTTTATGATTTGCCCGAGGAGCCTTTTGTCACATGAACAGGGAGTTACGTTTTTCACAGATTTTAGTACAATGTGGGCAGCGAGTCCAGCACAGCACGTGGATCAGGGCCAGACAATGACACAAAGTGGCCGCCAAGCTTTCCAAAACATGACGGGCTGTTCCATGTCACTAAATCTGCTCTCGGTGCCCAGCTGCAGGCAACCACACGACCAGTCCCACTTTTATGCATTCTGTCCCCCCCACCCTGAAAAATCTGGCTCTAACAATATGTGACATTTGCCGTCGCCTATAGTTGCCATGTGTGATGAAGGTTGTTTTGATCTTGCCGTTTGAAGGCACATGGTGCGTGGGGGCAAGAGGAGGTGCTATTGGATGGGTGATGTGAAAAGTGGGAAAGGGGAAAAGGGAGAGAAACAACAACAACAAAAACAACAAAAAACACTGGCTGGAAAATGTCACCTCAGTGGGACCCACAGCAGAGAAATAGGTTGCGAGTTCACCCCTATTGTGTTTCACTGGCCTCTGGTAAGGGGCTTGGTTAGCTTAATGTCAAAGAGAAATGTCACAGTCAGCCTCAAATCTCTCACACCCTATGATTCTGTTATACTGGGAACCAAACACACACCGTCTATGATTCAAGAGATCTTCATTTTTACGCCAACATTTCTTATTCCAAAAGAACCTACACTCCCATTGGAAGTATGGAAGAGCATTTATGCCAACAACAAAAAAAAAAAAAAGAAAAAAGAAAGAAAAATACATGAAAAGTTCTTCATAATAAAAATACGAATATGGTAATATTCAAAATATAAGATACTAAATCAAACCTTTGACTTACTGTCTCATAAATGTGACTTATTCAGTGTTTTTGTTTCCTGGCACAAATGGGCTTCCATAGATATTAAATAATACTTCAAGATTTTTTTGTAAAAAGTGTAAATAAGGTATTTAAAATGTTTTATTGTTACTTTATTAAAATATTTTCCTACCCTTACCATCGTTTCTGCTGTTGTCAAAACAGAAGGGCTGATATAAAACAGCATTTATTTATTTTTTATCTGCCAAGTAATATAAAGTTATAAGATGCATGAGCAGATGAAGGATCTGAGAGTATCTTAAAAGGTATTGTGGAGTTTTCCCTCTACGGAGAAATGTTTTTAACACTCGGTCCCTCTCTAAGAGAGATATAGAGCAGAGTAGATATCATGTACTTCTGTGCACAAATCAGGATTTAGCGACACTTCAAATGAAGCTGATTAACAAGCGTTTTTAGGAGATAACTCTTCATAAACAATACCTAAAAATGTAATTCCTTTGCTGCCTATTTATCCATGAATATTTAATGTTATAGAGACCGACTTTAAGTTTGAAGCCAGGTTGTTTTTAAGGGGTTCAAAGACTGTCTAGGTGAGTGCCGAAGTCCACATGTTTGACCACGTGTGTGTGTTTGAGCGTCGTTCCTCCCGTCTTGAAGACCAGCCAGGTGTCACTCAGCACGGTCATTCATTACCGTGGTAACCTGGCCTGAACCTGGCAGCCGCTCACTTCCTGTCACTGATACTTCCCCTGACCTTCAGTGTGTGCCAGCGCTACTCCGTCTCTCTCGCTCACAAACACGGATCATTTTATATGCACACTTTCTGTTCCCTGTGGCCCTCCCGTCTCCTGCACAAAACACTGACACACACTCAGGACAGCGTTACCTTTAATAGGGCCTCTCTGTCTCAGTACGCCGACGGCCATAACAAGTTACATCCCGAGAACAATGTTAGGGGGCAACTGGACACCAGAGAAATTCGCATTTTATGAAGTGTCCTGGTGGCACCGAGGGAAAAAGTCACCAACCATCGCACAGATCTGCATCCAGTGTGTCTGAAAGCTCAGTAAACGTCATGCGTCCCTCCACCTTCATGTGGTGGCAACTTAACATGTCTCATGTCTGAGGAAGCGGTCAGACTTTGTTACATTCCCGTATGCTTTCAAATCTAAGTCTAAATTGTCGAGGAGCTTCTTCTCATATTGATTAATCTATAAAAAGTATTGTTCCCCTTGCTGGCAGAAGAATAAAACCGTACAACCACAGTAATAACCTGACAAATAGTCTCCCCCTGTAGTTTTAATCTCTTGCTCTTTCCAACTGCAGGACGAATAAATTAATATCTAGCGAAACGCTTTACATACACCACGTGGGCGAATTAAAGAGCCCCGATGTAAATCCTGTAATGCAATACTTGCTCATGGCTTTTTTATAAAACAGGCAGCAGTGGCGTCGCTGTCTGAAGCGGGGGCGAGCGTCACTCGCTCTCTCTCACTCGCACTCACTCGCTCTCACTCGCTCATTAATTAGGTCAGCTATGTCTGAACAAACTAAAAGCCGTCACTTTAACAGATAGATGAAGCCAACAATGTCATAGATTACACGTCGGCAAAGGCCTTAAAACACCACCAAATGGGGGAGCCAGGTGAGAGATCATATCCTCCCTGCCTGAATTTATTTATATGACACGCAGCTTGAAAGGAGCAGGCCGCCTCTAACTGAGCCCGGAGCGTTCAGTATTTCATTTTGAACACAGAATTGACATCATCTGCTCTGTTTGGGCTTTTTCTGACATGCTGTGTATTTATTTTCTGTGCCAATAAACTTAAAGTGCTACGGTTTCCTTGACTTGCTACTAGATTTGGGCAATATATCAATATCGATATTGTGATACGAGACTAGATATCTTCTTAGATTTTGGATATCGTAATAGGGCAAGTGTTGTTTTTTGCTGGGTTTAAAGGCTGCATTACTGTAAAGTGATGTCATTTTCTAAACTTCACAGACTGTTGTGTTATTTGCCTTTTAGCCACTTAGTCGTTATATATTTTTTTATATTTCTCCATATCACCAAGCCCTACTTGTTACTGCCGAACGTTAATTTTAACGAAAACTTTTTGCCCCAAAATTCTCAAGATATACGCTGTTACTTTTTGACTGAAGAATAAAAGTTGAGATGAAGCTCATTCTTGGAAAAAGTAGTCAATTTATTAACGGTTCTGGATCATATCAACAGTTGAATTTTTTTTTTAGGATAACATGAAAATAGATGTCCTTAAAATGCTCATAAAAAGTAGAAATGGGTTTATTCATAGAAACTACACTAACTCCATATAAAAAAAGGAACGAAGATTGTGTGAAACGATTGAAAGCTCGAGAACGGCTGCTTAATGGTCCTTGTGGTGGGACTGTGTTTTTCCAGGAACAATTAGCCTACTGCAAATCCTATCTGCACAAGGATTGAAGAGAGCTGCATTAACCTCTTCATGTTAATGCAGCTTCTGCCAATCAGGAGGAAGAAGCAGCTCGCGACTTATATGTCCATCAGAAGAGGCGCAGGATCGTCTACCAGGAGGGTTCTTGGCTAATGGCACAGTCAGGGATTGCGGTGCACATTAGGAATTGGCTATTAACACTAGGAGTCATCTTGCAGGGCACACACACACGCACGCAAACACACGCACACACAGTCATATGCATTCAAGTGCACGCACATATATACACATTTACACCTGCGCACCCATCCACAGAAACTCATGCACGGAGACACGCGCTGCAGGGGGATCAGCTTCCTCTCTGCAACACGAGGAGGCATCTTTAATGGCTGCTGACATGGTGTGATTTCCTCCTCTCAAATTCCTCTCACGAGATTCTTTCCAGGCTGCAGGTCAAGTGAAAGCACTTCAGGACCCGACACCAACCTGCATGCGTACACAGACGCTTAAATCCACTGCCGTCGTGTCTAAAGTGTTTATCAATTCAAGGGAACGTATCTTAACGAAAAAAAAGAAAGACAAATGCTTTAGAAGTATCAGCCGCTGAATCAACTTCATTACGGACGTTTTCATCAAAGGATCTGTAACTGTATCTTGTAACTGGCGGAGCTATAAAATGCAACAGTATAGAATTATATGGAGCCACATGAAGCTGAAAAAAGAAGGCAGAGGCTTCACACATATTCTTTCTGCTATCCTATTGCCAGCCCCCACAGTGAGCCCACTGCTCAACACAGACAGCCAGCTGCTGAAACCTACTAAAAACTCTTCTTGCATAAAGACGATGCATATAACTTTAGTTATATTTTAAAGCTGTTTTCCAAATGTCAGAATATTTGCAAACTTATTTTCGCCCGTAGCTTAAATGTGGGAATAGATTGAAACAAAAAAATATATATAATTGACCTTCTGATTTACAGTTCTGAGAGCCTACCACGTGCTCCACACCATGTCATCCACAATTAAGTCAGCGAGATAAAGGACAGATGACTGTGCAAGCTTTCAGATTCGGCCTCGCCAGCCTCCCGTCTCCGTGGCAACTAAACACCGAGCGGCAAGGTCTGCGCCTGGATGGCAGGAAACGCAAACCCTGTATGGTAAGTAAACCAGATTTGAGGGTTACTAATTGCTACCTCATTGGTGTGAGTCAGAGATTGGTTTGCTCAGGTGTCGTGCGCTCCCAGATACTCAGCCATCTGTCACTGTGTTTAATGGCTGTGAAACATACGAGTGTTGTCAGAGCCCGAGGAAAACAGACGCAGTTTCACACAGACGGCAAATACGTTAAAGGACAAAGCTGGAGTTATTCTCTATTCTTCCTATAGTCAACAAAACCCTATGGAAAAAGACGCAGACACATTCTTCCCAACCCCGTCTTACTCAGCCCCAGGAAAATCTTTTAAAAAATAAATACTTTTAGGAGGAAGTCGTTGTGGACTGTATTTAGCGTTTTGAGTGCTGGGGAGTTTTTACAGCAGTAAACATGGACGTAAACGAAACAGGATTCAAACTGTCGACTGTCGAGGAAATGGATTAAACACCTCTATAGAGAGCAACAAAGTCCGCAGTCATGGTGGTGGGATGGGTCAAACAAACACGGACTGTTACCCAGGAGACCGAAGATACTTGACCCATGTCCCAAGTCACGAAACAAATGTACTTGTTTTAACCGACACCATGATCTTTACCTACATCTAACCAAGTAGTAACGCAACACATTTAACTTACATCACGTACGTTACGTTAACCACGCGTTGAAGTCTATCGGACTACCCTGAAAAAAGACGCGCTTTAAAAAGTGACGCAAAAGGGTCCTGACCAAGCCGAGTTAGCTCACATAATGCATTTTGGTAAGAAAACGTTAGCATTGAACATGAAAAACAGGGTTTCTCTCCACTTAGCAGCTGAACGTTTCAAGCCTGTTGCACCTGTAACCAGAGCCATCGCACCAGAAACTCACTGCAGCGAGGTGAAAACTTAAAACAACTAAAAGAATGCATCATATTATATGATCTTATGATGCATCTTGTTTCTAAAAATCTATAAGTAACTACAACCACCACATAAAAAAAGAGTATAAAGTGGAGTTGCACACCATGGACACGCTTCTTTCACGCACCGTCACCTCCAAGGAAAAGCCTGTTAAATACTAGCGTCTACCTCTAGTGCTGCATCTTTGATTAAAAGGTGTTTAGCCAGCGAGAATGCACATATGGCAGAGACATAAAGATTAGTAAGTCATTGGCTTCCTCTGTGCGTCGTTATGCTTACGCGTATGCAGATATCAGTGGGGGGGGGGGGTGGTTGTATAACATCCCTGTGGTTCATCCTCTTGTTGCCAAAAGCCCTTTTACTTCTACCTGCGCACATATGTCGTCCTCACACTTATGTCACTACTGTTTATATATTTCATGCGTATGCACCGTATATATCTATAGAGCTTGGCTGTTATTTTTATTCATAAGCTTAATGGTGCTTGATTTGCATTCGCAGTGCTGGTACATGATACCTCAGGATCAGAATCAGAAATCCTTTATTAGTCCCACAGCGGGGAAATTTACATGGTTACAGCAGAAAGGTAAAAAAGGATACAATAAAAACACACGTGAACACTACTATTAAGTGGATGGTTAAGGAGGTAAAGTAAAGTGCGAATGCAGTGGTACCGGGCTAAATACAACAATAGTAACAATGGATAGTAAGTGTAAAAATATTGCACAGAGATATTGCACATAGCTGTGTCATTTCACAGTCTGAATTGGTGAGTGTGTGGTGGTCTACCACAATGTCTGTACGCTGATGACAGTGGAATTCATTTAAATAACTATATTCATGTACACCTGTAGCCTCTGGTGTCTTTAGTGAATCCCTCCATGGCTGCCCTTTAAGCCATAAAGAAATACTGAAGCAACACATTTGGCGGAGGTGCCGTGCAGAGTCGACACTATTTGACTACACTGAAGCTAAAATCAGCAGAGCAGCGCTGCGGTAACTTCACAAAAGGCCTTTTTTTTTTTTTTGTCACCTCCGTACAAACGTCCCTGAGCCTTTATACTAGCATCTCCATCAGGACAAGTTAAAAAGGTTGCTAAGCAACTGGGACCTGGCAGCGTGTTTCTTTCCTCCAATTAAAAAGGGGAAACCTGCCCAAGAGGGAGCCGAAAATTCACTGATGAATCTACTAATTGCTTGTGTCCACAAAGACCAGGTAATCTTCCTCACCGTGTTGTTATTGTTACAGCGTGTCTCAGGACAGGATTTTGCTATGTTGTATATTTTATCTAGTTTATTCACTGTATATACATTTTCTTTTTGTTCCGTAAATTAGGTATGGTTTTACATATACACGGGTGCCTGCTTCCAATTTACATTCAAATGTATTAGTGAGGTTACATAGTTTATGAACTTTATGTCTTTACAAACTTAATTTTCCCTTTTTTTGAGGGGTTGTTTCGTCCAGGAATAACCAGGCATGTTTTCACTCTTCTGAACCTCTGTGACCTCCTACAGGTCAGTATGTTTGGACTGACACCAAATCACATGGATGTTTTTGTGTGATACCAAACTAGATTTCGGCCTTATATTTCTTCTGGTTGTTTTAGAAAAGTATCAAATAACTAAATATAAACCACAGTGTGGATTTGTTTCCTTCGGACACTTCCCCCCCGAGTAGTATCCACCATATTCCAGCCACAGCAGAAAAATATTATGGAATTAGTCAAATGTAATGTTCAGTTTCCTTACCACTCCAATAGAGAAGTAGTTGTTGACGATGCTGTAAGGAACAGGGTCTCCCTTCTCCTCCTTGTCATCAGGGACAATGTCTATGTTCCAGCGGTCGAGCACCACCTCTGTGCTGTGCTCGATGTCCCGAAGGAACTTGAGCAAGCTGCCGCCTTCGTAACCTGCCGACAACAGCCAGAGGGGAACGTGCGATGAGTAAAAATACAAGCAAATGACATACATACATAATAATGTCCAAAAGTACAACCCTGTCCACAGTTCAGCCAATACAAGTGCAACTTCAGTGCTTTGCCTGAAATACCGCAAAGATTCACAAGCAATAATATTATAGAAAATACTGTGCTTCCGGCAGCAGTTTGGGGAAGGCCGTTGTGGTGTCACCGTTTCCTGTGTCAACGCGACAACGCCCTCAAAGCCGGGTCCATAAATAAATGATTTTCCCAATTTGGTGTAGAAGATCCTGATTGGCCTGCACAGAGCCCTGACCTCCACCTAAGGGGGCGACCTCCGGGTCTGTCACGTGAAGCCAACGCCAAAGCGCCTTAAACCTGCATTCTCTCCAACAGCCAGCAATGGGACACATCCGGCTCCAAAAACCAATGGGCGACGTCACAGTGACTACGTCCACTTCTTATATGCGGCCTATGCCTCCACCCCATCCAACACTTTTGGGATGAACAGTCTGAAGCCGGATCTCATTGCCTGGATCCGACCTCGCTAATGCTTTTGTAGCTGAATAGGAGTAAATCCTTACAGGTTCCTAAATAATCTGGAAAGCCTTCAGAGAAGAGTGGAGGCTGTTATAGGAGCAGATTAAAGCATTAGAGACATTTAACAATCACATATGGGTGTAATCATTGGATACAAGGCCTGTCCACATACTTCTGGTCAGTAGTGCACAGGCACAGTTAACTTCAGCTCTTTTCTAAAGTTCGGTCCGATTAAACTGAATAATTATTTAAGAACATAATATCGCACAAACTTGTACTGTAGAATAGTAAAAAAAAAAAAGGGAAATATATCAATCAATCCTAGATTTTTATCAGTAATTCCCAAATATACATTTCCCAAAATATTGTAATAGACCAGGCTCATATTTTAAAGACCTACATTTGGTGGAATGGTGGATTATATGGGTTGAAACATGAAACACAATGGCACTGATTATGCTGCCGTTTCATAGAGATCGCCGCCCTTAACCAGCTCCGAACCTAGAACACGGCCCGGGCCTGACGGCACCCCGGGGAGCTCTCTGGTTTTGCTCCGCAGCTGACAGCTCGCTTCAGCAGCCAGGCATCTTAATAGCGATCAGAGGGTGTCACGACGCATTAATGAGTACCATCACACTGGGAGCATCATGTGTGAAATACGACTGCGTTTACATATTCTGACAAACTGCTACTCTTATTTTCAGAAACAATCGTCTTTCCCACTTGATCCTTCACTATAGCGCGCGCACACACACACACACACACACACACACGAGCCCTTGAATAGTTTCTGACAGTCTACAGATGACAACAGGAAAGGCTTTTGTCACAGACAATTGTTATTAGTTTTGCAGGTATTTGGTCACTAACCAAAGTGTTGGACAAATAAAGATGTTGACCTGATGACGGCCCTGGTAAAAAAGTGAGTGGATTACCAAAGTGCCGCGATATTTCACAGGATAAAATGAAACGTTTGACCTGCTGAAGTGAGTCATAACAATTCATCCTCTGGGCATCATGGAGATCTGTACCAAATGTATTAGGGAAACCATCCAATGGTAATCAAGACATTTCAAAATGTATGTGAAGTTGCAGCCTTAATACTGCAATTTCCTCATTGGGATTAATAAAGTACCCTCCCTCCCTAACCTACTTTGTTACCTATCTACCTTCTTTCCTACCTCCCTCCCTACCTTCCTATCTACTTACCTTCTTATCTACTTACCTCCCTACCCCTCTACTTACCTCCCTACTTCTCTACTTACCTACCTCTCTACTTACCTCCCTACCTCTCTACTTACCTCCCTACCTCTCTA
>CALSBV010011748.1:348077-378479 GCA_943590825.1 Bovichtus diacanthus
TTCCTCCATACTACTTACCTCCCTACCTCTCTACTTACCTACCTACCTCTCTACTTACCTCCATACCTACTTACCTCCCTACCTCTCTACTTACCTACCTACCTCTCCACTTACCTCCCTACCGCTCTAATTACCTCCACACTACTTACCTCCCTACCGCTCTACTTTCCTCCATACTACTTACCTCCCTACCTCTCTAATTACCTCCATACTTACTTACCTCTCTACTTACCTCCCTCCCTGTCTGTAAGCCAACACCAATGTCTACTTGCTTGTGGCTCGAGATAAAAAGTCAGGTCTTATCCTCTGTGGGATTTATCCTGAGGGGAATGTGTCATGTCATATGTAATATTTCATAGCACTCCATTCAATAGTTAGCCAATATCCAATAGCAAAGGCCGCAGAGACTCCAGGTCTTAATTCAATGTTTATTTCTGGGAAAGATGATCTATTCAACAAGTCCCGAAGGCGGCCCTAGGAGGTGGAAGCTTCTCGACAACATGTCACTCATTAGCCTGGCTGATTGCCCTGCTGGTCCTCCAAGCATCAACAACCAGGCAGTCATAACCAGCCACTCTAATTACAGGCCCAAGGTACTGCACCAAATCAACAGTGCTTTGCATATTAGCGCTTGTTTAATTTGACACATACCCCACGCTACCCCTTTTCTCTTCCCATGTTTCATTTCCCAAAAACATGCACACTATATACCTGCCTTTTGTATTCTGGTGAGACTGGAACTGAGACCCTGTTCTGTCTTTAATAAACCAAGCTGAACCTTTAAAGATAATCTGATATATATTTATTTTCCCTCAAATATTGGGAGGAAAACTAGAACTCTTCATATTTGATGCCATTAAGTAGTTTTAAGGCCTCTGAAAATCTGACAGTATGATATGCGTTAGGTATTTGCTTTTTTTCCTGATCTTTATTGCATTTAAATGAGAGGTTTGCGCTGTGTAAAAAATTCAACCCACAACTCCATGTTTTTTTATGATTATCATGACATCAAGTGGTAATATTCCAGATGTATTGTGCATCATTTTATACACATTTCCCCAAGCTTAAACCTGACACATCTGGTATCTTTGTAAACTGTGGAATCTTCACTAAAATAAAGCTCTGTGTATTCTAACAATGTTTGGCTGCACAGCATTCGTTTGAATAATTGGACCATTAGCAGGTCACTGGTGTTTTGAGTATTGTGGCCTCCATTCTTGATTTAAATTAGTCTATTGTTTCTCTTTTTCCTATTGAAGGGAAAGTGCATTGTGCGGCACTAAATAACAGTATGTGAAAATATTCAAATTTGATCGTCTTGTGCTGGTCTGGTTTTTCAGTTTCATAAATGTCTATGCAAAGATGGACGTGCTGTGAAAGATCACACACACACACACACACACACACACACACACACAGAGAGAGAGATGATTGAGCGAGTGCCTCACCTCCTCCCCAGCGTAAGCAGCGTGCCAGGTCGTTCCCTGTGCCCAGTGGGAGGATGGCCACTGGAGGGTGCCTGGCAAAGTTGGCCTTATCTGCAAAGGCAAACACAAACCGATCAATCTTATATTTTTCCAAGTTAAACAATCCTTGAAACAACGGTTTCTAGGACACCTTGGGCCTTATTTTCACCCCTTCGGCCATAGTGTCTATTGGTTATAATAACAGTATAATAAAGCTAACTGTAGAGATCTGAGAACACTTCAATATTGCCACAAAGCCTGAAATGCTACATCCTGTCAGATGATCAGACAGGATGTAGCCAAGCAAACTCTTTATTTGTAATGTCGTTAATAATCCCTCATCGAACATATGTTTTCAGGATTACGGCATGGCAAAGTTTAGCTAGGAAGTCTGTCTGTGATGGATGTGTACAATGGTCAGTTTGTGTGAAATCTTTACTTTAAGGTTTGGCTAATCGGATGGTTTGCTAACAAGATCTCAGTCATTACCTTGATGAGTACAATGTTACTATAACCTCTACAAACAATGGCCCAAACTATGAAAATAAGACCCAAGTTGGGACTGTAGGTCTTTTTTGTTATTAGAATCCGTGTACCTATACAGTCGAGGATCCAGCCCACAGTGCCGTCACCACCACAAGCGAGCACCCGGAAATCAGGGACATCGTGGAAAAAGTTGAGCCTAAGACGACAGAAGATCCAGTAGATTAAACCTACGCATGCAGAAGTGCGTTGTTTAGCCTTATTCTACACAAGGCTTCTCAATCTCAATGTCAAAGTGTATTATAGGTGATAAATCCCTTGATTGGATTTCACAACGGTTGAGACAGGGATTTTTCTAAGCTCTGAATGATTTAATGGCATGAGCTGAAAGGTTGATGGGCAGAGAGACACAAAGGGAGAGGGAGAGAGAGAGAGAGAGAGAGAGAGAGAGAGAGGGGGAGTTTAATCAATGTGAGCCCTCTCCAGCTGTGTTCACTCCTCTCCTTTCCCTAGAAACCATAGTCACAGAGTGCGTGCCCTTCAAAGGGACCTTTAATGTGCGTTGGGACAAAGGTGTCGACAGTAGCTTTCATCTCTCTCCATCATGAGACAGCTGCACACAGGGCACAGACCCCTTTCACACAGACCACCTGGTCCTGCACAGTGACAGCCCATAGACCCTGAAAAACCAAAGTCTACATTCTTAAAATAAATATAAAGTGGTGTTTGTACAGCAAATTCTTTTTTCAGTGTAACAGGTAGCGAGTTGCTCCGGTGATGTGGCGCCACTGAGAAGATGAAAGGTTCACTCAACATCAACTTAAAGGATAAATATGGCGATACGTTTTCCAACTGGAAATAAATCCCCCGAAAGGGCCAACAATCAAGTATGGCTTGATCCTCCTACGTAGCCAAAGCCTGATTCAGCTTATTCCTCTTTGCCACGGAGCTGCATTGTTGTCCGAAAACCATTCAAAACACGCCAATGAGCCGCAAAGTCTGACTGGGAGACTCCGTTACAATGAACATTTGTAGTTTATTTTTGAGTCAATGAACCGTCCTGCTGCTGCCCAGGTGCAGCCCTAAACCCTCAAAGGAAAATAGTCCCCAATAAATGTGTTAATTACAAAAACTACAGGATATTATATGTATAAAATCCTAAATATCCTCCTCAGTGCTCTGATGTCTTGCCAGTGGTCCAGTCGAATGAAAGTAGGTGCTGCATTATTTCTGGATCGGGTCAGAGGATGCAGAGGCCACGAGGCAGACGGCCCTCTCTCATGGACATGCAGAGCGCACCCATCGTATCGCATCCGACCGAAACACTTCCATGCCAACATAACATTTTTATCAAACATCTTTATCTTCTTGTGGCTTTATGTACGACAGGCTAGGAGAAACATTTGCATCGACAAATGGAGGTTTACCTTAAATGGAAGGAGCCGAAACAATGTTTGCAAAGACCAAAAATGCAACAAAATTACTCAGTAAGCTGCCTCTCACCTAAAAGCCAGCTGAGCCTGTTGCTAGGGAGCCCATGGTAACAGTTGTGTAGAGTTCAGCTGAGCGCAGGTTAACAGAGCTTCATTCAGACGCCGTGTGTTTATTTTGTATGCATGTGTTAATATTCACTTGTGAGCCTCTCTCCCCTTTCAGCAGCACCAGCACAACTCTTCCACTGCTCAGCAAAATTACATCACGTCTGCGCTCAGCTGTGTATTATTGGAATAATAGACACAGTAGCACTTGAAAAGATGGAGCCGAGCACGACAAAGGAGCTTATTTGTTAACAATTACTGTGAGTCACTTTCTCTAAGATACTGTAGGAAGGCTAGAGCACCTTACAAATGTATCATGAATGGAAAGAAAACACAACTAAATCCATGGCTATCAACAATAAAGCAAGATTTACCCCAAAGAAAAAGTGAAATAACAATCCCCCCAATGTTTTGCTATTTATTAATTTAACTTGTATAAAGTATAAATATGTGCAATGAACTTTTAAGGAAACAATTGCCTGGAAGATGAAAGAAAAATGTACAGAGGATAAACAAAAGTGACAAATATTACATTATTTTTTACCTAAAATCCTAGTGGTGATAAGTCATGACATTTAGGGCAGTCCTGTTTAATGCCTATTGAAGTATCACTGAAAGGGCTCAGATCACAATTTCTTTTGCAGTGTCAATATCACATAAGAATAAACAGTGTTTATGTTTGACACCGCATTTCCACTAAGTGCCGTCATTGGGTCTCTTTTCCTACAATTGAGGGCAGCAGCTCTGCTGGTTGAGAGAGAGAGAGAGAGAGAGAGAGAGAGGGAGGGCGAGAGGGCGACAGGGAGCAAGAGAGCGACAGGGAGCGAGAGGGAGCGAGAGAGAGCGAGAGAGCGACAAAGAGAGAGTGAACAGACAAGGGAGGAGAGAGATTCCCACAATCCCTTCACCTTTAAGGTAAAGCATTTACAGCCCTTGAGCTGCGTCGGGCATTTTTCTTCCCTGAATGGACAAAAAGATGCAACAGCATTATAAAGTACAAGCTGTGCTCTGCTCTGACATATGGGTGAGTGTGTGTGGGTGTCAAGAGGTCAAATGCACAGCACGGCAGTAATGCAGTGTTCCCATTCCCCTTCACCGACCTCCACAGGTTAGTCTGACATGAAGGAAAGAGGTTGTCTGACAGCACAGCTCCCTGACTGAACAATAACCAACTGTACTTTATATTCACAATGTCCTTTTCATTCTGAAACACAAACCCCTGACGCATCGTTTAAAATGTGTTTTTTTATGCGTGCGTCTGGCTCTGTGTATAAATTCTTTATCCACATAAAGATGGCTCCTTTTGTTTTGGTAAAGAGGCTGGTGCAGATATACGAATCCCTGGAAGGGTACATGGAGGGTAAAAAGTGAAAAAAAAAAAAGTTTTGTAGTTTTTCAAAAACGTTTTTCATGTACAGTATAAAATAAAGTATTTACGGGTCAGTTCGGCACAAAGGAAACAACATAATGATTTTGAGTTGCTACAGTGGTTAACTGCAGGTCCGTCTGCGGAGTGAGGCCGAGCAACTGGTGCGCTACCTAGCAAATGTTTTTCTAAATTGTGGTCTGAAAAAGAGTACATTTATTAAATGCGGTGCCCCATATATCTATTTTACAAGCTACTGTAGCTGTCGTAAGGACCCTAAATGAAAACATTTTGTGAGGTATTGGATATTGATTTTTTTTTCAAGTCCAAGCTTTTTACATGAAAATTAAGTTGTTTTTGACATCCAAGCTTTTTTCAAGAAAATTAAGTTTTTTTGACATTCAAACTTTTTCATGAAAATTAAGGTTTTTTAAAAAAAATGTTTTGCCATGAAAATTAAGTTTTTTTCACATTCAAGCTTCTTTCAAGAAAATTAAGTTTTTTTTTGACATTGATGCTTTTTTCCTGAAAATTTTTTTCTTTTTTTTTTTCAAACACACAAAATCACTTTTTGTAGCTGCTGAATCAGCTGATGCACCTTGACTGTCGCGTCAGATTTCATTTTATTTTACTTGAGCCATCGATCCATCTCGTCAGTTGACGCTCAAATTGACCGCGCAGATAATTTATGACGTAAGATCGTAAAATGAACCCACGTAGCTACGTAGCTATGCTACATCTATGCTGCACTCTATACTAGTCATTTTTAAACAGTTTGAGAAACACTTTTGAACTTATAATATATTCATTTAAAATATTTTACCAATACACTCACTGACCAGTAGGCGTCACTCAGGGGTCACTCACGGACCACCAGTGGTATCTATCTATCTCCCTCTATATCTATCTCCCTCTATATCTATCTCCCTCTATATCTATATCCCTCTATATCTATATCTCTACAGACAGACAGACAGACAGACAGACAGAGAGAGACCTTGGACAGAGACGGTTGTTCTATCAATTTACCGACATAGAAAAGAGCAACAAAGCGATGAATACAGCAGACTTACCCCACCATCGGCCCCCCCTGATCCAAACTGTACACCTGCCTGGGGTTTAGTAGGTACCTGAACTTCCTCAGTACCCTGGAAGAAGAGAGAAAAACTCAAGTAGTTAGAAATCTAATGAGCATCCATGGAGTAAATTGACCAGCATACGCAATATGCCAATTATGACATCAGACTTTTACAAGTTGAATGTTCCGGATTATAAAAAGCGTGTTTATCTATATGTGAGAAGAATGAAAAAAGGTTAGTAGCTCAGCCTCTCTAGGCCCCTACACACTGTGACACATCAGCAATCTTGCAGGTTTACTGCATGTCACTCTGTGCTGGATGGGTATAATAAAATCTTGGTTGCAACCTGTGTCAAGACAATATTATTTTTATGGCACGTCAGATGGTGCAATAAATGTCTGGTGAATCGTAGCGATATGATAGAGACACAAAAATGCAAGCAAGAGACATGCCATCAACTCTCATCATCCATCTTTGCTGCTCTCATGACGCTACCTTTTTCTTTTTTAATGACCAAAGAACCATCACATTTTTCTCTTTCACTTTTGCCTCGACAGCACCATTTGCATGATGTTCAGAATCCTTTAAACTCTGCTGGAACAACTTGCTGGGTCCATCTTTATAAACTCATGTCGTGCAGACAAACTTTTTCAACTGCTGTATATTTAAATATCTGAAGTCGAAAGTGTCCAGAGATATAAAAAAACTGCATGTACGTCGGGTTGATTTTCATGGAAATGAACATCTAGAATATGACATCTAATTAAATGGTGCAGCCATAAAAAAAAATTGGGTTTGACTATTTAACGTAGTGCAAGCGTCATATAGCTTCACTGAAGGTGTGTGAAGTGACTTCTGTACAACCTCTACGTGCATCTTAAATAATCCCTTCTGCTGCCTGAAATGTACAGACATAATCATTTCAGAGATCAGGAAGAGGAGGCATAGCATAAGAGAGAGACGAAGAAGAGGAGAGTTTTAGTTTGCCTGCTCTTCACTCTTTCATCTCTAACATCTCTTTGCTCTCACATACTGTCGGCTGCTGCACGTCGACTCAGCAGTTTCCTGTAACCTTGTGAGGGTTACATAAAAATGCCCATTGAAGCCTGCACAATCGTCCTCAAGCACATCTCATGAAGGCAATTTTACTGGCTGATTATATGCTTGTACTTTACAACAGGAGGCTAGTCAGTCTATTACATTAGACTAAATTCAATATATTAAAAAGTGAATAGATGCCTCAGCATTCATGTTAGAAATCTACGCGTACATGAGGGACTTTAATACGTTTTGTATTAATCAGTGAATAAATCTGTTGAAACTTACAACATGTATGTAGTGCAGAAGCTACTTCTGATAAGTTTATTAATGCTAAGGACCAAAACCTCCATCAACAAGACGATTATCTCCTCCCACAGACACTACAAGTTACATTAATGCACATCTTCTGTACAATACTACCCTGCAATTTTAATTCAGAATTTTTTTTATTTACATTTTTTTTTTTACAGTAATTTGTCATATTTTTTCATTGGCATATTCATGTTTTTCGTAGACATTTTTTTTTTTATCATTTTATTTTATTTGTTTATTTTTTATAATAGTTCTTTCATTTTCAATATTTCCTCTTATTTTTCCATTTTAATTTATTTCATTGGGTTTATGTATGCACCAATAGACCAATGAAAATTCATTGTTTGTGAAAAAAAACAAAAAAAACACAACTACTAATTCTGATTCAATCAAACTATGTTATGAAACTGAAAGAAAACCTTTTTTTTTTTCCCACACAGACAAAAATAGCAAATACAATAGCCTCTGGTTTCCTGTTCTAAATTACGTTTTTGTTCTTGCAATGTCTATTGATATATAATCTTTTCCTTTCTGATGGTAATAAAGAGGGTTGCTAAGGGAATGTGTCAGGCTGAGGCAGAGCAACAGCATGTAGAGTCCTCGTCGTCTATTAAATGACAGCATTCAGAGGGACAGCGGGGAGGTGCAGAACACACAGTGCCCTCTGACAGAAATCAGTTTCTCTAAGAGTGCAGTAATTTTCAGATAATGGCCCGAAAACCCCCGCAGAATAGTGTTATTAAATCATTCTATATCTGGGTCCCAGAGTTCCCTTTCTCACTACTTCCACCACATGTAGATCCTGTAAAACACTATACTTAAAGCTCACAACACAGTTTTTGTTGTCCTGCAAGAAGACACAGATCATCACAGCTTGCAGTAATGAGGTCCTCTTGCCCAGAAGAATGTTTAAAAAAGTTAATAAAAAAATAAATTAAAAAAAATAGTTTTCCAAAGTCACAAAAATTTTTTAAAAGTCAATAAATAAATTGTTAATGTAAGTGTTTGTATGGAGAATAATATTTACCCAGAATTAGAAAAAAAGGGAAGATTTAAAATTTCAAGAGAAAGTGGAAAATAAATTATATTATTTTTCTGTACTAATCCAACCATAATTAAATGTTAAAAAATGTACCAAAAAATCTAATTATATTGGAATTGATATTGAAACGATAAAGGAATATGACAATAGGATACAAATGGAAAATTACATTTTAAAAAAAAAGAGTCTTAAATAAAAATGATAAAATAAGGGCTTTAATGCAGAAGCCTACATTGACATGGGTAATGGATAATATGTTAACGATAATAGTAATATATCTTAATTATATATTTTTTATCCTAAATCACTCACCACATGTTGAAAAAGAAAACCACACATTTATGATTGATTTCTTTTTAATGCTTTCACCCATATCTAAAAAATGATAATACCTACACCTAGCACTAATTATCTTTGACTTAAATAAACAGGTTTCAAATCAATCAACCTTTATTTATACCCTGTATGCCTGGTCTGCATGCTGCAGTAAATGTCAAAGACAACAGTAGAAAAGCAGCAGATGGGCGTTGGGAACTTACCGCTCCCCCTGTCTCCCTCCACTTTTGGGATTGACCAGGACCAGGAGCGGGTGAGTACCTGGGAGAGGGGTGATCTGGAGACGGGACGGAAAAAACAGTCTCAGGCATCTGCTAACCAGCTTTGTTGTGGTCACTTCAACAACCTGCAGGATGGACTTGCATACCTGCAGTGCCTGTCCGTCTCCAGGGGAGAATTTGAAAGTCTGATTGATGTCGTCAGGGCTGGTGCTGGGTGGCGACTCCCCCTCGCCACGCTTCACCACAGAGTGACGGTCCTGTGAAAGGAGGTGGATTGTTATTGGTACACAGGTGCTCCACAGAGGGCCAGGGGTCTCATTTACTCTACTCGGATTCAATAACAAAGAAGAAAACTGTGCACTCAAAAATATCCTCATTTCTAAAACTACCTGCATTCTCTATATAAATAAAAAATGAGCGTCAAGTATTCTGAAGAATATGGATAGTATCCATATAAAATCAGCTTGTCAATGAGGTATTTGTGAGGAAAATGTAGAAGTCAGTCCACAAACTGACTTCTAGAAGTGTGAAATTGAGGCAGGTGTTTGGTGGACGTGATGGTCCGATATGACTCGTTAGAGGAAATCTGTTGCATGGCGGCGTGTCACTACTGCAACCAGTGCATCAATACACACATTCTACAACACCCATCCAGGTTACAGGGGCAGCAGGCTCAGCAGCATAACCTAAATGTCCTACTTGTCAATATATGATCCCTCCAGTGTATATGTATACATATATATATATATATATATATATATATATATATACACACTGATGTAATAAACTCTTTATGATTTATGTACCAATGTAAACACAAGCAAGGTGCAGATAAAGTTTATCTACTGTGGAATCATCTTTGACCCCTGAAAAGAAGCATCAAATATATTCGTAGAAACTTTCCGCTCGTCGATATGGTTTAAAAATTCAAAAAACAAAAATATAGCTTAAAATGATCGTGCTGTTAGAATTGTGTTCCGTGTTTTAAGTGAATAACGCAGAAGAATGTGGCGATGTGTCGGGATCGTGCCGAGCTGCAGATGAACAGTGCTTTGAGTTGCAAGCAGTCCACAACAGGTACAGCTCAAACTAATGCAGTCTAATACGAAGGTCCTGCAATAAATCCTCCCTCCATGAAGGTTATAATATTCTAGACAGGCGTTTATTTACGATCAGTTTACAGGCTACAGTTTGTGGTGCTGCTGAACTGTATTGCATTACAGTTACACCCCCCCCCCCCCCCCACACACACACACACACATTTGTATCAGTGAGGGTATGCTGAATAACAGGAATACCCCACTCTATAATACAACCACAAACTGCAACCTCCAAAATGATCATAACCTCCATAAAAAGCAGGAACTATTGCAGGACTGTTGTATTAAATGTACCCGATAAACTGGCAACCGAGTATATATTTTAAATTATGTTTTTATTAATATTTTTGATACACCATCTGAGTCCATGACACGTCAATAAGGAACCTATTAACTTTTTTTTTTTAAGCAACCCTCGATTGTACAGCAACAACTGTGCAATCTGCTTACGCATTCTGGAAAATATATATATTTCTTTGTGAATTATGTAATAACCAAATGTTTTTTTCTCCTTCTTCTGTGGAATCAAACACAGTCTCGGCTGTACATATGTGCAGCCTTGTATGTGGACAGCTGAGGGAAAAAAAGCATCCTCACCAAGACAACAGGGCAGATGTACGAGGGCAACAGTGTGTGGTCCCTCAAGGCGCCTCCATCACACTCTGGCTTCACATTAGATGCACACTTATTATGGAGCTACGGAGGAGAGGAGAAGCAGAAACAGAAGAACTGTGGGCGGAAATCCATCTGTGAGACTCGAGGAAAATCAAATCGTTCCCAGTATGAAACGCTTTTCTTTTGAGGTTGTTCACCCTGTGCTGTATGTTTGACAGGACATACCGTATCCATCAAAAGAAAAGTTGTCCTTCAGTATTTACATGCAGATTCATTTCCAAACTAAGGTGAGAACGACGGCTGTGTGAGGTTGAGAGTTTGGCCAGCAGGAATAATGTTGCAACTAAACTCCAAGTCAGTGGTGACATCTAGTGGATTTGAAAAGCAATGCAAAGTAAGAATGTACAAAAGGTGTGTAAGTGCTTGTATTCATCACATTATGGGGACATGGGCTGGCTGATCCCTAATAAAGCAAATCATTACATTTTAGGCTCAAGGTTTGGTTAACAGTTGTGGTTAAGGTTAGACTCCAGGGAATGAATGTACACCTAGCTTCCTAGCTAAAAGCTAATGCAGTCTAAAACAACAGTCCTGCCATAAATCCTCCTTTCATGAAGGTCATAATGTTCCGTTTTTATTTAAAACTGTTTGTGGTGCTGTTGAATTGTTCTGCGTTATACAGAGATGTGTTTCTGCTGGACAAAGTAATAGAAACATCTGTCAGTACAACACTCATACAGTTGAATCTGTTAAACAGTTTTGACAAAAAACGAACATTATAACCTACATGAGCAGGACTGTTGTATTAGACTGCATTAGTTCTAGCTCGGTGCACTTAATAAACTGGCAACTGAGTGCAAGTCAATGCAAAGAGTTCCTACAGCTCAAGTTAGATTCAAGACTTTTTAAGACTTTTTTTTTAAGACCAACTTTGGCCATAAATAAAATATGAGTGTTGTTCTATCCCGACTGTCAATGCGACAGGCATTCGGTGAATTATTTTAAAAGAAATAGGTCAACAATTATTTTTGAGATTTTAAAATTGCAACGTCAGAAAGAAACAATTCATAAAATCCTACTTTTTAATGGAGACATGGGTATTTTAAAAATGTTTTTGACAAATTAGATTCAAGACATTTTAATACCAATCAAGGCCTTCTTTTTAGATGAATGAATTGCCTTTTAAGACTTGTTAAGGCTCCGCGTGAACCCTGATGCAATGTCCCGATGTGTGTCTGTAAGAGTGAGAGAGAGCCAGATTTTATAATGGCCATAACTTCATAAACCCTTTTAATATGTCGTGCACTAGAAGAAGGGTCAACTATAAAAACAAAACAATAATACTCTGCAATTAATCTATCGATACTATTACGAACTGATAATGCTTTTCTGTTGGTCAATACAGGGTGTGATATATGGCCGCTGCAGATGTAAGAGTTATGCGTCTACATAAGGCAGCTACTCACAGTGATCTGACACCAGACACAGTGCAGGCCCGTCAGGCCCTGGTAACACTTGATGCTTCTGTGGCAGCGGTCGCACTTGGTAGGAGAGTTACCCTCCATCCAAACATGCTGCATAGCCTGGAGGCCAAGAGACAGGAAGTCAGCGTTTAAAGTTATACATTTAGCATTTTAACAATTCCACCTGGCATTCTTAATTAGTCACGATGTAGATACAAATGTAGGGTTTAGGTTTTAATGCATCAGTATTGGAAACAAATGCAACTATGATGATTAAAAAAAAAAACCTGAACCTCCCCAAACCCTATTTATCTTCATTAAAAAGGAGCTAAAAACAAGTTCAGGACATTTGACAGCGGAGACACTTGGTGGATAAAGAGCAAAATATTATTTTGTTGCCGTTGCAAATCACACAGATGACTTTATTCTTGTAAACACACATGCTGATTTTGAACTGTGAGAACCATCAACGATCACTTTCACCATCGATTAATCTGGAGATTATCTTTACAATTCATTGTAAAAATAAAAAAAAGTCAGAAAATAGTGAAAAATAACTATAACAAGTTCAAATAGGTCAAATCTTCAAAGGGTGTGTTATAACTGAGTAATTTACAAAGAGAAAAGCATCAAATTCTCAAAATGTTTGAGAAATGACTTAAACAGTATTAAAGGATTTATTATCCATCAAGTTTCAAGTTATTTATTGTCGTTGGCTTTGAACATCTTAGATCTCAAGCTCGCTCCAACAACGCTCATCCAAATATGTAGAAAAAGGAAAATCAACGCAAGTACATTCAACAAAAAAAATAAAATAAATTGGCTCATTTCATTATAGAATAAATAAAAACAAACAAAACTGGAAGAGCACTTAGATACAAGGACCTCCGCCAAGGCCAAATGCCCCGTCTCACAATGTCAACACTAAGTGAAACATCATTTGTGTATCTGTCCCATGATTCAGATCCGCTCCAAATTTTAATGGGTTTTTTTTCCTCGACACACGCCACATCCTTCCACCAAGTTTCTTTAAAAATCAGTCCTGCTCGCAAGCAAAGAAACATAATTCGAAAAACATAACCTCCTTGGCGGCGGTAATAAAAGCAAATTGACAGGAAGGGTTTTTTCTTTTTTTTTTTTCTCTTCCCAGAGGCCTGACGCAAGTTTTGGCCATAACCCAGAACTGAAGAAAAAGTACAAAGCTCGGCAGACCGTAATCAACATGTGACCTGAGCTGGAGAAACGACTCTAAAGAGCATAATAAAGCTACAAGACGGAGGATGTTGGATAGATTACAAGCCTTGCATGACCTCACAGACCATCCCATGATCCTCGCTGCCCCGTTGAACATCCGCTGAAAACAGCCTGGTCAGTGTTCCTGTCCCATCCCCCCGTCATCAGCCCTGTCATGTGCAGAATTTACTCTTTCGTGCATTGTACTCACGTTGGTGTGTCTACGTGACTTGGCGTAGGTGCTGATGCAGGCGGTGATGTCTTTGGACACACAGCGCTCGTGCACTGTGTACTTGCATACTGTGGAGAAAACAGCAAGAGACTTCTTACTGGTCCCGTCTCGAACGAACAGACAAAACTAAAAACACGGCTCGCATTTCAATACACGAGTACATGCGATCAACTGGGACAATAACACCACCTTCGAACTACTCCCCAGCAGAATTCAATCAATAATGAAATTATGCACAATAAAATTGTTGATTTATTTTAATTTTATTCTTTTTTTTTTTTTTTTTTTTTTAAATGATGACCGCCAGGACTTTTAATTGAAAAACAACATCGACTCAGGGAGGCACTCAGACACAACAAACAACTTAAATTTGAGTCGGATGCAGGCGGGAATAAAGGGGAAAAACAGATAAAGACGGAGGAACAGACAGCAATATACCGACAGACAGGAAAGGATGAAGAAATGGAGACAAGGACATGTAAACAGACAAACAGGCAGACAGGGAGACTCACAGGAGCAGCAGAGGCCCTGCTTGCGAACTCCGAGCAGCATGGTATGGCAGTAGTTACAGTAGGCTGGCTTGTTGAAGTGTTTCAGACGCCACACATGCTGCCCATCTTCCTGTACATTCTAGGTGGAGACAACAAAAGGATGAAGCGTCTAAACTATCTTTTTTAGTGGCTTTTCGTCCTACGAGTTTGGCTGTTATCGTTGCCACAAACAATGCAGAGGACTCTCAAATGAACAACAACCCATGCACGTTCTCAGAGCACTGTAATGTTTTAAAGCAGCTCACATTAATTAGATTAGATTACTGGGACGACAAAATGCACTTTAGCGTCCAACCGGTCTAATGTAATCTAAATGCAAAAAGCAGTAAAGTGCAGAGTCAGGCAACAGTACAGTAAGGCCTGTGAAGATGTATAACAGGGCAGGGACAATTTTAACAGTAAGAAAGGTGTAACGATGAATTAAATACCGTGATGATAATCTGTGAAAGGTAAAGTATGCGGCCATTATGCCCCTGTTTAGCAGTAACTGACAAAATAAGTGTTTCTAACTACAGTGTACACAGTAAGGCCAGACTGATTTTTATCTTATTATACAGTACAGTTGGTAATCAACAGAAATTTTCTGTATATAGATGCATAAAAAAATATTTGCGGCCATTTAGAAGTAGTGTCCCGCCAGAGAGCACCGACTGTGGAAACACAATGGAAACTTGTACTGTGCATTTGTGCTTCTTAACACATGAAACCATTTTTTTTTTTTTTAAAAGACATCCTGTGACACAAAGGAGGTATGTGTTGTTTGCAATGTTTAAAATAATAAAAACCTCAATAACCTCAACAGAAAAAACTGAAGAAAAAAAAGGTGAAAGCTTTGAACTCAAGATGTCAAAAAAATAGAAAAAAAGAACATCAGGTGAACAAAAGTGAGATAGCGTGTGAAGACAAACCACCCAGTCTAACCAGTGCATACACACAGTCCAATACGTACTGTTTCCATGCCCAGCAGGACCAGTAAAGGGATGGTGGTGAGGCCTCCTCTGATCCACTCCTCCAGTGTGACCGTCCCATCTCGGTCGTAGTCGATCTCCTCCATCATCTCCTTCAGTATCTAAAGTAGCAAAGACACACGTGGACGTTAAAACCAGAAGTCAGAGGCAGGACAACGGCTCTGTGTATACAGACAGAAACGTCAAAGACTGAATACTGAATACTCTAATGTTACATAAAGGACTTTTAGTAGTTCATAACAGACGAGATACTACGACAGGGAAACAGGAAATTAGATATTAGTCTTGTGAAATAAATGTATTGTGCATTGTCCCGTTACATAAATAATGAAATAAATGCACTTTTATTTGTTTATTTAAAAACATTACAATTTAAACAGACAGACAAAAAGTGCATCTTTAGTTTTGATACTGTTTTATGATAGAGGGTAATAATATACCAGGGTGTTCACCTCGAGTCACAATACAAAGCAAACGGTTTGAAACAGTGAATGAAAACAAACTACGATTGTATAAAGTGTTATTTATATAAAAAAAAAGAAAAATTGCAAAAAACTTGTGTTTTCAGTTTCAAGTTTTTGTTACAGATTTTGTTGCAAAAAAACAAAAAAAAAAAACAGATAATACAATCCTTTAAACACATTTATATTTTTTTCTAGAGAACAGGTGCTAACAAGCCAGTTGTTTGTCTTTGTAACACTTTGCTGAGAAATCTGTTTCAAGATATTTTGCAGTTGTTATTTTCTACCTTTTTTGGACCTAAAACCCACTTACTGGGTGTCACTGGAGGATTCGGGTGGTGTAAAGGGTGAGTTAATAATGACAAACCTTCACTGACGGGCCTGTTTACATTTCTCTCCACAGTTTCTGCTTCAGACTTTATTGCTTTGCTCACCGGTCGGAGTTCTGTTGAATCCCACTCCAGATACTCCGCCACGTGCACCATCTGATTGATGATGCGATCTAGCTCCTACGAAAAAGAAAGACGAGACATCTGGGACAAATAGATCGTAGCTTTCAACGCTTGTACGTCTCAAACGTGGATGGCAGGCCTAAGAAATGCTTTACGTCGACATTAAGGTCAAGGGTCAGTAAAGTGAAGTCCCTGCATGTACAGTACAGAACATATTCACAGGAGAGATTATCTGTGTATGTGATCACTTCAGCAGCTGAACAGAACCCTTTACAGATGACCTCATGTAAACACAACCGCTGTCACCCAGTGTTCAGGTGTCTATTCTTAGAGCTGCTGCATGCAAAGGGCAAAGAAAGAGACATGGAGGGAGGGGGGGGGAGAAAAGAGAGGGAGATACAAAAGAGCCACTCACCGAGCTGTCCAGAACCCCGTTGCCGTCTGTGTCGTACAGCCGAAACATGACTAGAGGGAAACGAGAGAACAGAGATCCCATGAGGACTCGGATACCGCCACATAAATGAGTCGCTCTTGGAAGCTGTAACATTTGTTCTTGGACTCTCTCCAGATGGCCACAGGGTTAAAGAAGTGGAGCGTGGCGCTTCTGCGCTGAAGCGTGGGGACCAGTTAGCAGAGATTAGCCTCGTCAGTGTGCGCCAATATAGCCTCAGTCACCAAGGAAGTCAAGTGGGCAGAGCAGGGCTTAAGTATGTCACTGACCTTGCCCTGTGTGGGATGTGTAGCCACCGTATCTAAGGCCCCGAGGGAAGGAGGGGACGGCCTTATTACTCCTGCTGTCAACCTGAGCTGACATGAGAGCAGCGGTGCTCTGGGCCTGAGCACATACACACATTGCGTACGACAGGTACTTCTACTCCCGCCCCATCCCCATCACTCACACTCCAGCTTGTCCTCCGGGGTCCCCCTCTCCAGCAGGGAAAGGTAGCAGACGATGTCCTTGAGAAAAACCACCTGGGGCGACGGCAGGGGGGGGGCTTTCTGGGGCGACGGGCTCCTCCGCAGTGACAGATGCTTCTCAGAGCGGCTCCTCTCTGTTGATGGTCAACACAAGTTTTTAAAAGATACTCACAGTCACTCTTTGTGCACCACTGTGGTTCCTCTGGTGAAATAAACACATAGGAATAAAGCAAAAGCACCAGTAAATTACACGTTCAAATATTAGCTGGACGGCGTTGGGGAACTCTGATCCCAGCAGGTAGAGACAGAGAACACAGAACAGTCTGCACAGCGCAGGCAGAGGATGGAGATGCCACCACTACATGACGAGATTAGCAGCACCTCGATGTTAAAGTCTAATAAATGCAACATTATGATACACTTAAATGACATTTTTACATAAAGCCACTCAAAATAAACTTCATATACTATTACCGTTAATCATAATTAATCAAACACAAACAAGGACTATGAACATTTATTAGATTTAATTCACTATTCATTTGCATAACGCCTAAAAACGCTAACTGGGGACATTGGTACAGCAAGACTCAGATTCCATGTGATGATTATCTTCATTTAAGATTGTCGTCAGCAGGTCACAAAACACATCACGGAGGTAAAAAAAAATTATAAAAATGAACGGCTGTGTTTACTTTATCCTCTAATATTAACTCAATCGGTTCACTTTTGGCTTTGAAAGGTTTTCTAATTTTATCTGCAAACATTAAATACCAGCAGTTGCAGTTGAATGTCATCCATTAATAAAGTGTCAGATCTCACACCTGCCTGAAAAAGTTTAGATATTTACATAGTTTAGATATTTATATAATTTAGAAATATGTGACATTTTGCAGGCGAAGGCCAGGGGACCCCCGACCCCTGTAGGCCCGTTCAGTACTCCGCCCATGCTTGGAGTTAACCTCACCTGGTGAAAGTTTGGGGGACACCGGCGACCTGGCCGGAACCGCGTTGGGGGTCAGGGCATTGCTGCTGGCCTCGGAGGTTTTGACCTGGGTGCAGGGGGATCGGTGGGGCCCCCCAGGTGTATGGGCCCCTTTACCTGAACGCTGCGAGGAGGAGCGGGACGAACATGGGGAGGTGGTGGCTGCTGAGCCCGCTGTGGTCATCACACCGGAGTGCTCCGGTGTGTGCCGGCCCATCGCAGACAGGATGCTTTTACCATTCATCCCTGTGGGGATGACGAGACACAGAGGG
Source organism: Bovichtus diacanthus (assembly GCA_943590825.1). Taxonomy (NCBI): domain Eukaryota; kingdom Metazoa; phylum Chordata; class Actinopteri; order Perciformes; family Bovichtidae; genus Bovichtus; species Bovichtus diacanthus. The sequence continues at coordinate 366,212 of CALSBV010011748.1, forward strand.
AAAGAAAGGAGGAAATAAACAGGAGGGCAATCCAGGCACAATACAGGAACAAGTTACAACTATGAAGGAAATATTAAAAGCCTTTATTGTAGTGGCTGAATCATTTTAAAAAAGCCAACATGTTTGGACCACTGTAGGTCTTCGTCAGCGCTTTTAACAAACTGTTAACATGCGCGTGGCTTCGCCTACATAGTGGCAATAGACGTGGATGTCAACATGACAGGTGAAACAAGTTGAAAATAATGAAAGAATGCAAAATAACATGGAGGTGAGACTACAAAGAAAACATTGTTAATGGATGATAGGTACCCACAACCCAGGTTTTAACATAGGAATAACAAAAGAATATTTATTTTAAGTCTATATTCTCGTTGAGACCAGGATACTTTAACGCTTCCAGTCGATGGATCCAAAAAGCTAGATGGGGGAAGCAACTTAAAGAAATACTGTAAAACTTCACAACTACACTACAAATGAAATAAAAAAAAGGTTTTAAAAACTCAGGCTGCATAGAGTGACGGAAAGCTGATCAAATTGCAACACTGCGTTAAAACCTTTTCACAGATACCATTCACAAAAGCATCAAGTCACCCACTGATCCACAGGCAAAATACTCTGAACTCACATCAGCATAACAAGAGCAAGACCAAAAGCAGGAAGCAGGAGGTTACAGCCAGCAGGACTCTTGTCCCATTTAAAGGTGACACCCCCCTAATGAGATGGGCTACTCGGCCTGCTCCGGTACCTGTAATGGGGGCACAGGCCACTTCAGTCTGAATAGAGATGCCTGCGTCAATGGAGCGGGCTTCTGCGGCCAGTCGTCGCGTCGAGGAGGAAAGACAGCGGCAAGAATGAGTGAAGAAAAAGAACTCTTTATGTTCTGTGTGTGTGTATATATATATATATATATATATAGTATCTGAGAACAGACAAGGACTGTTTACAGAAACCACATGGGTTCAAAACAATAAGGCATTTATTAGGAGACAACATGAAGTATACGAGTAAAAATCAGAAAAACAGCCCTATTTTTGGATCCGTAAAGAACAGAAAACTAATGTTCCGATGCATCACAATGGAGGCCTGTGTTATATGTTAAGAGGCAGAAGACAGAGAGCACCACATTAAATATAGCAAAACATTTTTATTTTTTAAAATGTCTTTCATCTGACTTGACGCTTCGGTCTACTGGTGGAAAATAAATGTCGCTACAGCCATTAAAAACATCTGAGGATACTGAAGGATTCATTCAGTACAGAAAGCAGCTCCATCCAGACTGCTTCACGCCATCTTATTCAAGATGGCCACCAGGTGTCAGTGGAGGCTCTATCAGCTCAACCCTACACACACACACACACACACACACACACACACACACTGAAGCAGCAGCAGAATCCACAAAGTTTTTCATAAATTTTTTTTTTTTCAATGATACTTGCATTTGGGCTTTCTGAGTCAGACTCTATCCATCTATCTATACACACACACACACACACACACACACACACTATACCACTGTTCATATAACTGCCTGTGTACTTTGTTTGTAGGATCAGAAAGGATATCCACTAGGAGCAGATAAAGGCAGAATAATTCCTGTCTGAAAAGGGAATATCTGGATGTATAAATTACATATAATTGTAATATTAGTTCCTTCGATTTTTTTTGACAACTTACATGACAACTGGACACGACATTATATATAGATATATATAACATATATAATATATATCATAGATATATATAATATATATTATAAGTAGATTACATGGCTGTAAAGTTTTGATCACAGCAGAAGAAGCAACAGCATCGTTGCAGATGGTTTAAGGCAAGTGAGATTTTTTTTTTTTTTTTTAATACGTGCGGCATTTGGTCAATAATAAAAAAAATTGTTGATTATACCAATTATTTTGAGATTTCACAATGCACCGTCAGACTTATGTCTTAGCATTTTAAAAACGTTTTAATTGAAGACATTTTGATAGCACTTAAGGCTTCAGTGCATTTCAAGGATCTTTTAAGGATAAAATAAAAACAGCCTGAAACAATAAGTCGACGTATCAATTAGTTCATTGACAGACAGATTAACCAGCAACTATTTTGAGGAAATATCCTCTGATTTCAGCTTCTCATGATTTGCTTCTTTTACTTGTCCTGTACGACAGCAAACTGAATATCTTCAGGACGGATTGTTGGTTAAAATAACCTTTATCTTTAAGATGCAACATGTAAGGCTTTGTAAAAAAATAAAAATAAATAAATAAAAAGGCCCTTTTCACTTTTTTTCTGAAAAAAACAAAATGAATCAGTTAATTGTGGAAGTAATTGTCACAGTAGCCACTAATGGATATACTTGTTAGTTAGCCATAAAACGTCCCCCCAGAGACTGCACCTTCACCTGCGAGACGTCACCTCAACAATGCAAGCGATTGGTTTTTCGTAAACTTTTTCAAGAAAACTCCACACCCACCTTTCATGTTTGAGGACCCCTGAAGAAACGCATTTATCAGATCATTTACGATGAAGACCGAGTGGACGGCTGGCAGAGCGATAAAGCAGACCAACAACAAACGAGCTGGGACCCTGCGAGTCTCGGGCGGTGCTGCTACTCAAAGCGACATGCTGTCATTGACATTTGGCCTTCCTACACTTGTTGCCTCTAACTTTTACAAGCACTTTACCCAGAAATAGATTTCCAATTCGACAGTCCATCTGTCTCCTCAGCTGCTCCGCACTGAGCAGCAGACAGGCCGACTCCGGTGCCAGGGCCCACGCAGCCCTCATGGACGGATGGAGGCAGACACAGTTTACACCTGGAGTAAAGTGCAAATGATCTACAACACCTGAAGGAGTTCTGTCTTCTGCTCTGGTCCGCGTTGAAGTCGATTGAAATCCGTGTTTGCCGAATTTGCCCGTCTGCGTGCCTATGCGTCGGTGTTTATCTGCTTGTTATGTTGTTTTTTACGTTCTTGCTGCAACGAAAAACGGCGTAAATATCGCAGATTTTGCGAAGAGACAATGCGTCCTCTCCGGTGTCTAACATTGACCCTAACCTCAACGACCTACGAGTGAAAAAAGGCCAGCCGATCAAATGGTTTGTGTCATGCCACATTTCTTTTGGAAAGATGTGACGAAGATTTGGATTATTTCAAATTGAATTTGCACGGATGAAACGGCAGAGTAGGTGTAACAGCGGATCAGTGCTGTGCATCATTCTCTGACACAAGCAAACAGCTGAATGCACTTACATGAAAAGTTATGGATTATAGCGGTCGGTTGGTGTTAACAGATGCAACTGTACACATGCAAAACAGCCTACCCAGTAAACTTGTTCCTGCACGAGACTGATCGGGGGAGCCGCCTCCTGTCTTGCTCTTGAAGGAGGTGAAGAGGTGCTGACACAGCTCCTCTGGGATGTCATTCTCCAGGTAAGTGGCCATGAAGAGCTGGAAGCCCTCATAATCAATGGGCTGCATGGGGAAGGAAAGAGCCACAAGGTTATGAACAGAATTACAAAGGTACGCTTGTGAATTAAGTGCACACCAACCATGGATGGACAGATTTATTTAAAAAACTTTTTCTTTTTTTTTTCTTTTTTTTTTACAAGAGACAAGAGAAAAATTACGTGATGGACATCAAGTTGATCTGCCCTGAAATGAAAGTATGCATTTTAAGTGACATGCCAGTATCTTCCTAAAAGTAACGGCTGAATGACAATACGGTTGGAAGCCACTAAAGTGATAGAGATACATTATAAATAGATTTTATTGTAAGACTTTAAAGTAGGTCGGGCGATATATCTAAACTAACGGTAACTATTTTTAATAATTACCAGGAGAAATAAAAAGGTGAACCGCTTCCCTCCGGAGTGGTCTCCTGGTCATTTTTCTTCGTTTCTGCCACTTTTGCATTAGTCCAATAAACAGACTGTCAAGGTGTAAAACGGACCGTACAGCACATACAGGTGACTCATGTAAGCTACAGGCGGAAATATTGATGGCGTGTTCTTGGAGATTCATATCGCTATCGTTTTATCGCCCCAGGTCTTCTTTAAAAAAAAAGGTAAGACCAGTCAGCTGTCCACCACAGAACATCCTCTTTATGGTTAGCAACAGCAGACTGGAGGTGCAGGAAGTTGCGTCCAGATTAAACCTTTGGAGGTCTGATGGCGTGAAGGAAAACATTGTAAAGAAAGCAACATGGACAGAAAAATATGTCATATTAACTTTCCTGAGGTCCCTCCATTTACCTCCTGAAAACCCCACCCCACCCCACTCCCACAGCCATGTGGCGGGTGCACAGTAGCACTCAACTCAACCCAACAACCCCATGAACTCCAGCCCTTACCCCCTCTGACGGGGTGACGGAGCATCAGTAGCGGATAAGGCGGAGTTATGTTATGTTAGTGGACAGAATGTGCATGCAGTCTGCCGACACAGACACCACACAGCATGCAGAGCCCGCGGGCTGAGGCTTACTTGGTTGAGAACGTCTTGCTTCTGTTTAACAGTTGGGACAATGACAAGGAGAGAGAAGAAAGAGTGAGGGGGGAGTGGGAGGAAGAAGAGAAGGGGTTAGCTGCCTGGTGTCGATGGTGGCCGTCAGGTTGCAGACCAGACTGACTGCTCCTCACTTTCGTTCTTTCCCACAGCTTGAAAGGCCTGAAGGCGTCACGTAGTACGTTTCAACCCCAATTTTTCTGCTTCGTACTCGTTTGATTTTTAGGCTTTTTAATCAGGATTTGCCTGCTTGGGTCTAATTTCTTTGTTCATTTAGCTGAAACGGATCCAGGGTCCTGGTTTTGTGCATGCTGGCTTAATCAAAACAGAGCCATTGTTGCAGCTCAACAGTTGCACTTTAGCTAAACAATAGAAACGTGAAGGTAATGCTAAACAACTTTATACGATATTAACAAAGTACAGAAACAACCTTTTGATTTTGGGATGGTTAAAATTCACTTTGTGGCGCAGACTGTTGAAACAGTTTTTTCAACAGTCTCTACGCTTCTCTACTGAGAGCACTTTTCTAGTTGATTAAATCGGCTAATACGTCCATCTTTGAATCCATTAGGTGCCGTCAAAGTTTGCCAAAATCCATTCTTGTTGCGTTGCATGTGGTCGAGATTCCCTCTCAAATGCAAATAAACTAAGCAAACATAACAGGGCTGTAATGTGAGCAAAGTAAACTCTTTTTCCTCCCTGGGACAACTGAGTTCACACCAAAATAGGACAAAGTAAAGCGGATCCCTTTTGCACGTCAGGACTTAGTGCTTCTGAAACGTTTCTGTTCAGCGTGTCTGAAGCGGCCGCAACGCCAACACACCGTGATGAGGATCCTCCCTCAGCTCAACACTGTGGACCCGAGAGCTCATTCATATCACTCTTCTCCTTATTTGGCCAAACAAAATGCGGGGCTTTCATTTTGCTGTGCATCACGAAACACGACAGGTTCGGATAAAATACGCTCTCGTGCCACAGAAAGCACACACGCGGTCTTTTCTCGTCCAGATATACTACAGGTGACATCATTAAATGCGGATGGATCGCCTTGGATGTAAGTGCACCCAGATGCTTTTGTGGAAATGCTCGTCCCTCTGGAAAAACACGTTTATCCCGGAGTCTAACCCGCGATTATCTTCCCTGCGAGTGCGCTCGCACTCAAGGCTGCCAATCTGTAAATATCTCCCAAGGGCAGCTATGACGAATTCACATGGTTCATTTAATCTTTTTCATTTTGGAAGGGCTCTCGGCATGATTTGATTGACTTTCTTTTGGCATTGGAAAGGTAGAGCTTGGGGGGATACTGTTCGTATAGATCCCAGATTGGCATCTACAGTACAATGTTATTCATTTGCATCCACCTTGCTCGAGAGGAGAGACATGAACAAAGGGGGATAAGAACCTGGGATCCATGGTGTGCCAAACGTAGCCTGAGGCTTATTATTTTAAGAAAAATGCCAAGGTTTTTCTAAAGGAAACAGATTTTCACACTAGTTTTAACAGTTGCTGTATTAAGACACTGTTCACCATAGTTTATAGTAAACGGGGTCCTGCTGCAACGAGAACAGGAAGGTCAAAAAAAAAAAAAAAAAGGCAGAGAATGAGACGAAAAATAAAGAGAGGGTCTGTAGATTTAATAAGAAAATAATGCTTGTGCTGCAAAGAGCATTTTTATCATTTTTACATAGATTTTTTTTCCGTTCTATTTTTAGAATACAAAATAAGCACAGATACATTCCCTTTTTTTTTTTACACCCTGGACGAGTCACAATAACAAACGTGCCTCACATTTCCGTTCTCGTTTTGAAATTTCTCTTTATTTAATTTTCCTCCGTTTTTTGTATTTAACGCCGTGCTCACCGTCACGACACAACAGGTAGTTGATAACATTCCTGGCGCATCAACAAATCTTACGCCGCGCAGTAAAACACCCAGCAACCATTCACAACACGCCTTCAAACTGCCTCATATTGACATTTTTTTTCCCCTTACGCGACAATAAATTAGGTGGTTTTTATGTTACATCATCAATTACGCTACAAAAACAGGGCACAGCTAAATGAGATAAATTCGTCATGTCTGGCTGAGCCTTTAAAGGGAAACCCTGTGGGTGTAATGTGCAGCCGCCGCCTCTGTCACTCATCAATCACTGAAAACGATGCTGCCGCTGTTTGTTTTTCTAATCGCTTCAATGGAGAAAACCCAATATTACTGACAGCCAAAAGTGTCGATTATTATTCTATTGTCCTTAATTAGTTGTTTTTTTATTATTGGTTTCTTTTAAAGTCGTTCAGAAGAGGCAGAGCCACAATAAAAAGCATGAAAGAGAGGTCAGAGTGTTACAAGATTCCCCTACAGCTGGCACAAAGGACTGATAAGTCATTTAAAAAAAAAAGGTACAGACACACACACACACACACACAGACACGGCAGAGGGCCACAGTGGTCATGGTGGCGCCAGGTGTGGTCTCAGAAAGCATACATGAACATTAAGTCTGATTTATATGGCGCCCAAAGTCCAGCCAGGTTGTAAGTCATGTCCTCACAAACTCTAAGGAGAAGCTTACAGCAGAGCGGAGGCGATAATGAAGAGCGAGAGGGTTGTGAAGGAAAAAGGTCGAATATAACATGGTCCACGTTCAGACAACAGAGAAGGAAGACATGAGGAAGGAGATAACGGTTACTATCCTAAAAAAAATAAAATAAATAATAATCATAAAACCATAAAAAGTCTAGACTGTGCATCACTGTATACTTTCATACGATTCCACTAAAACATCATAAGTGGGAATAAACACCATGAGCCTTCAAAAAGGAACGGAGGCCACATATTTAATGAGTGAGGGTTCTCTTTAGAGCCTTCTAGCAACTAAAGTGATGATAATCAGAGCAACACACTGGGATGTCAGGGGAAAAAACACACACACACACACACACACACACATACACACACAAAATCTGAAACACAGATGGATTCCTTTATTAAATACCATAATATTGTAGTTTTATAAACTCCTGTTTTTTGTCCGGCGTTTAGTGAATAAGAGACACAAGCACAGGCATCGAAGCCGGTCGGCTTATATACAATATATGTAACTGAGAAAGGATTCAGGAAGTCAAGGTTCAAAATGAGTGCAAATCCTAAACAATAGTAAATATTGGTCTTTGAATGTAAAGTGTATAGAGAGTATTTTGTCAACTTCTGCTATCAAATCTTTGTCCCCGCCGACCCCCGTAAACATGTCGAGCTGTTCCTGGTCAGCTGGCTGACGGAAATATCTTTACACCGTGAGACGAGAAACGCAAAAAAAAAAGCGAAGCAAAGTCGATAAAATCGACGAATGACGAAGCATTCTGGTGACAGATGTTACACCGAACCAAAGGAGCTCAACAAGCATCCGATAACGTCACACCATGCGTTTGTGTGCGCAGAATATCAAGTGACAGAGATGATAAAAGCGGATGGAGGAGAATGGAGAAGGGAATTGTGCTGCACACACACCTGCTCTGGATTGTATTTGGAAAGAATCCCTTCCCCGTGAAACTCCTCCAGCACATCCTTCAGCTTCTTTGTGGAGTCTGAAAAACAGAAGAGAGAAAAAAAAAAAAAAGAATTGTGCTGTTACATTTAATGTGTTTTCTTTGATACACTTCTGAAAACCTACACAGCTGAGCATTATGAAGCCCCATAGTGCTGTTCACACCCCGAGTACATTTCCTCAAGCAGTCTTTATAAATCAGAACTCTTAGGCACAAATGCTCCTTTGGAACAAACGCTTTGTCAAAAAACTGTGTAAACATGCTGCATCTTATTAACGAATGTCCCGATAAATACTCATCTGTACCAGAAAGTGCTGCATCAGAGGAGCTGAGTCACCCTGTTAGTGAAAAGTAAAAGGGGACTTGGTGTCTTTCTCACTTTTAGATGCCATTTCCAATCTGCGCACGTCAAAGCCCCAGTCCAGAATACTAACTGACCTCCTCCTACGATCATCTGTCACACAATTACAGTGGACAAACACGGGTGTGCGTGGACGGATCAGCGCTCCACCACCATTATGCATGCACACGCTCAAGATGTCACCAATCATGTTAGCTCTCATAATCAGCTACGGGCGACACTTCACTTCATTATTTTTAGTGCTCAGCAGCCTGTAATGCTTTCCTATTTCCGTCTCCTGCATTCCATGTGCACGGCGACGGAGGGAGAGAAGAGAGAACAATCTCAGGTAAGATCAGAAACATGTGTTTAGAGAACAGTCTACTCTGCTGCGTTAGCCACATGCACAATGTGGTTATTGATCCGCAAGCATGAAGAGCAGGAATCTCTGTCAGATGCACAACAACCCAACAAAAGAAAAGTTCTTCACAGCAAAGCTGAAACGATTAGTGGATTAATCAAAATCGACTGAAAATGTATAAACGACTTCATATGATAATCAAGGTTTGCTGCATCTCTATTTTATACCATTATACATTTTAGAACTTTGGTTGGTTTAACACAAATATTTAAATAATGAAACCTAAGGCTCTAGAAAATTGTATATTGTTCAGATGCTTTATGAATTAAATGATAACACTAACTGATTATTTTGTATTGAAAATAATAGTTACAGTGCAGCTTTACTAAAAGTACCGTCTCAGCCGGTGTGAGCACTTGTGGTTTTTAGTTGATTAAAAGGCTGCAACATTACCATCACTATCAATAAACCTTTCGATCACTTCTACGATCCATCATTTAGACCATAAAATGTCAGAAAATATTGATGAATGTCCACCGCATGTTCCCAAAGTCTGACGTCTTCAGTTATTATTCTGTCGGACAAAGTCTAAAAGCAGTTTTATAAAACAAAGCTCGACTTGCGTGACTCGATAAATAACTTAAATCATAAAGAAATGATCAAAATTAGTGTTGATTCATTTCTCGATCAATCGTTTTTCTATAAAATGTGGAAAAAGCATCAGAGTTTCCCAGAGCACAAAGTTTGCCCAGTTTACTAACAGTTCATAACACAGAAATATGAAGTTTAGTATCATATAAAAAAAAAGAAGAAAAGAAAAACATTGTGCCCTGGCATTTAAAAAACAGTAAAATGCAAATCAATTACCCAAATGTTTCTGATGGACTAATCCAAATTCTATTGGATCACCTGATTTATTAATGACACCATCTTGGGTAGTATTGCTCCCTCACACACTTCACTCTCCAGTGACCTTCATTAAGTCCTTGATTGATTGGCTGGTGATGCACAAGCCTTCCCGTCTTTCCCCACCATCAGTAAAAATGAGACCTTCCCAATGTACACATTTATCACGTTTCCATTATAGCCTCTACAGCAACCTGCCTCGTAAACCAAAGACCCTGCTTGACCACAGTGACAGCAACATGAGTGAGGGGAGGATTAGTTTTGTGTCCTCTCCTTTGCAGGGTTTTACAGAGAACTATTTTCCGACTTTTTAGTTTTAAGTTGAGCATTTTACCCTTCTTTTTTACATGTATTTTTATTATTTAATCCCTAAAGATCCCCTCCACTCACAAGTATTTTTTTCCTTAAGTTTATGTCCCCTAAAGTCCCCGACCTTGACTATACTGACACATATCTGTGCAAAGTTTGTCACCAGAGAATTGTTTTCACATTCCTCCGCTGAAGGGGAAGATGTCAGAGCACTTCCCCAAAATGTACCCCGTAAAGATTTTACGTCACAAATACTAAAACAGCCAATCTCCGTCTAATACGCAAATGCCGACGCAGAAACAGTCTCCGACACAACACCTGAACCCTCCAGTGCAGAGAGCGAGAGTTTGCATTAACATAGTGAAAGTTTAGATGTTTGTGTGCAGTTTCTGGATGTAAAGCGGACCCTGGAGCTTCCTTCCATATCTCCCGAAGTATCCCACTAAATATAAGTTTCACTGCCTGTTACAAGCTAACAAGCATAAACAAATAAAAGATGCTAACGACACGTCGGAGTCAAACACGCGTGGCTGATTCTCATCCATGTTTCCTCTAACGGAGAAAATAAACCCGAGGCCGAATCCTTTTCAGATTTTTATTATTTATTTATTTTTTTACGTGGCAAAACCAATGTTAAAGAAAATATTAATAGTGGCTAAAGTATTTTTACAATTCCACATCACCTGGAACACCACAATGCATTTCGAAGCGAATTGATCGCATCCCTTATAAACCCGAAAAATATTGGTTTTGAGTCAGGCTCACTGCTGCCCCTTGTGGTCGTTGGGGGGGGGCACTAGCCTCCCTTCAAGCTATATTAAAATATGTTCCAGGTTACAACTTAATTTTCCTACGTACACAATAGCAACATACAGTACAGATCCATACATCTGCGTGCCCACAAACACACTTTACTTTGGTAATCACTTCTGCATTAGAGGATACAAACCTATTGACCGGTTTTACCTGAAATGTGTCTATAAAACAACGAGTTATAGTTAATAACGAGAGTTATATTCCTCGAGACAATAGCTTGTGTGAGAGAGTAATACTGTGTTCATCACCAGGAACGAGATGACAGATGCTCTTTTGACTAACAAATGTTGTTGATCGAGAGGCTCATCCAGCAAAAAAAAACATGGGGAAAATAAACATGGAGGAATAATGAGACACCAAACATCCGACCAAAGTCCTGCTCCGATGTTGTTCTCCTTTTGGCTTTGTATCTGTAACCTATAAAAAGATACCAGGAGGAAACTAATGTCACTAATAAAGTAAATGACAGGTGATTTTAAGTGACAAGCTTTTGATTATTTCCTCTACTTTAATTCAGTCATTTTGTTATCATATAAACGTAGAAAATGTGTTTGGACAAAGGAAATTGGAAAAAATGAAGAGATGAAAACTAATAAGAGCCAGGAAAAGAAAAGTGGGAGAGTAAAATAATTACATTTTTATTTTAATTTGATTGGACTTTGAGGTAAAGGAACATTCTTAAATTCTAATCTAAATGAATGTATTATTAGTATATGTATTTATTAGTGCTTCGTAGATATTATTAGTGGCTTCTGGGACTGCAAACCTACTTAAAGTCGAGTTTGAGTTGCAAAGCATCTGGCAGACTATAGCATGAATACCACATTATTTGTGTTTTTTTTTTTTTTTTGCAAACAAAGCTTATGACACACACACACACACACAGACAAAAACAAAAGTGAACCCCCAGGTTGAGGCACGTGTGTACTCACACTCGCTGTATTTTTGTAGCTGGGTGAACTCAGCTGGGCTCAGACATACCCAGCTCCCGTCTCCCATACTGCCTGAAGCCAGGGCCGTGGCTCTGTGTCCGGGAGAGCGTCGGTCCTTTAGTGCCGCTTGGAGGATTGATGGTTATCCCTGGGTCGAGTTGTGTAACGAGGCTGAGACAAAGAGTTTTTGGGATGTCATCTCTGCCTCTTTACAACAAGCACCGTGCCAGCACAGGAGGTGGAAAGTTGAAATCACCGAGGCCACATGAGTATGAGTAGTGGGGGAGGCAGCAAACGATGATAATGTTCAATCCAGCAGGGTTTTTCAAGTGTTCTCTGAAGCCAGGGGCTGCTGCGTCCTGAATATTGCTGAGGCGGCTCCTGATATTCAATGTGTCACGTCAGATGGCAAAATAAGAAAAAAACTAAAAGGATGTTTGATGATTGTCTGTCATAGTAAATAACTACTCTTCATGACTCGGAGACGGCACAAGGTTTCTCAGCAGGTCCGCAACAAAAAACACTTCTCTGACCTGCAGAGAGAGAGAGAGAGAGAGAGAGGGAG
>CALSBV010011748.1:378579-412164 GCA_943590825.1 Bovichtus diacanthus
GGAGAGAGAGAGAGACAGAGACAGGGAGAGAGAGACAGAGAGAGAGACAGAGAGAGAGACAGAGAGAGAGACAGAGAGAGAGAGAGAGAGGGAGGGAGAGACGGAAGAGAGAGAGAGGGAGCGAGGGAGAGAGAAAGAGAGAGAGAGAGACAGAGAGAGAGACAGAGAGAGAGAGAGAGCGAGAGAGAGAGACAGAGAGAGACAGAGAGAGAGACAGAGAGAGAGACAGAGAAAGACAAAGAGAGAGACAGAGAGAGACAGAGAGACAGAAAGAGAGAGAGAGAGAGACAGAGAGACAGAGAGAGACAGAGAGAGAGAGAGAGACAGAGAGAGACAGAGAGAGAGAGAGACAGAGAGAGACAGAGAGAGAGAGAGACAGAGAGAGACAGAGAGAGAGAGAGACAGAGAGAGACAGAGAGAGAGAGAGAAAAAAAAAACAGCAAAAAGGTCAATTAAGGTGCTCATCAACATTCTTGGGAAAAAAATATGATTCATAAAATATGAAATGTATGAAAAGCTTTAGTTATAAACATCTCAGTCATTTTAAAGATGGAGGAGAAGGATGACAGCAGAGTATTAACAGAAAGAGATTCACAGCAGAAAGGAGGTGGAGAGCGATGGAGCGCGTGAACACTAGATTTATATAGTAATTCTTTCTTTGTCAAAAACAAAGTAAGTAGAAAATGCAGCGATGTGTTAACAGCACAGGGCAGCTGACTTACACTCAAACACTTTTAACTTGACTGTTACTCTGTGATAAGACTGGAATAAAGTTTGAAAATGTTAGTTGCCATGACCTTCAAAATAACCCACACGGTGCATTTTCTGATTTTATTGAATATAATGAAATGATTCTTTGCATAATAATAGTTCTAATAATAGATGCAATGCCATAAATGTCATGGCAGTCGGTCTCTGTTTATAATGGCGGATGTGTTTACGCATTAGCCTTCTTTGTGCATGCTGGTTTCACGACTGACCTAAAGTCACCTCTAAAACCAACAGGTCTCCGTTTTAAAAAAGGTGTAAGAGAATTAATCTGACTCAAGGATCCTCGCTCGTGCGTTTAGTGTAAATTGAAGCTGAGAGGACTTCTGACTGATGCCAGAGTACACATCGTTCCCAGGGAGGAAAGATAAAAGCATGGATGACTAACTCAAATTCATCAAGGGAATAAAAAAAGATTATTTTTAGAAATTATTCTGACTGAAAGAATTTTTTTATTTTTTTTTATTGACTCTTCAGAGTTCAGATTAGCATAAAAACATCACACTTGTGATACGAGCCACTGCTTTATGTGAGTCAGTTAGAGTCATCGTGAAGTATTTGGAGGAATTTAGTAATGGAGAATACACTTTCAGAAGTACTCATAAGAGTAGATAATATATACTTAACTAACAATGAGTCATGCTGTGAGAACAGAGCAGCAGGATTTGACTGTGGTCAGACTTAATGACAACAATTTGCATAGAAGAGTTGTAGAATATAGAAAAGGCTTGTATAGACATGCAAACTGGAACCGGGAGGAACTGGCATCACAATACAAATCTCTATAGAAAACAATCTCTCTATAGAAGATATCCCATTAAAAATAAAAACAACAGTATTTTAGTACTTTCTGACTTCTCTACTGCGTCTGTGGCGGTTCTTCCACCGGCAGTTGGCGTCAGTTGAATATTGGGTTGCTATAGAAACCTACTGGCACAGTTCCATACCAGTTTAACTGACATCAGCCAGGTTTTCATCCAAACGCAAATTTGAACCAAATTTTTCTGAAATTCTGCAAAAGAAAAGGCGAATTTAACACTGGTTTCCATCCACAAAATATATATAATTATTATTATTATTATTATTATTATTAATAATAAAAAAATAATAATAATAATATGATTCGCCTTATTTGTTACATAAACATTTTATTTGTTGGAATATTTATTTCCATTTCCACACAGGATTATTATTTTATTTCTATTATTTATTTTTTTTTACACCCAATTGCGCACAGGTGCATGGAAACATTTGAACCATTTCAGTTAATTGTTCAATTATATTGTCCGTAAATTTGAATCCTCTACATAAAAGTCTAAATGCTCTTTCAAAGACTTAAAAAAAAACTGAAAAATAATTTTGTTGGCCAAAAGCAGTCAAATATAAATATTTTGATAATAAATATTAAGTACTGCAAATAACCTTGCCTTTTTTATTTCTAATGATTATTAAATTAATAAAAAAATGTATAACCTAATAAATAAAATAAAAAAAATTACTTCCCGTTATAATCGAAGCGCAAAGGTTTTTTTTTTTTTTTGTACAGTCAACTCCCCCAAATAAATACAGAGCAAGTGACCTGTGTCCTCAGCAGAAGATGGACTTATTTATGCATTTTTAGCTTTTGACGATACACATATATGGTGCAGTAGGCTGAGCTACGCTTTGTCTACAGAGGCAATACTAAACATTCCTAAAGTACGATCAATTCACGTTTCATCGGACATGTTGACGGTAACAAAAATAAAGAATATCACCACTAGGGTTGTAAATATCACGGTGTCACGATATTACGTTATTATTATGATCAGTTACAATCCTTAAAGGAAGGACAACAGAATTATAATGATAAACAGAATCATCAAACTAATAAAAGTAGCACATGTTAGCAGCACTATCGCATTTTAAATTAGCTACTACTATGAAAAATAACATCGGCTGTGAGCATTTAAAATAACTTCCTATGGTTATTAACCCATACTGGAGGTGCTGCTCCTGCTTGTACCTTTAACTCCCTAACACACTCAATTATGTCCATTTATTTCAATATAGTAGATAAGAATATGCACGATAACGGTCACCTTTCAGACTGCGGTATACCCCAATATCGGTAAACCTTATTGTTATAAAAAAAAAAAAAAAAAAAGCTTTAAAAGTGAAGCAGTGTTCTTACTTTCCCGCTTTATATTCTTCCCCTCTCCCATTATCATCTGCTCTCCTCACTCCTGGACTACATGGCAGACAGCAGCCGGTGGCCTGAACTGAACGTGCCGCACAGGTTTAGTGATGCACCCAACGCAGAGGGGAACAAAGGGGAGATCTATATGTATACACTGCGAGCGTGTGACAGGGAAACTGAGGGAGAGGCACGTGCCAATCAAGCGCGCGGGGCCTCCCCTCTGCGTGGAGAGGGAATCTGTTTTGCTCACAAGGTTGCCCGGCAACTATGACGTCAGTGGAGTGCACGACAAAGAGAAGCACCACGACAGACGGAGAGGAGAGATCGCTACGGTTACTATGAACCTTACACTATATGCTATGAACAGCATCAAGAAAATATGTCTGCTTTTACCACAATACTTTAAAAAACTATTATTATTATTTTTTTTTAATCAACCACAGAATAGCAGTTGCGCAGACCGACTCTTCTCAAAGTATCGGTTACTTTGAGCTGATTTACTGGTTTGTTTCTTCAGTTGTTTGCTATTAAGAAGTAATGTGTCAGTGTGAGAGATTTATTTTTCTATTTGTTTACGCCCTGCAGTGAGCAGTCGTGCTTATATTTATTTTTAAATTAATAGCCTACATTGTTGGATTTAAATATAGTTTTGTTGTTTTGCCATTTCAATAAAAAAAATAAATAAATAAAGTTTTAACTGCTACTTAAAGTAGAAACTGTGCTCCGACTCCGACATAATTCACTGCACCAGTTGCAGGCAGCCGGCGTGAGCAGTACAGCGAGTGGGCGGCGAGTGGGTAAGGGTTACTCGGTACACACCAGACACTAAAAAGATGTGTTCAAAAAAATGTGTCAGTTTATTTTTGCACATCACCTATAGTTTGACAGTTTGGGAAATATGCTTATTAGCTCTCCGTCAGAGAGCTAGATGAGAAAACGGATAGAGTGCTGCAGGAATGAGTCCTAAAACCCGAAAATAAGTTAGCATTTTAGCACTCACGGCTCCCGAGTCAATGTTTTTTTGAATGGGTTTTTGGTAAGAAGTCTGAAATAAGGTCTGTGGTTCACACAAGCTTAAGAGATTTAAAAGTTTTGTTCTACAACAATAAATACATCAGATAATAGCATCGATAAAAACATCGGTTGCTAAAAGAGACGAATAAACGTCATCAAAAAGAGTAGCGTTAATATGTGGAGAATAAAACACGTAAGTATCATGAACGTTTGTTTGCCACAGAGCTTATTTTTTTGTGCAATATTCCTTTTTTTTCCCCAAAGGGAATGAGTGCGGTGCTAACTTCCAGTGTCAGACCGGCAACACGCTATACGACTCTTATATCTGCACGTTAAGTACAAGCGCCGACCTCCAGGTCTGAAACTTTTAGATACCTAGAAAAAAAAAGGAGAAGTAAAAACAAAAATACCATTACTGCGACAAGAGGAATACAGGATACACCCTTATTGAATAACTTAAATACTCAGTGATCAATAGTTAACAGAACTGCTCAACAATGGAAATAAAACCCAGTAGACCCAGTCCAATGGAAAACACGTCCCCCCGCATTGACCTTCAAATAAACATAAGAGTGCACTTGAAGATGAAGATACACTAACACACACATGTTGCATAGATGCATTCAAAGCTGACAAGTTTCTCTTTCTTTAGTTTAGGATTTTGGTAATCGACTGTCGGTGTTCAGGGTTTTTTCCTGTCTTGTCTGGTTTCGTAAGTTGCCACTGCTTTGTCAAGCACTCAGAATGAAACAGAGAGAGTGCTGTAATGAACATAATGTGCCGTGGAGGTGTAAATAACCCTGCTCTTTTTCTTCGCCTCTTTCTTTCTCAACACCGAAAGGCTCTGAGTCACTGACTGTTGCTAAATCCACAGCACTGAGGGCAGATTTGAAAGAGGTCCTTTTGGTCCAGTCTATTTTTACTATCCTCTTATTGAGAAGGATTAAACTCTGAATTAATATATTGGGAAATAGGTTTATTCACTTTCTGGCGGAGAGGAGTTAAATGCAAAGATGGATACCACTCAATTTTCATACAATTACAATTGCGCAATAATGGCTGAGGTGGAAAAGTTGGTGTATCGATAAAAACAAAATGTGACAAACAAACTTGGCAATTGGATCATGACGTACATAAAGGATGTGAAATTAGCTTTGCCAAGCATACAGGCTGGAAGCAGGACGAAACAAAATCCGCTTCCTAGTTAACACTTTGTTTTGCGTTTCTTTAATTTAAACAAAAAAAAGAGAGAAAATACATTTTCATTTCTACTGCTCAGGAGTCAATGCAGGTGTATAAATCAATACCCCCCCCCTCACAAACACATCATACACCAGAGGTTGTGATAACCAAATATGTTCCATCATTGACACATTTCTTTTGACGAGTGACGTCATTTCTTTTTGCCATAAATGCGTTTTTTTTGTGTGTGTTTTAATTGACAAAGTTGCGCAACTTAGCCACCGTAGTCAGTCTGACTAATCAATAAATTATATTGGTATTATTTTTGGCATGTCAAATATTAGAATGCGATCACACATTACATAAAACTCCACGTCGCGGAACATTACCCAGGCATATGTAGAGCATATTAATCACTCCCCCTAAATACTTTGGGTGTAGCCTACTTGTTGCTATCGTGGCACTGCCAGTTTTCCACCGGCGTAGATGTGATGGACTGAGTATTTTCTCACTATGATCCATCTTTTAATAGTCTGATATGACAACGTGTGTTGATTACACCTGATACCCAGAATTTAATTCATTAATTAATTGTTTTAAAATGTGTATGCTGTGATGTGTGTTAAACATGCCAACACACAAGCATTGCTTCGTTAGTTGGCTCTACATTTCTGTTATCGATTAGTCAGACTGGCCACGCTGTGAGACGAGAGAGAGACTTAACGTTATACGATCCTTTATTAAAGACAGAAACTATTCATTTACAAAGATTATGATGTTTGTGTACAAAAACTATGCGGTGGTCCACAAAAAACCAACTACAGTGTGTAAGACGTGTGGGACAAAATTGGTGAAGAATGCATTAAGACCCGTTTAGGACTCGAGTGCCTTCACTTTGGACTTTAGTGCAACGACTTGAGGCTTACTTGTGATTATCCCACCTCTGATTATAGCCGCTCTGAAGCCATTTTTGTAATGCAACTGTCCACATCCTGAACTCAACAAGAGGTTCTTAGTACCAGACGTCACACTCGTAATTTGCATGGCCAGATGAAGACGTCCTAGTCATGTAAACATGAACGTTGGACATTTCAGGCATTTGATCATAGAAATACGTTAACTCCTCGTCTAATTTCCTCTAACTAAACCGAAGACAGCAGGAAGCTGAGGGTGGACTGGATTTAATTACCATTAAATCCAGTCCACCACTCCGGTCTGCTGTTGTTATGTCTCCACATTCACCACCAAGAGGTGTTCCAAGACATTAAGCGTGTGGAGAGAGCATCACTGCCAAATTAGGATACTGACGATGATTACAGTGATAACACTGAGGAGGAGGGAAGGTAAACAGAAACCGGAGCTCTGGCATAATTACAGTATGTCCACAGAGGAAGAGAGAAGGGCTGATCCAGAGTCAGTCCAGGCATCAGAATTAGAGGAGTGCAGCTCAACGTTGTCAGTGCGCTTCAGTGTCAAACTGGAAGCAAGATGCCAGACAGGATGCTTCTAACTGACATCTCCCTGTAGAGATGCCGAGCAGGATGCTGTGGGCTCGGCAGGCCCTCGCTACAGGAAGAGAGTGTCGAAGTCCCGATAGCAGCGGCGAAGCTCTCGACGCAGACACACTCTCTCAATCCGGAAGCCATAGGATTGTGTGACCATATGATTAAATGGATACTAACTGCAGCTTTTCTGTGTCGAACATCAGTCATTTTCAGCACTGAGATAATCTTCATGATCCATGCACTTGCTAAATATAGACCTCTCGCTATAACTGGGTCGGTAGCTTACCGAGCAACTCTAGAAACCCGAAAAAATTCAAGCTCCAATTTGCACCTGCATCATGTGGCGGCTCCTCTCTGATGCATCGTGTTGCTCGGTTACTTTGTTAACTGAGGCTCACATTTATTGGCGCCTGGTGAAAGTTCTCCAGAGGAAAAAAAAATATATATATATGATTTATTATTTATTTTATTTTTAAGAATAAAAACTGTTAATAACTGTAACTGTTATCCGTCAAATCGGCATTGACAAGAGCTCAGCCGCACGTTACACGTCAGTAAAGCTCATTCGGCTTTAATCATGCCTGTAAAACCAATGTTACATGTAAATGTTTATAACCGGGAAGCATACTTCACGCTCATAAAGCTGACCAGCGGTAAAACCGCTCTGCGCTGGCTGTGCTGTTTTCCTATGGAGAGAGCGGTGCCGCCCGACCAGGAGGAAGCGGCAGGAGAGCCTTGTACTCAAAATAAAGTCTGCTTGTTTAGCGTCGCTCCGCATTTTAACTGCTGAACTTTTCCTTTAGCATGCAAATCACACATTCTTCCTTTTAAGCATTACGTGTGCACATTAAGTGCATGCAGAAGGATTTTGCCAGCATGTTTTCTGACTTTAAAAGCGTTGCACTCCTGCAGTAGTAGCTTCTGTCTGCTTTGCATTTCCCTTTGACCTGCTGCATGTGTGCGTAGATGCGCTCGTGTGCCTGAAATCCTCATTGTTGCCTTCATCGTCTCCTTCTGCACATTCAGTGCTTTCTGTGGAATAAGGAAATTGAACAACTCAAGAGTGTGTGTGTGTGTGTGTGTGGGCTGACGTTTTAAGTGTTTCACCCTTGAGACCAAAAGGGAGCCAATTCTTCAGTATTTGTCACTGAAGCACTTCAATCACCTCAATCCTATGGCAGGTTTGCGCTGCTTTGTTCAGACAAATTAGCGGCTGTAAGTGCTCGTTCGCCTCGTCGCAGCGTTCTAGGTCGTTTAAAGAAAATGCTCGAAGTACTTGAAAAATAATGAAGGCCATTTTCAATGCCAGGTAAATGTCATTTTTATACAATGCATAATTCAAGTAACATCGTAGTTTTAAATATCATAACGCTATAAATAGTGTGTTACTCTCTTAAGGAAGAGTTGCAGACTGAAAGAGAGTGTATATAAAAGGGCTAAGTCAAAGTCAACCGAAGAGCCCTCAAACACTGATTTCCCAGTGGCACAGTCCTGGGCTCTGCACGGACTTAGTGGATCAAAGTCTGTGAGTGGAGCCGGGCCCATCTTAAATAACTCCTGCAGGGTTCGACGTTAAGCCATGTCCGCTTGTCGGGGACGAGGGGACTTTTTGTACGGCAAGTGGAAGAAAAATATACTTGCCAAATCATAAATAAATATAAACACAGTGCTCCACTCATTGCTCGGCTTTACTTTCTAAAGGACAAGAAGTGGCGGGAAAAAAAAATGTGAGGTCGAGCCGGCGTCTCCAAGCTGTTGAACGCCAACTTTAAAAAAGGGGACAGTGTGAAGGATTTGGCGGCATCTAGCATTGGAGTGGCAGATTGCAACCAACTGAAGCTCAGCCCTCCTTTTACAAGAACTGCAGTGGCCTTCAGGGAACGTAAAAAGGTGAAAGGCCCTCTCTAGTGTTTGGTTTGTCCGTTCTGGGCTACTGTAGGAACATGGCGGTGCAACATAACTCCATGTAGATATGAAGGACTCATTCTAAGGTAACGAAAAACACAACGATTCTTATTTTCAGGCGATCATACACTAATGAAAACATAGTTATAAGTATTATGTTCCATTTTTTCATATGGATCCTAATTACGACACACATTTTCATCAGGTACAGAAGTATTACTGTGCTGTTTTTAGGACTCAGCATGTGGATAGAAAAAGTTGCGAGTATGTTTTTCACACTGACGCATTTTAAATAATGCTCACGGCAGACCTGCAGGATTAAGAGAGATTAGGAGACTGTCCTCCCGGGATCGTTTCAGCAAGCGCCCCAAAACTGAATATATTTATGTCCAAGTGACAAAGCTTTCTGGCGACTGTAGTAATTAAAAAGGAAAGGAAGAAGTCAGGTAAAGTTGACTAAAAACAGACAAAAGAAAAGTCTGCGGAGGAGCAGGGACTAGAGAGGAAGCCAGAGGGGACGGGTAGGTCAACAAAATAAAATAAAAATACACAGGAGACTGCGGTTTGTTTCCAAATAAAAGTGCTTTTCTTAAGCATGACCACCATCTATATCTACCTATACCATCTATGGAGTAGTTATTTAACCCTATAGTATCGTCTACATCATAAAACAGATTTCATGGAGGGACTGGAAAATGAACATGTTGGGGATTAGCCTCAGAGCTGCACTCTGCACACCCTCTCTGCGCTTAATTAAAATGTACCATCACCTGCCTCTTTGTCGCCTGCACTGCTTTGCACTCTTGTTTTTAATTGCGGCAATGCATCATGTAGAGTGTGTGTAGGTTTCACACTGTTAATGTCTTCCATTGTCCTCTTGCTTGTTAGACTTTCTTACTGTAAAATATGTCCAGATAAGCGACCAGGTGGCGGCTGGTCACTGCACACGCCAACAGGGGGAGTTAGCAGTGACAACAACCACAATACAGGGGAAGAGGCCTTTTCAAATTAAGAGCTTTTGCTTAGAGAGAATAATTTTGTCCCAAAACGAACCATTCCTCAGTCAGTGGAAATCTTTTCTGCAGAAGTGGACTACTTTCGATGTTTTGCTCCAGAGTTTACTTCTGTATGAGGTTTCCAGTGGGGGCATTAAAAGCGCTGGGGTTCACAGGCCAAAGACATAACTCCAGACAAATTCAGTGTCACAGAATGAACTGCATGTGCGCACAGTTAACCTTAGGGGCTGCAGACTCAGCTCCATCTTTACCCATAAAAGGAGTGCTGCTGATCCCTCGTCAAGACACACTTACTGTACAGAGACACACAGACACACACACACACACACACCCTGCTTCTTGTCCCAGACTATCTTCACCTCTCGCCCCCGTTAACAGAAATCACTGTTTCCACTTTCCATTTTATTAAATGCCACCTTCTCTGTGATGGTTTCTTTCCGTCTCCCCAGAATGAATCATCTCAGTTTTCACAGCTCCCAGCAGAGAACAGCGCGCCGAGCGTCAGCTCTTCCTCGGCGTCGCCAGTCATCGACCAAAGTTCTACCACACAGCCATTAGCCTACAGCAGGTGAACATCGTCGAGGGTAAGAAAAAGAAATGAAACGCGCGAGCCGCTGTAGCTAACACCCGCAGTACCCTGGACAAAACTATGCGAGAAGGTTGGGGATCGATCTACGATTAGCTCTGCTGCAGGCGCGGCTCACATGCTTTCTGTTCTCTAACCTACTGGGGATGTAGCCTCACAAATACCAGGAGCATTAATGGAAGGCCCCGGTGTCATGGCAACTGGGGGATTGTGTGTAACACGCAGAGGGGAATGGAAAGGCCAAGCCATACACAACAACTGATTGCACCGTATTTAAAAAAGAGGAATGCCAACCAATTCAATGTGTGGAACACAAACAACTCCTGACCAAACTTTTCCCTCTGTGATGGCAGTAAAATACAGCAGAACACATCCGTACCTTGCATGATTTAAGATGCCCCTCCAGGCATGTTTAAAGACAAATTAAAAGACAGCTTGGAGCAAAAATGTGTGTCTGAATAAAAGTTCAATTACCCTGTAAAGACATTATTTTTCCCCAAATCAATTTAAATCCATCAATATGCAAATATTTCTCATTTCAAAACTTTAACCGCGGGACACAAGATGTTTCCTACTTCACTGAAAAGTTACACTTCATTAGTTGCAAATCGAGCCACAATTGGCTTAAAAAATGTATTTATTTGTTTTGCGTACTATAAGACATGTACAGCATATTAAATATCTATGGAATATTTTGTTGATTCCTAGTTGTGATTATGGTCATGTTATGTATTTCAGAAAAAAAGGGAAAAAAAATGTATGTAAAATATCTTGACAACAAATGTTATTGTTCTTATTACAAGACGAAGACGTTTTGTGATTTTCTCAGGAGTTTCCTCACGTCACCAGTCAAACAGGGAGAAAAGTGATGGTTGTCAAGCGTGTGAATCAGAGAGGGGTGTGTCACAGATGATCAAACCATCACGCCCACTCCATGCATGTTGGCCAAGTGTTAAAGTACAGCAGGATTTGAACTTCACACACACACACACCCACACTTTACGTTGCTTGTTCACAACTGAATCTTTCCACTGGCCGACCAACAGCTGCAGCCTCATTTAGACATCGTCACCCACGACTGCTGACTCCTCAGTGCATAAACGGGCCTGAAGGGTCCTGCAGATCAGGGAGATTTTATGCAAATCTGTTGTAAAGATCCCATGATTTAGTGACTTAAACGGCCTTGAAAGCCATCCCGAATACTCCGACACAGACTTTACATTCCAGTGAAGGCAAGTCATATAATGTCACTGCAGGCCTGTCATTATGACACAAACAAGACACTGCAGTAGGTCTGGTCTGCAGAATATATTCGATGAGGGCGGTTGGACTGTGAGCTACTGAATGGACTTTATTCAGATACCATTTTTGGCCCAAATTCATCCCGTTACTTAAAAAGGTCACATATTATCCTCATTTCAAGGCTCATACTTGGATTTTGGGATTCTACTAGAACATGTTTACGTGCTTCAATGTTAAAATAATAACTACCTGTAATTACCCTCCGTTTGAAACTCTGTTTTAACTCTTAAATTACATTCCTGGGCTTGGGTCTGTTTTTGACTTCCTGTCTGCTGATTTCATTCACATACGTTTAAAACAGTGACATGCTTTACATGTTGTGTAGTTGTGACATCACGAGGCTCGTTTAAAAGACACAGTTTCTGTGCATTTCTCTGTGTTCTCTGTTTAGATAACAATTAGACCTGATTTATAATTCAGTCACTGAGCCCCTCTGGGGAGGCTCACCTCACACTTTGAAAACCTCTGACATATAGGACTTATATTCTTCAGGTGGAAACAAACACGACTCCAAATGAATAATAATCTTGATCCGGGGGGGGTCACGTCCCCATTCAGACACACATTAATAAGCGAACGCCATTTCATCACAGTTTAGCCCACACTAGGCCTACAGAAGTACGGTTTATAATGCTCGAGGCTCAGCGACAGAGTCATCACATCATCATTGTCCGTGGGATTTTTTGCTTTACCTGGAAGTCAAATACTTTGAACAAACGACAACACTTTCAGTCACCTGCGAGGGGAGCCGCTACGCCTAAAGCTTCTGATTCAGTCAGTGACGATAATGAGTCAGACAACACTCTCTCACAACGTTAGAGATTCATGTACAAAACACCTGTATTATTCACTTTTACAGGGTTGTTGAAATGTCGCTTTTACGTTAAGGGTTTCAAGGGGGAACTTTTTTGTCCTTAAGGGTCTGAGTGACTGCATTTTGAATACACGTTTTATTAAAGACTTAATAGAGGCGCTGAGGTTAAAATTCCCCAAAAAAAAAAACTATTTAACACTGCAAAGGTTAGCGAAAAATAATAAAATGAAAAAGACAAAAATGTCCCTAGTGAGGCTCAAGGGTTAAAAATAAGCTCCAAAACCAGGTGTTGCAAAAGAAAGTGTCTTATAATCAGGGTCATCTTCTATTCAGGTCAGTGCGGAAATTATTAAAAAGGAATCGATTTGAGTGGGTCTGTGCATGCTCTCGTCCTAATCACACAGATCCATGTTCAGACAGGCGATTGTTCACCTCTTAATCCATGTGATGAATTACTGTCTGATGGCAGACGGATCATCATCATCACCTCCATCTTCACAAGACCTGCACTGACCCACCAGCTGGCCTTGCACTCACACACACACACATACATACTGTACATACATATGTTGTACACGCACACACATACACACACAAGTACTTATATTCTGTCATGGGACTCAGAACGTGAGCTGCATATCACCGCGCTGCTAAATGATCCTCTTCCCTTCACTCTCGTTCTCTCTCCTCCCTGTTCAGCCTCTCTCTCTCTCTCTCTCTCTCTCTCTCTCTCTCTCTCTCTCCGTTGATCCTCTCCTCCTGATTCTCTCAGCTCTGCTCGCTTATTATTCTCAGACTCGGGCAGAGATTCCCCTAATGTTTATCACCGACCAAAGTGGATGCTGTGAAGGAATAAATAAGCATCACATTCGGTGATTGCTTGATGAGATGTAATTAGGCGTGCCGACTGCAGATTAATCACGAGAAGTCAGCCGTCTCATGCAAAAGCGTCGCTCTCAAGGAGGCAGCCTGGGATGAGACGGGAGTGACATTAAGACGTGCAACATATACACACAGACCAATACTGTTTAATTACAGTAAAATATGAAGTGATAGCTCCAGGATTATATTTCACAATAAATATATCAGCCTTTCAGTGTCTCCTGACCCTCAGAAATAAGGGCAGCACAACATAAAAATAATCTGAAATATATTTATCTATATACAAATGATTCAATTACTTTAATATATCCTGGTGGGGGGAAAAAAATGGTAATAAACAGTGCCTGATTATGAGAAATAAGAGTTATGCCCTTCCCCTTACAACTCCCTAACAAAGGTCACCTTATTGGTGGAAAAATGTCGGTCTATTCTCAGTTCATTACATTAGCCTTGCAACAACAAAAAAAAAAAAAAAAGAAGCTTTTATTGATTTTCTTTTTTTTTTTTCCCCAGAAAAGAGTGACCTGACCCTGAGAGGTGATTGGCACCGTCACCAGATACCAACTGATCCAACTGCAGTATAGATCTTATGGTGTGTTGAATTGTTTAGTCCCTGAGGTAGAACGAGTCCGAGACATTTTGTTTTTAATCCACCTCCACCCAAACACACATCACATCCTCCTCAACTACCAGACAAGTTGTGATGATATGCATCATATAAAACCACATCACAAAACATCATCAGCGCGCCTGGTTCACCTACAGTAAATCCAAATAAATAGATTTTTAAAAAAAATGTTTAAAGTTGGAATGAGAAAAGGCACATTTGGACACGAAAACCACAACAAACAAAAAAAATATGTATCGAGAAAAATGAGAGGGAACTCTGTAGGAAACAAGGAGGGAGATGTGTCAAAAACTAAAATAAGAATGTGCAGTAGAAGTCAAGAGAGACACGGCCAAGAGAGATCACACGGCACTGATCACACACACACACAAACACAGCATGATCAACATGGAAGCAGAAGAGAACGAGACAGAAACGGGACGACAGGAGGAGTAATCACACAGAAAGTCTTCCCCTACCTCGCTCCATATTCCTGCTCCCACTATAGTCCATGTAACATCCCCGTTTGGTGGTTTATTGGAGACCCGGCCAGTAACACAGTCAGTGAGTCAGTCAGTGGGCTCCAGGATGTGGAGTCGTGGCTGGACTGGTGTCTGGTTCCCAGTAAGCAGCAGCAGAGTCGTCCTCTCTGCTCACACAAACACTCGGCTACATGCAGCACGACAGCAGAGGCACTGGAGCCTCGGCGGGGACAGCGGCAACATCCCTCCCATCCACCCTGAATTAATTAAGCTTTTTTTTCTCCCTCTGCTGCCCTCCCCTCTCTCCCTCTCTCCGATTCTCACGTGCGCATTAATTCTCTCTCTCTAGCTCTTTCTCTCTGTGTGCGCGTCTCTCTCTGTGTCTGTCTCTCTCTCTGTGTCTCTCTCTGTCTGTGTGTGTGTGTGTGTGTCTCTCTCTCTCGGTCTCCCTCTCTGTCTCTCTCTCTAGCTCTCTGTGTGTGTGTGTGTGTGTGTGTGTCTCTCTCTCTCTCTCTCTCTCTCTCTATCTGTGTCTCTCTCTCTCTGTGTCTCTCTCTCTCTCTCTCTCTCTCTCTCTGTGTGTGTCTCTCTCTCTCTCTCCCCTTCTTTCTGTCTCACTGATCAACAGCTGAGAGTGGCTTGTCCTTTCCTCCTCCATTCACCCTTCTGCAGGCTTAAATCTCTTTCTTCCCTTTGATTCCTTGTAGAGGAAAAAAACTTCCTCTATTTTTTTTTTTTGCATTTAAGGCTTTAATCGTTTTGCAGAACCTAAAAAACTATGAGAAACTTTAGCACTTCTGACTGAGGTGCAACGTGGTCCATTGAGGATTGTTGTTTTTCAAAATGTGTGTATTACATTTAACTTTTAGCAGAAAAGACAATAAAAAAGAAAACATTCTCTACATTGCACATGTGTCAAAAATGTTACTTCTTTTTAAGTGTCCTCAGCATGTCATACATACTCCATATGCAATATTTAGTTAAAATGTCCCGCTTACATACATTTCCATGAACATATTTGTGAGTTTTGTTGAAAGTAGCTTTCTTGGAAAGCATAAATCTTTACCAACCAGAGATCATGGGAGCCTTTTTATTACCAAAATCAAATAGTAAGAATTTGACACTCTCAAACCGTATGTCAAAGCATATAAATCTTTACCGAGCTCCCTCAAACTCTGTGTCCTCTCTCAGAGGACTTTTAGATTTCATCTATTCTCTTCTTTGCTCTAACATTATCTCTCTGTATGTCTCGCTTTCTCTCCCCCCCTCCCCCCTCCCTCACACCCACACAGAGTACATCCTGCACACTTTGTCACAGAAGTCTTAAGGTGTCACTGCAATGTGTCGGCCTGTTGTTGTGCTGCCGGCTATTTCTGTAGTGAAGTCATTGATGAGTAAAGCCAGCAGCCATCTATCTACCTCCCGTTCTCACAGCTCCTCTTACATATACTGCACATGTTATCATTTCGTAAAAATGTCCCCGCTGTGGGACGAATAAAGGTTTTCTGATTCTGATTTTCTCTTTGCTTTCATACACACGTGTTGTGTTGCCTCATTTCACAGAATCCTTCATTGCTTCTTGCTGCTGTAGCTAAAAGAGGGCTGATCCCCAGAGAAGCAAGAGGAGCGTGCCTCATTTTTCTCTCCCCCCCCCATTCTCACATTTCCATCTTCCTGGATTTTCCACTGAGCCGTTGTCCATTTCAGGGAATAAAATGTCTTGTCGTGCAGTTGTAACTCGATCAAACAAAGCAGCACAGAAAGGCGTCGTCAGGAAAAGACAACGCAATGAGCAAAGGTTGTGCTGTGAAGCCACAATCCAAAGATGGGGACAATTCTGAGGATGGTGATGGGAACTCTGTGGAAGGACAAGTAAAAAATAAAATAAAAACCCAATAGGGCACAAACTGATCTTAAAAAAAGAAATTGACTCTCCTGCTGCCTGGGGTCTCCAAAGTAGCCCAGAGGAATGTGATCGAGTTGGAGGAGAAAAAACACAATTCGCTCCAAGTTTTTACCACTTTCCAAATAATTCACTGATAACTTTTAAGCACTGGCTGGTAGGATTCTGAGAAAGTCAGAGGACGGAAAAGAGGGGCGCCTGTTGAATATCAGGGACGGTGATGCAATTTGAATATCAGCCACCAGCAATGGCAGAGAGAAAGGGCTGAAACTGCAGCAAAACAAACGGCCCTCGGCCTCATTTGAGAAGCAGAAAAACAGGATAAAAATAGCACAAAGTTGCCTCTTTTGTGATCGAAAGCAGATTGCTTTCGTCTGGGTTACATTTCACCGACATCCCCATTACATGCTAGCTCGGAATAACCAAGTTACAAGTCTGCTCGTGAAACATCTCGTGAAGTTTTTTTTTGGTTTTAAACCAAACCCTGTTTCCCAGAAATGATAGTTTATATGCTAATTATTTCACCACATATGTTGCGATGGGTAACATAGTTGCTGCCTGCATTATTTTAGCTGACGTTTTTTTTTTTTGTTCAGTCTAGGAAGTGTTTTCGTATCGCAGGCAAGTCATATGGAGGAGGTTTGGACGGAGAGTGTACAAAGTGACATTTGCATCCTGTTTGTTTGTTTGTTTCATATTATTTACACAGTCATTGGATTTGTTGCATTCATACTAAAATCCAATTATTCATTTTCTTTCTAAGAGTTAGATGAAAAGTTGATGTAACTGATGTGTGTACAGCAAATATGAAGCCACCGCCAGCAGCCGCTTAGCACTTGAAACAGCTAGCCTTACAATTACACCTCTGAAGCTCAGTTATTAAAACTTTTTACCTTCATTTTGTTAATCCTTACAAAGAAAAGACTGAAAATGCTGATTCATGTTTCTGCAGGCAGACTGTAGCCGTTTCCCCGTTTACAGTATTTATGCTAAGCTAACTAGCTGCTTGCTTACCATACCGACACGAGAGCGGCATCAATTTTATCATCCAGCTCTGGGCAAGTATTTCCCAAAAACATCAAACTATTCTTTTAACCAAGACCAAGTGCTCCGAGTGCCGAGGGACAACCACAACAAATACTAGTCGTGCTTTATTTGCTAGGAGTGCATAATGCAAGGGATGGTATCAATAAGTTTGTCAAAATGAATTATAGCATTAAAGCTTGCAGCATTATAAAAACATCTTTGCACGAAGACAGGGTTGTTTATGCGGGTATATCTTTATTATCAGAATATTACTGTGACTGTTTTGACTCATGCAATCATCCCTCTCGCATACAGCGGTCAATTATTAAGAGAAGTCTTTACTTTTCTAACTCTAAGCCTGGGAAAAACCTCCGTCTTTACAGCAGAACCTCATCATCGCCTACAGTTTCCCAGATTGATTGCATTTGAATTTTTTATTAATCAAACCTGAAAGTGTGCGTGTGGGCTCAGACACAGGGGGCATTTAACCGGCCAAGAGAGGAGTCGAGAGGACATCGGGTTTGTTTCATCACACGGCAGCTGCAACATAAAAAAAAACCCGATACGAACCGGGTGAGATTTCGAAAGCTAGAAGACTTAAAGCTGTGACGCTCAGACTGAAAGTTGGAAGGTCACAAGTCAGTTTCATGCGACACCTGCAGAATGAAACTGTACAGGATGCATTTCTTGGTTTCCCCTCAGGAGATCCTCTGAAACCATAGTGGTGGGGTTTGGGGCTCCTCTAACTCCTCTCACTTCCTGTAAACTTCAAGTTCTCTCTTCGTTATCACGTCACCATCAGTATTTTTTTTTTTTTAACAGTTTGTTTCCATGTGTGCAATTGTCCATGAATCAAACAGTCTACACACGTCTCACCACCACGTATACATCATTGACTACACATCCACCCACGCAGCCACATACACGCAATAGTCAATATACTGACTGCAAAACAGGAAGTGGGAGGTACAAATAAATGGACAGACGCAGCGGCTTGAAGAGCGCATGGCAGCTGCACGAGGGACAATGACAATACAGCACTTAAAACCATTTCATTGGTTTCAGCTGTCCTGCTTGTTCAGCTGTTTTTCCACACAGTAACATTACCCATTTTTTTTTATCCTCGATTGGACATGGAAAATCACAGCAGCAGTGATCATTCACTTCACCGTCTGTCCAGCCTACTCATCAGAGCTCCATTCATCTCCATCAACACCTCTCCTACATCGTATGAATCAAAAAGTTCACAAAAGTCAGTCAGGGACGCTCTCCAGAGCCATTGGTAACATTTGTGCACATTTCATAATGGAGCACACTCATGGCTGGTAAGTGGCTGACAACTCAATTACTCCAAAGAGTGGGTTGTTTTTTTGTACGGCGGCCTTTGACATCAACCATTCATTCCTCTTCTCAAAAAGAATACACATTGAAGATTATTTAATAAGACTCAGACAAGAGTTAACCTAAAAAGCATCCGGCTTTCAGGATTTCTTTTTTTGCAAAAAAAGAAGCAACCTTTGAGTTCAGGGTTCAGGCTAAACTGAAAAAAAAGACTAAATTAGTTTTTTTGGCTGCACAAAAAGACAAAAAAAAAAAAAAAAAAACTGCACATTAAACTCTTAACACTGATAACAAGAGCAGTTTAACTCTCCAGCTCCCAGAGTTCTGAGTGCAACAAACACAGAGCGACCTGTTAACAGAGCAGCCAAACAAACATTGTTTTAATGAAGAAGTCAGTCAACACGAGTTACAACTGCAATGTCATTACATATACCGGTAGTAGTTTTCCAAGCAAGTCGGTTCCACCAAGGGAGAACCTCCAGGTTCTCTAAAGTGAAGACTATGTGGAAGTGCCTTAAACCTACATTCTTTCAAACGGCCAGCAGGGTTGCAAAAAGAAGTCCAGTTGTATAGAGGTCTATGGAAAATGTCCCTACTTCTTTCTGTTCCCTTGGCTCTTTAATGACCGTTTTTAAATGTATTTAAATGTGTTTCTTTATGCTTTTAATGATTTTGTAAAGCCTTGTTATAAACTTTCCTTACTTCTCACTTGATTTATCACATCAGTAAACATTTTCCTAGTGAGTTCATAGTCTTGATCACTAGTTTCAACTCTTCTTCAATACAGCATGATGTTCATTTTGTAAATTATGTTCCCATTTAGATCAAAATAGAGGGCGGGGTTACCTTGTGAGCGACAGGTCACAAACCAATGGGTGATGTCACAAAGACTACGTCCGCTTCGTAGATACAGTCTATGGCTAAAAAGGTAGCTTAACAAACAAACACTAAATAAAACAAAAAGCTAGGATCCTTATTTGAACTAGCTAAACAATATACTGATGAGAAAGGCTCTGTTCCAAGGCTGAGTTTTTGGATTGAATTTGTTTGAGTTGGATTAGTTACAAATGTCAATAAGATTTTTGAATGAGGTCCAGAAAGTCCAGAAATCCCAGTTTGACTTTGGCTCTATAAAAAACTACCACAGAGAGATAGAATTACTGAATGTAAATACATTTGATGGACACTGCACAAAAAGACAGACCCTCAAAATGGGTTTTGATTCACTGAAAATCTTAAGGATTTTGACTTTAAATGAAAAGAAAGCCAACATTTATGAGGACGCAAGTGTGTCAGTGTCTCTGAAGTGAAATATCCAGCAGCCTGGACTTCCTCTGGGGAGAAGAGGAACAAGGATGAGTGAACGCTGAGCTACAACTCGGAGCTCCCACAGTATAATATCTGCTTCTTGATACAAAGTAAATGAATCTATTGGAGCGATGAAAATCCAGTGTGATTATTATTCTGTGTGCTGAAAAGGTTTGCCAATATTGCTCAGAAACACAAGAACAGCCTCTCGAGCATCTTGAAATAAAGTCAAGATTAGCAGACGCAGACATTCCCCATTTAAAAGCCAGGCTGGGGCTCGTTTTTTGATCCAATAATTAACCAGCCGGCTCCGTCAGCACAGAGTGATGGAACTATCTGTCTGCTCCTTTAGGAAAACACATTTACCTCAACTGTTAATCCCATGCACAGGCTTGACACTTGTGGCCAAAAGGGGAGAAAGTGAATCACTGAGAATCAATGTATCGATCGACTTCACTTCATGTAGGATGTGACATTTGCAAGCCCATTTATTTCATGACGTATTACTTCCTGTTGTCACGGCGTTAATGCAAACGGTAGCAAGACGTTGATGTGGACTTCTACTGACAGATAACACGAAGGTCAGCATACAAGAAGAACAGCTCGTACCGGATTTACTATTTAACAATGTTGCTACGTTCCAAGATCTCAGAGTACAATGTTACCGGAACTGCTCGAAACAATAGCCAAAACTCCTCGTTTTTAAAGATGAGACGATAATACTTTGTCAGATCATGTCTGAAGTCTCTTCTTGCGTCACAGCAGCTCCATTCGCAACGTCAACAAAGACAAATAATATAGACAAGAAACAAGGAAAAGGACATTTGCCATAACAACCACTGAAGACAATATGTTCAAGACCCGTCAACGTGCATTTGATCTGGGTTTAAACTCTGCATTTCCTTTTAGGATTGAATGGTGCACAGAAGAGCTTCAGTCTAACCTCACTAAATCGTGGGACCCTGTGTCTCCGATATCTTACGAAAAGCATTTTTTGTGCGTTTTTCTACGAAACGTCCAGTAACAATTTGCGCGCATGTGCAAACTCCCTGTGCAGAACTCGTTTAGGCAACAAAGCCGATTGGTAGTTTGGGTTTACAATAAGCTAAGTTTAGGCAACAAAACTACTGGTTTAAGTTTATGAAAAGATTGTGGTTTGGGTTAAAAAAAAAAAAAACTACAAAAGTGGCGTTACTTAAGTACAGGAGTTACGTAACAAAAAAAGTCAACATTGACCTGTGGTTTCACACGGGACAGGAACAGCGCTCTCCTGGGAGGAAGTCCTGTTTTTAAACCCACCGACCTCCTCCCTGCATGGAGGCGTTCTTTATACTACGTAACCTAACCTAGATTATGAGATTTGAAAAAAACATTCAAATGTCTTCGTTTTGATCATTTTGACCAAATAAGTAAACAAAGAAATACAGAGGATTTGCATTCCGATTTCTTTGCAAAAAAGGCATCTTCATTTTAGTTTGACTAAGTAAACTATAAATATCGTTTAAAGTGACCTTTAAATTACTTTGGTGCCTGCTGCATTGATGCATAGTTAACAAATCAATAGAGCAGGACAACAGCACTGGTTACACATAATCCATATTAAAATGTCACCATTTATACAGATAGGATCAATATCTATAGCAGTGCAATGATAAATGTACATAATTACACAGCAGTCACTTTATAGCCTTCACATCACCCAACTCCTTGTGCTGAGGGGAGGGTGTGATAGTGGCGTCACACTCCGACTGTGATTCAAAGGTCAACGTCTGGGCTGACTACTGATGGCTCAGCTGGTGAAAGCTTCCAACATACAAATAGCAGGCATTCAAAAATCATCATGAAGCCTGTGCTGCTGCTCACATCCTGCACTATCCAACTCCAGAAAAACAACAGCATCAGTGGTTTCAGCAAACGGAGAAATACGCAACTGAAAACTAGACTGGTGGTTCGACTATCGACCGAAAACCGTGACCGTTCCCTAACCTTTGGGATTTGCATAGATGTGGATGTAATTGTATGGTGTTGTTTTATATTGGTATTCTTCAAGAAATTAATTTCTAAATTAAGAAACTCTCAGATGTTCCATTTTATGCACTAGACCTTGTGTACTTTTGCAATAAATATCTGACACAAAGCTCGTTTCTCTACTTGTGAGCAGGTAACGCATCCTGCAAAGTTCTTGCACTCCAGAAAGTCTTAGAAACAGGCGAGTACGATCCTAACCTGCACACTGGAGATAACATTTATTCAGACCTGCATCAGGTGAAGTGCAGGTACAATTTATATGAATAAATACAAATACTGAAGTAAAATTTATTTAAAAAAAATTAAAATAAAAAGAAAAAACCCTGAGAAATTTTTGACTAGCCAGATATTATTTATTTTTCTTCTTTTTAAATGGAAAATATTCACATTTATTCCTTAATTTTGGTGGTCGTTATACTTCTGTAGGTTTTATCTACCGACACGAAGGTTTAAATGCTCTTCCCTACACTTCCAGGAACAAAAATCTGGTAGAAAATATAAGCTTCCATCCATTTATTGCCTAATTACTTCATCTAAAAATAGTAATAATAAAAATCTTTTTCATAAATAATAACAAAACATATTTAATTCAGCCTTCAAAACCCACCATTTTCAGAGTGAATGCATTTGGAGAACGTGAACTCTTCATTGAGTCACCGACATTTCCAGACAAAACAGCAATTCAAGAATAACAACAAGATGGCCGAATAAATGAGAATGTGCATGCGATTTATATACATGTGCAGGTGAACAATGCACTGATTTGCCAAGCTCATTATGTCCTAATCTGGAGCACACAGGCTCTTGAAATCCTCACAGATGGCCCTCTCATGTGGGCACATATGGGAGAAGGGATGCAGAGGA
This sequence comes from Bovichtus diacanthus, assembly GCA_943590825.1. Lineage (NCBI taxonomy): Eukaryota > Metazoa > Chordata > Actinopteri > Perciformes > Bovichtidae > Bovichtus > Bovichtus diacanthus. The sequence continues at coordinate 401,292 of CALSBV010011748.1, forward strand.
GGCTGTGAAGGACACTAATATCAAGGAAGGCTTTGATCCTACGAGGTAAATCCCTCTCTGATGTCACCGAGCCTCTCCACTGCGCACATGCCGACTGTTAATGAAAGAGCACAAGACGTGTTGCTCAGTCATGATGGATTCCACACGGCGTGGAAACAGGAATTTGTCGCATATTCATATGAAGAATCCAGAATTATTGAGAACAGTAATGAACCATGTATCGTGCAATATGAATCAAACCGAATAAATATGAATGTGGAGGTACTAATCTCAGTCTTGACGAGAAAGAGGCAGGCTCAATAAAATAAAAACGTTAAAATATAAGTACAAAATGAATAAAAAAGTGTGCGCAACGATAAGTAAAAAATGAACCCATGCAATTTATAAAAATGTTTATTTATTATTTAAAAAATAAGAAAATAAAAACATTTTAAATAGGGAAAGACATTTACTTAATTGTGCATGAAGTGAAGATCATATAAGCTATATTTCTCAACTAGCACATTACCAGGTACAGGGTGCCACAATAATTTCTTAAAGGAACATAACAATAATAATAAAAATAATAAATAATAATAATAATAATTATTTTTTTTAAAAACAGTAAGTTAAGTTTAAATATAAAAAAGAATTAAAACATTTTTAATAAAAAGTAAATCATAGAATCAATAAATAAATATTTGCAAATTGGAAATGCTATAATTAATAGCTTTTTTTTTTTTTTTTTTTCTTAAGTATTTTTATTACCTCACAGGATCATCAGCAGGACACAGTTAGAGACGAGCTGGGGAACTTAGTGAAGCATTTAGCAGCTAAAGACACAGAGATCTCCCTCAGGAGCTGGTAGAGACCAAAAACAGAGCTAAAAGAGAGAGAATATAGTATTATAGTAGAGTATGAATGATAACGTTGCTAAGAAACGGTTTGCTAGAGTTCAACATATCAACTCTAAAAGATTCAAATGTGCCAATGTTGTGTTTAGAGCTTGTTGTGCTGCACACAAAAAATTTAATTAGAAAAATCAGTTATTGCAGGTTTAAATAAAATGCATGTAATGTTTTATTTCCTCTCCGAAACACCAGAAGGACATGATTCCTCACCAGCTTCACCACAGTTTGAATCCACAAACCAACCTGAAGACAGCTGGGAAATTAAAATCCAGCTGTTTACAGGGGAGGACAATAACATTAGCATCCGTCCAATCCTTCTCTGCCTCTTCTCACAACAAAAAAAAAAAGATAGTTTGTATTGGTCAGTGTATCATTTATTCCATTCAGACAGTGGAGTGGACACAGGCTCTTTTCATGGCCGGTCTCAGAGTGTGTGTGAGCTCCATTTCCTCTGAGGCCTGGAAGAGATGTACCCAGATCAAGGAAAGCTCCAAGGTATGGCTTTCCTTCAAAGACAGCAGCGATTTAACTATTGTCATGGTTGCTTATCTCTTACAGAATATGTCATGTCACTGAGTATTTTTAACACACAGTACTTTTTTTTTAGCATATGAGAATGGAGGCATGCAGAGGGGCCACCCTGCCGCATGGTTCCCACAGTCACCGGCATCACAGCCAGCATTCAGCTGATCACCCAGCCCTGACGCCCCCTCCCCAACCTCAAGTGCAGCCTCAGCCGCAGCAGCAGCAGCAGCAGCAACCACCATATACTGTATATATATATATATATAAATTATTATTATTTTTTTTTTTTATGTGTCAAATAAATCTAATTAAATCCGATGATCAGTGTCCTGTGCGGGACAATCTCTACTACATTTGTACAAACATGGTATGAATAAAATTTGCACTACAACTGTGGTTTTATCCTGCTGACCTCAGCTTCCCAAGAGGCCACTGAATTATTCAAAAGATTCACTTCAATTATGTTATCTTTAATTCAAAAGAAAGTGCGGTAATTGGATTTAAAATGTTCAAATGCATTAGATCCACAGAAATGCTGCAGCTCGAGTGTGCAATACGTACAATAATAAAACAGCCAAGTTGAACTAACAGACTGTAAAAGCTGAAGTGATGGCTACTCTTAAGCTATCTGACTAAAACATTTGTAGTTATGATGAATACAGTAAGGTTAAGTTAATAAAATGGTTCCGCTACTTTTCCCAAAGAAGTTTTTTTTCTTCATGGACTCTCGGTTGTTGTGAATGACACTCAGCCAATCAGCTTAGTTCATAAGCCACAGTTTCTCAAAACCTGCACACGTGTTGTTTAGCCACGGGCTTTAGTATTCTGCTTTCCCTCCAAGTCATGCATTTTTCATCAAGCTTTGTAGCATTTAAAAAAAAAACATTTTTCACACTCCCCTGGACGACAGTTTTAAGGCCTTTTATAAGACGCGTGATAAATTATTGAGTTGGACCTGAACCTGGCTATTCACACAGAATTGTCGGTCACTGCTGAAAACGGATAAAATAAATAAATTTAAAAAAGGAGGAGATTTCACTGTAGATAGAAACTGTCGCTCTGCAAACCTGAAGTGTTTTTCCCTCCGTTTCTCACCTATAAAAGTCAGCTCTCTTCACCTCAGAGGGTGTGAAGGCAGGAGCTTCATGTTCCCTTAAATGTGAAAATGAAGTGATGTGCAGGCAGCAAACAGCCGAGGTTCCAGTCTGTGACATTAGCAGACAGTGGACATCTGGGCTGCAGGGAGGCAGAGAAGTCGCTGCTCCGAAATGGAAATGGCACAAAGACCTTTGTGCTCACAACTATTTGACATTCAAATCAGTCCCTTGACATTTTTTTCCCCCCCACAAAAGCACAATTATACACAAATATACTGTAGACGTGCACACACACTATCTGAGGCAAAAAAAAACAAAACAAAAAAAAACGAGAACTGCACAAATGCATCATAATTCCCCATCTTGTATTTTTTTTTTTATGCTAATTGACACACATTAGCATGCTAACCCGCTTATCTAGAAAGGTAAACATGATATCAGCACATTAGAATCGTCATTGTGAATATGTTAGCGTGCCGACGTTGGCATTTTACTCAATACACACAACCTCGTCTCTTAGAAATTATGCTTACATATACGAATTTGAAAAACACGTCCTCATAGCTAAATGACAGAAGGTCGTTTGCCAATGATTCCCAAAAAACGACATACGACCGTCAGAGAGAACCAGCAGACGCACAATGTGAGACGTTCAGTTTGAAACACCTTAATATGGCTTTTTTCAAATGTTTTTAAACAACATTTTAGTTGACAATGTATTTCATTCGTCTTTTTACAGGAGCTGTTCTTGAAGTACATCTACATTATTAAAGTTTTTATGAATTATTATTATTTTTTTTTTTTAGGCATAAAATGCACTTTGTTAAGGTCAGAGAAATATTGTGGTCTCGGTTAAATATTGAAACGTCAGCGAGTTGAAACATGAGGCATGACGTGTTCACTTTATCAACATTTACCCAAAAAAATAAAAAATATTGCTTTATTGTAGGTATGGGTTAACGTGTAATTATTGTCGACTAAATGCATCTATTTTACTGAAATACTTTGCGATAAGGCGATTTAAAATTAATCCAACTGAATTTGGGGCAGAACATATTTATTTGACATATTTATGTACATTATTAATGTTCTCTCTATTAATTCATGTTCCTCCAGAAACAACCAATATTATTTATGAACCATTAAATTTGAATAAACTCTTAACCAAGATAGAAGAAATTATTCATTTATCATTACCGGTACATTTAAATGACAGTCTTTCTAAATGCCTGAATAAGTTAGAAGTCTGAAATCAAACTGACATTTTTGGAAATGATTACATATCGTTTTCCTTTCAGTTCGAGTTATATAACTGAACATCTGCCATATCCAAACGATGACAAGTTCCTGACTTTGCAATGCCCTTTCTGTGCAAACATCTTACAGTTTAAATCCAGATAAATCATGTTTCCCAAATCACCAGAAATAAAAAATGAGATTGATGCCGACCCAAACATTATTCCTCATATCAGAAGTGCACGAGCTGTGTCGTGAGAGGAAAAACAGAAGGCTGAATGGGCAATTAGTGAATTAGTGAATCCCCAGCTGAACGGCCATGTGATTAGTTTGGGCCTTAAGCCTTATGTGATCATCCTGGATCATTTTCTTTCATTTCCGCAGCTGATCATGGATGTATTCCAGCTGCTGGGAGTAAACACACTGATGTCCTGTTATCCATCGCTGCAAAAGCTGCTCTCCTAATGTGATTAGCATGCTTTAGTGTACAAGCCCCACTGTGGAAGTCTAGATAACCAATTACAGAAGGGAAGGCAGCCCTAACGGAAATATCTCCACAAAGTGAAGCGTTGGAAAAAAATAAATAAAAAAGAAACCGCGAGACTGCGGATAAGTGGTGAAAGAGGACAAACGATGCTAATCCAGGGTTTATTTTACATGATGATGATACAAGCATTGGTTTCTTTGCTCTCCACAGTGCAGACACTGCTCACCTGTATTCAAATGCCTCTCTGCTAGTGAAGAGACGATTCTTCGCTCAAAGCTTCATTTAATAACAGATCTATTTTAGAGCAGATGAGTGCATGGAATATTTTTTCACGGTTGCAAAAAAAGAGTTGATGCTGATCCTAAATCCACCTGAAGCACTTTACAAAAAGCCGTCCAAATTAAAACGACATCCTTAAGGGATCTTGTTTAAATATATATATACATATATATATATATATATATATATTCAGAGACATTATCAGACTTTAATAGGGATAGCATTAGCATATAGGGATAGCGTTCCACTGTTTTGTTGCTGTAATAGAAAAAGCAGTCAAAGCAAATTTGGTCGAGCAATGTTTTATAGAACACTCTCCCCTCAATGATGATCTCGTTTGTCCCATGAGCCATTAGAATAAATCGTTTATAGAGTGAAAATCATGTCGTTTCTTATAAAGTAAACAAAAAATTCATTCTTGGATGAAAAGATGAAAGTTTTGGATCGCAATAGTGGCTTTCAAGGGGTCACAAGCCAAAAAGGTTGGGAGAGTCTCATCTACGGCATGAGAGAGATATTTTTGTTCATTATATAAAACTGTTGCCCTGCACGTCACAGGCTTGGAGTGAAACACCGGCCCGGGACTTTTGGCGATCTTATAACGACTCGAAAAGTGACTGAAATAAACTCGCAGGAACAGCGGACAATGAGGTAACTTGGTGAGAAATCCGGCTCCCTGTAAAGTAATAATTGGGTTCCCATTATTGGTTTTCCTCAACTGAATTAGGTGCACCATAGTATGCTGCCTACAGGAATGGGAAGACTTGACAGTGGCTGCCAAGTCTTCTTCCAGGATCGCTGTGTCTCAGCAGTTTTTAATTAAAACGCTCCATTTGTGCCACCTATCCCAGCTGCCTGGGAGAGGAAATACAAGAGAATAAATGACTGCCATCCCTGCTGGATAAGCTCTGCTGTTTCACACCATTTCATTAGGACTGATGTGACACTTTTAAAACAACGTCTGGGGGATTGTTTTTAATTTAAAAGAAAAGGCGGTAGATGCAAACGGTTGTAAATATCTGAGGAATTCATTTATCTGGGATAAGAAGTTGGAAAAAAGTGGAAATCCACGGATAATATCAGCCCAATAGAAAAATATATTCCTTCAAAAACAGTATTTTCCTGATCTACGACATGCTAAATAAACTCCCTCCTCGGTTCCCCCATCATATTGAATTCTGATATCATATTTTAGTGTCACACATCAGCAGTATGACAGGACACCGGTGCAGCTCGTCTTCACATGCAGACTGACAGGAAGTCATTTGCTCACGTACACACTGCATGTTATATTCGTCGGCCTGAAAACGTTTCTTCACGTCGCTATTTCTAGGCATATTTCTGCAATCTGCTCGTTTTTTTTTTTTAATACGATACCGAGGTCTCCATTCGATGAACTGACAATACTTTTAAAAAAGGCAAATTGCCAGCGTGAAAAAAAAAAGTTGCAACCTGCCATCACTTCTCAAATCGATTGCGAGACCAACACGAGACATGTCAGAGGTTTGCTCACGACAGCAACAGGTTCAGTCGCTGATGAAACACACAAAATGTTAACGTTTAATCTCACATGTACGTGAATATTTGTTGATTTGCTGGAAGTAATGACATTAACGTCAGTTGATTCAGGAAATAAATTGATGGACATTTTAATCTTTGGGCTTGGGGGAAGGTATCAAGTATTTTCAGGTTTAGCGTAATAGTAATAGTATGCTAACATTTGCTAATTAGCACTAAATACAAATTACAGCTGATGGGAAGGTCATTTCTTTTGCAGATATTTGGTCATAAACCAGAAAGACTATTGATAGAGAATAATGGTGCAAAAGGTGATGTGTCGTGTGCCTTTGAATACTAGAAAATATTGTGATTATTTAGGCTACGTCCAGATATGGGTTGAACCCAAATCAGTTATTCGGAAAAGCACATATAATGTGATGGAAATATATTTCTTCAGTGGGGAAACACCATCATTTACATGTGTCGGTTTCTTTAAAAGTTCATTCATATAATTGCGAATGGCTACAAGATGAAAATGTGATTTCACTTACTACAAGTTTCATTTACTACACATTATTGAAAAATGATGGCTATTTCCTCTAGTCTGAAGATACCATTGGGGCTTCAACAAGTTTTGAATGTAAACAGAAAGGGGTTTATAAGCTTATAAGTATGTACATGTAAGGCATGTGTCTGTTTAAGCACATTTGACAAGGTCAGGTCACAGTGTTAAAGCATATAATGCATTTGCACATAACTGACAATGACTTGTGATCCATTTTTACTTGCAACATTCACACGCTCATTTTTGCATCTTGAAATATTGTGCCTCAAGCAACAGGCCTCTGAAAGCCATTCGTCGGTCAACTGGTCCCTCCAGGTCCTCTGTCCGTCACACTGCATTGCATGGCCTTGTTATTTTTCCCTGCAGGCAAACGGCGGCGCTACACAGGAGCTGTGTTCTCCTCTTGTTCAGTCTCAGGCGCCTCACCTTCTCAGTCATGTTCCAGTGATTGCACCTACTGAGTGGGGGAGTCGGCGCCCTATCTCCACAGGAACCTGACATTAATCTGCCGTGTGTGTGTGCGTGTGAGCATAATTGCCTTGTAATGGTTGTTGTTTAAAGACCGCTGGCTCCAGGTCTATTGTCTACAATGAAATTTAAATGCCGAGCATCTCCGCCGATCCTTCATTTACATTTTGTTGGCAGGATCCAGCGAGTTCAGTGTTTGAAAGCGTCTGAGCAGCTGAACACCATAAAACGTCCACAGGAGAATGAATGAGGTGTGTTTTACAAACACACCAGATTTTCTCTGTGCTCCGGCGGACTCATTTGCCCTGACTGAGCACATCATTACACCCAGTAAATCAATTCCACATACATTCAAACAAGAAGAGAGCACCAGATAGACCTTGGAGACACGAGGACAGAAAGCAGAACCTGTCTGCGGCGACCTTTCAGCTCAGTCGTGATGAGACCGTCGACATGCTGGAGGACTCTTGTCGTGAAATATTGATGTTAGGAGAATAGAAGTTGGAAGAGTAATGAGCCTACAAAAAGAAGAGATTCATATATTGTTCAGATGAAGAGATTACGTCAAAAAAAAAAAGAAGAAAAGAAATATCTGTAACCTATTTGAGTTGCAAAATGTGGGTTCGGAAAATGGGAGCATAGATAAATGGATGGATTTTCCTATGTTAGATTCTTAAAAAATGACTAATGTTTGCTCTTCTTGAAATATTTTATGGTGTCAAATCTGACTTTGTTCCATTAGAAAAACAGAAAAGCAAACATACCCTTATGTACTGATCCAGCATGCTGTCCTGATCATTTATTTTAAGTCGTGTTTGTCACAAGTCACAATATTTTCTCTCTTTTAGCTCTGTTTTTGGTCTCCACCAACTCTTTAGCTGCTAAATTCTCCCCCATGTTCACCAGCTAGTCGCTTACTTGTTAATACAGTTGGTTTTTGGAGTTTCTTCGCAGATAACATCTGCCTGCTGTGGCCAAAAAAGAAACAGTAAAGTATACAATATACCATAGTGCAAATGGGCATCTAGAGGAACAAGTGACATTACAAGACTGGACGGAGTGCAGCTAGCTGTTAGCATGCTAATGTCAGTAGATATCTCTGCAACACAAAACAACTCTGCTGATAATGTTAATAATGTGTTTATGTTATAAGTTTAAATTATGGCAGATCTTACACATTGAGCCTTCAAAGTCAAAAAGGATCGTATTCGGAAGAAAAAAAAAAAAAAAGTGGTTCTCTCACAAGATGGAAACTCTACCATATATCAAAGACTTTCTGCTTCTTCTCAGGTTTGACTGCAGGCCCAGGGTCTGCCATTTATCTGCCTCTTCTGGTGCCTCCTCAGCTCAAACACAGCACACTCTCACTGGGATCTCAATTAATGTGACGCAACCGGACTCTCTAAACACACCACACTGTGCTGCTTTGGAGCAAAATTCAGTTTATATTTCCAAGAATAGACGCGGTAGCTATCGTGTAACACTAATCTGGTGACGTTTGAGAGAAGCGCAGATGCCGGCAGTTACGTAAAAACAAGAGGGAACTGGAAGGGCTGAGATGACAGGTTGAAGAAAGGAAAACACACCAGTTTATCCCAGTTATGTCCGTTTTCCACTCCGCGAGGGCTATCAATAGGCCTCGCTTTGGGAACCTCTGATTCCATCACAAGCTTGTTATGCTGTTTTGTCTCCATGACAATTTCCCTTCAAAGAGAATGCTACAGCAAGCTAATTTCCAAAAATACACACACATTGAACCAGAACCAGTAACCGGGCTGCCGAGGTCTCCTGGTTCAAACCTCATTTCCTGGAGATTGTCCTTAGTCTCTGTCCCAGGGTCCTCTATTTGGATCGGATGTCGCCAGGATTTTAGAAAAGGAGCCTGAATTCCCCCCTGCCAATACTGAAGACATTTTTGACTAGCCTCCAAAAAAAAAAAGCTTGATCATAATAAATACTGTTTTTTATTTTTTCCTCATTAAAAATGATTCATACCAAAACATTTCTCACTTCATGATAATCTAATGCTACGTCGGAATTCAAAATGTGCGACTTCCTACTTAAAAAAAAAAAAAAAAAAGTACAATTAAATACCACTCAAAGTCAGAGTTCCTATTTATAAACTCAGGGAAAATCCATCTTCCTTGTGCCTTTTCTGGCATCACACAACAATGGAAGTGCACATGGTAAATGTTAAACAGTCAATTTAAAAAAGGCAACGTAAAGCATGTTTGACTGCATGTAATTAAAATACATACATAAAGAAAAAATACAATCTGAACGTCATCTTTTCTGCACAAAAAGTCATTCGGGACAACATTAAAAATGACTAAATGTGGAGGCTGCACTGGTGAGAGTTCAACTACGAGTACATCTGCTAAAGAAACATCAGTTTGTCACAGTCAGCCTTGGTTTGTGTTTACTTTTGGAGTCGTCCACCTGGAATAATAAAGTTAGAGTCAAATCTAAACCTGCATTTATTCATTTTTTTGGCCACTTGGGGAGAGAGCAACAAGTGCTGGGTTGTTGTTGTCACGTTGCTGGCTACATGATGAATGTAAGACCAGTGTTCTCCGTCTTTAAACTCTGTTTTGTTCTGCTTAACGCTCCTCTATGTTCACCAGCTAGTTGCTAACGTTGGCTTTCTTTCTTTTTCTCACATCACAGCTGCCTGTCAAACCAAAATAGAGCTTCAGGTGCGGGGGAACTGCAGTCATATGATCAGTCTTTTTGAGTGACCACTTTCACATTACACACAGTCAATTAATCCATTGTTAATATTGAATTAGATGATGTTAGATTGACTTTATTGTCCACCTCAGTGGAAATGCATATTTGCCTTCTCCAAAGGTGCATACAATACACATGACACAACATTAAATAATACAAATATACTATAATGCAAATGGTCATGTAGCAGCAATAAGTTAAAGAAATAATAAAAGGAGGTAGATAGAGATATATCCCTTGGGACCCTAAATTGACGGCCAGAGGGAGAAGCTCAAACTCCGAATATATACAAATATTGACTAGTGCAGATTTAAATACATGAAGTCTAAAAAAATACCAGACTCAGGGACATGACCTTTTGTTCTCAACGGTCCAGAGCGTGGCCTTGTCCATATTGTAATGATGATGCTACCCTTCCCGTCACTGTGGCCTTTTCATTTCTTTGTACCAAGTGTTGAAGGGTGAGTGCAGGGGGAGGTTGGAGGGAGGTGAGGGTTATGCAATGCAAGACATGACAGGGAAAGATCTTGAGATGCTTGACTGTTGTGGCAACCCACAGAGGAAACAGTGGCAGGCTTCATAAAATAGTTCTGCGCCATATTGGTGTTAAAATTCCCATCCACCATCACTCCACTACAGGCCGAGGCTCGAGTTCACTGCCTGGTCAGGTCAAAAACGTGTGCGCCAGCTTGCACCTCATGCACATGTATAACGTGGTTCTACACAGCAGGTCTTTAACGCTGGGTCCGTGTTGCCGAGTGAAATAAACTGGATAGCTATTTGTAAGGTTTTTTTTTTCTTTAAACCAGTGTCAGTTTTTTTTCCCCACCCGACCGAGCTGTGGGATGCAAACAGAAGGTGTTTTACTGCCATCCGCTCATCTCTTCATTAGAATGCAGCACCAGCCTGCAGCTGCACGCAGCGCTGCGAGAGAGGAATGATGAAACCAGAGCTAAAAATAGCTGCCTCCCAGGATCCCCCCTCATACGGCACTGTAAACACTCAGAAAGCCAGCGACAGGCAGCAACAGCCAAGGTCTGCCTTCCTCCGTGTGTGTGTGTGTGTGTGTGTGTGTGTGTGTGTGTGTGTGTGTGTG